>OX030949.1:101958468-102558468 GCA_943735915.1 Pherbina coryleti | reverse complement strand
AAAAAACGCGCCGCGATATTTATCTCAGTAGATGGTGTGGAAACAATATCCCAATTCTCAATATTTTACACACACACATACACACACGTAGGTATAATATATATATATATATATATATATATATATATATATATATATATATATATATATATATATATATATATACATACATACATATATAAACCGTTTTATACTTGAATATATTGCGCTGTCTAATGTACAAGATGGTTCAATCACGTTAAAATGCAAAAATTGAGATATTTTCAAAACGAAATCAGCTAGGATTTTAATTCAAAGTGATATTTCATCAGAAAACCATTACAAACACTTGGAGACATTCAGTTTACGTTGCCATTTTAGGTCAACTTGAAGTTGCTTCAGGAGCAGTGTGAGTAAGCTTTCAGAAAAATTTTAAATTAATGAAATCCGTTAAGTATTTCAGATTTTATAGATGTTTGTATGTAAAAGTAAATTTTTTTACATAAAACCGTAATTTTTATATACATATATATATATACATATATATATATATATATTAGGGTGGGTCAATTATTTTTGTCAAAAGGCGTACAGCAAAAACGTAATCTACGAAAAATTCTAAGAAAACTTTCCCAAGAAACTATGAGTCAAAATCAAAACCTAGCTCCCGCCGAGAGACATAAAAATAGATATTTGAAAAATTTTTAAAAACAGCGTGGTTTTATTAAGAAATACTATTATATGGAAGAATTACCACATTTTTCATGAATGTTAGTTTTATTGCTGTTTCATCTTTTGAAGGCTACGTAACTAAACAAACGTCGAACGGTTGTTTAAGGCCCAGTTTCAATTTTTTGAGTAAAAAAACGAACTTGTTTGAATTCCTGTAATTTTTCTATTTTATTAAATATCAAAACTATTTTTTTTTTTTTATTTTCATTTCAGTCTTAGATAAACAATTTTTTTTGTTTTTTTTTTTTTTTGCAGCCATATTTACGGTTATACAGCGCGTAAAAGTTGAGGTCACGGACATGAGGCCTCTTGCGGCTTGCACGATTTTTAAATTTACGCAAAAACTTAAGTTTGCAATGTCATAGAACAATCAGTAAGAGAACAACTTTTTCAAAATTCATGTTTTATTTTGTAAATTCAAAGAGAACGTCTTACATAAAAAAATTAATTGTTTGTTAAATTAAAAGCTCAAATTTAATGGAAAAATCTCCCTTTTTTTTAAGTCTTTTTTACAGTCCATTAGAGGCGATCGGGTAAAACTTTATACAGTCACTGCCATAACATCGTTCGATTCTTTGTAATTACGCGTCGTGAGACATGCGTTTTCAACTGGACACATCGCTCGGTTCCCTGAATATCTATAGGTCGTGGCATATTCCCCGATAAAATCTGTTCAAAATATGGAAGAGCCTACAACGAAAATTAATTTAATAGAAAAGAGGGGTTTTTCATTACTTTTGGCACTTCTTTAAATCAAACTTTTAATAAAACACGGGTTAGAAACTACCAGCCTTATTCAATATATTTCCTTAAACAACCGGTCGACGCTTATTTAGTTACGCACTGTTTATGGCTTTACGCAGCCTCTATGCAACCTTGCTAACATTGTTATTCATAAACATTTTTTTATTCTCTGCTTATGTTTGTAAGGTTTGTGTCTGAACTATAGAAAATCTCTACAAAAATTAAGAATTCCTATGGATTTGCAATGGCTGCCGCATAAAAAAATGCTGCAAAGGGCGCATATGGAGCATGTCTTTATTAAACTATTAAACGAAAAGACAAACAAAAATCATTGTTGTATTTACGCAACCTTTAAACGCCAATATCGGCGTTTAAGTTAGGCAGCTCTTAAACAACTGCGAAAAATGTTTATGAATAACGTTTTCTTGTTTAAAGCCTGTTTAAAGTTACGCTGCCTCTAAAATGTGTTTATGAATAAGGCTGTACAAATTTTAACAATATGAGAACTGATTCTTAAAGTTAAAAAAATTTTGTTCAAACGGGCTCGAATTGATAATATATCGTCGTTGCGCATACAAAAAAGGTTATGTGTTTTTGAACAATTTTTCAGGAGACGAAAAAAAACATTTTTGTTTTTTAACAATTTCAATACTACTCTCACATAGGCAGCTAACTTTCACATTCGCTAACTTCTGAACCAAAAAAAATATCAAAAAAACTATATGGTGAGTAGATGGGGCATACATATAGCTATTAAATGGTAAAATAAAAAAAAAAGCTAGGGTTTAATTTTAGACCCCAAGTTTCTTGGGGAAGTTTTCTTTGAATTTTGTGTAGATTTCGTTTTTGCTGTACGCCTTTTACTTTTTTTCTCACCCGAACAATTTGACCCACCCTAATATATATATATAAAATAAATAAATAAGACAATATATTATTAAAGCTTGGAAATTTATCTTTCATTTGGTGTATAAAATTTAAGAATTGCTTGAACTTTTATCGTGTTTTTTCTATGATGTAATGATTTGCCCTTGTACGGAATGCTATAAAAAATAGGGTAGATTAGGATGGAATAGGATGGATTCGAGAAGTTATTTTAATAAAAATAAGAATGGCTGAAGGAAAAATATCGATTTATCGATTTGTTTCCAAGTTATCGATTTCTTAAGATATTTTTTTTATAACGTTTTAAGAAAACTGGCTACATTTTTATTTATTAGTATACAAGCGATATTAATATTTAAGGTACCATTTTAAACAAAATATTATATGCTTTCAGAGCAATTTTAAATTAACCAAATCCATTGAGTGTTTCATATTTTATAGCTGTTTTAATGTAAAAGTGAAATATTTTCTTACATAAAACCGTTATTTTCTTTAAAATAAAGGTTATTACTATGAATTATAGAGACTAAAGTATAAAACTTTAAAAAAATTATCTTTCTTTTGGTATATAACTAGCTGACCCGGCAAACGTTGTTTTGCCCAAACTTAATATTCGATGTTTCTACTTTTTCAATAGATAACGGTGTAGTTTTGAAAGACAAACACAATTACCAAATTTTAGTCTATTATGACCAAAACCTTTTGAAATATAGCATTTTCATATATTTGTGGGTGGTAAAACATATTTTTGGTACAGTTTCCGACAGCAAGCAAACAAAATAAATTAGTAAAAAAATTTTAAAATTTATTTATAATACCAAATTTTAGTATAATACCATCAAAATATCCTGATATATAGAGTTTTTATTGATTTGTAGGCGGTAAAAGGGGTGGTGTGGTAACCCAGTTTTAGTACAGTTGCCGACAGTGAGCATAAAAACTAAATTACCAAATTTTAGTCTAATATCACCAAAACCTTCCGATATATATAATTTTTATTAATTTGTGGGCGGTGAAAGGGGGTGTGGCAACTTATTTTTAGTACAGTTTACGACAGCAATCAAACAAAATTAATTACCAAATTTACCCCCAAAATCTTCCGATACATAGAATTTTTATTGATTTGTGGGCTGTAAAATGGAGGTGTGGCAACTCAGTTTTAGTAAAGTTTCCGACAGTGAGCATACAAACTAAATTACCAAATTGTAGTCTAATACGACCAAAACTGTCGGAAATATATAATTTTTATTGATTTGTGGGCGGTAAAAGAGGGTGTGGCAAATTTTTGTTCTACATAGTGTCCTTCCTTGGGCTAATACGAATCCATCAAGCTCAAAATTGTAAAAATTGAACGACCCCTTCTTGAGTTATGCGCGTACACACGGACGTCAGTCATTTTTATATATAAGAAGATATGTAAGATTTGTATGATTTTTTATGGAAGTTTTTTATGATAAAATGATTTTCCCTTGTTCGAAATGTTGTTATTTCAAGCATATCTATATTAGTTCTTTTGTTTTCTTACTCCAGAAGAAAAACTTTTGTATACCAAATGAAAGGTAAAACTTGAGGCTTTAAAAATAAAATATATTTTTAGCACTTCAATAATGCAAATTTTTGAGAAAATAGTAGTTTTGTTGGTAATAAAAATTAAACATAATATAAAATTGCTTATAAAATTCAACATGTTTGAATATAATTTATTTGTAATTTTTCTGAAAGATATTTAAATTATCTTTCAAATGACGTGTCAATCTTTTCGATCCATTGTATAACGACGAAGATATAGATATTTTTTTGAAGAGACCTTTTAGCAAACAAAAATTTTAATAATCGATAACTAGTTGAGTTATCGATTTTTCGTTCGGCCAATCATATTTTTTGCTGTTCCAAACAAAAAAACACTTTCAAATCGCGGCGCCCCGGAAATCGTAATCGTGCCATATATCGTATCGTGCCTGGCGAACAATTAATTTGAACATTTGTCTTCTTATTTTCCATTTTAAGCGCAAATTTTTACTTGATGCACTTGTCGGCCTGTTTTTTTTTTTTAATTCTAGCGCAAATTCTGACATTTCTGTCAGAAACTTGCAACTTATCACAAGGAGGGGAAGTGTGTTTTTCCGTGAACTGCTGCTTACCAGATTCACTAAAACTGCGCAACCAAAGCGTGCTTAAAAATAACAATCTAGTTGCGCAGTTTTGGTGAATCTGGTAAGCCACAGTTCAAGGAAACACACACTGATGCTTTGTATAAATGCATTTAGGAACTCACCCACTCTCTCATTGTCGCTTTCTTTTGCATGTTTTTAATGCACAGGAAATCAATTTAGTAAAAACTTGTGAAAATTTTCGAAAGTTTTCACAAACTTGCAAGTACGGGAACAGACCTAAAATTTATTCGAACCTGAGGTTAGTGTTGCTTCTTCACTTCCGCCAATTCTGGTTACCACCACCATCAACTATATTGATCAAATCTAATATCAAATTATATCCATAAAATCAAAAACCCAATACGTTCCGTCAAACCTCTTTTGATATACATTAGGGTGGAACGAAATGTATGGAAGCAAAAAATCTTCATAGGCTTCATATATTTTTTAAAACTTCGCGTAAAAAAATAAATTTATGCATTTTAAGTTTTTTTCTGCGAACATAACTTTTGACTGCGCACGAGGGTTTTATATCTTTCATTGCCAGACTTATTTATTTTTTTTTCCAACAAAATTAGGAGCTAATTTAGGAGCTAATTTTTTTGATATAATTTTTTTGACCTCTTCATTAACGCATAAATAACAACTTCCCAGTTCCCTACATACCATGTATGATATTCAGGTGTAAAGATCACCGAAATCGGTAATTCGCTTATATCTCGGCTCTGCTCAAAGTTAATATGAAATTTCTTCTTTGCGCTATTCAAACATATATAGTGGCGGAGATATAAGCGAATGACCGATTTCGGTGATCTTTGAACCTGAATATCTTCTAGCGCATACATGGTATCATACAGAACCCTTGACAAGTTGTTATTTATGCGTTAATGAAGAGGTTTGCATCAAAAAAATTAGGAACTAATTTACAAACTTAACTTTGGATTTCAGAAAAAAAATAATAAGTCTGGCAATGAAAGATATAAACCCTCGGGCGCAGTCAAAAGTTATGTCGCAGAAAAAACTAAAGATGCAGAAATTTATTTTCTTACGCCTAGTTTGCAAAAATATATGAAGATCATGAGGTTAAAAATTTGTTCCACTCTAATATACCTACATAGAGATAAAAGTAAGAGCGCAGGACCATGGCCTCGATCTTTACTCGAACCCAGGCCAGCCCGTGTGGCAAGCATGGGTTCACTATTTTTCGCACAGAGCTGCCTAAATGTATGAAAAGGCGGCTGTTCCATGTCGACTGTGTCTTTAACATAGCCATATTTAATAAAGTTGGATTTTCATTACTTTTACTTCAGAAAAAAAAACAATAACCATTCTATGTTCGAAAATCCAACAAAAAATATCAAATAATGAGTTCTTATACAAGAAATTCATCTACTATATGTATTATTGACACCAATTATTAAAACAATTCCGCGAAAATAACGCTTTGATACCCTTTTAGAGTAATATCGTGTGTAAAAATTCAATTTTAAATCCGCAGTTTCAAAAAACTAAATTTTTCTTTAAAGTTTGCTTTGATATAGTGTACCCTACATTTTGGAGCCTAAACCATTTTGTTATGTGTGCGACTCGCACAAGAAAGATCTTATCAAAATAATAATAATTAGGAAGCTAAGATTGTTAACAAAACAGAAAGTGACATACCCATTAAAGCAAAAATACACGTGGGTAAGTTTAATTCATACAGATTAGAAATATTTTACTTGAAGGTTCATATCAATTTAAGAGCCTATTGAAGTTTTTCGGCGACCAAAAATCAAACAATTTTTTACATTTTTCGAATGTGTAATATCTTAAAAATATTCTCAGAAAGTTTTAAGCCAATTGAATAAAAATTGTTGCAGTTATAAGCACAATTGTCCGGAGAGAAGACGATAAAAAATATATGTACTTGCCTTACTGATACCAGCTGCTACAAAAACTCTTCTCTTTAATATGTCTTTTATTTTTTCAATGCACTCTTTTAAGTGTCTTTTATTTTTTCATTCACTCTTTATATAAAAATGCATAGGCATAGGCATCCACAGGGGGAACAAAGAGGGAAAGGCCCCCTGGTCTCCAGAAAAATGAAAAAACTTTATATTATTGTAAAAAATATTAATATATTTTTAATAAAATAAAAAGAACAGTAATAATAAGAACTTCTCCCCCTGGCATAAAATTCTGGAGACGCAATGTGGAAATTGGCATACATTTATAAAAAAACGTTGATTCCATTATTTTAGCAAACAAAAATGTACAGGAAGCTACGCGCGAGGGAAGAACCCTGAGAAAACAAAGGCAAGTTGAAATTTTATTTTTTTTTTTTCAAATTACTTTTTTAGTCAAAAATCAGTTTTTTACCTGCCATTATGGTAAAAATCAACATTATTCCAAAAATCTTCGATCAAAAGCTCAAAAAGCTTCAGCAGAACCTTAATCATTTGTATTTTTTGTTTTTAGATAAACAAGCTCTGAAAAATCGTGTCCACCGCATATTTAAGGCTCTTTACTAAACTATGGATTCCTGCTATATGGTTGAATATTTGTTATCGAAAAATTCAAAATCTTTTCTTCAAAACATATGTAATTATAATGTAAAAACAAATTTACCTAAAATAAACAGAAGCTTAAAATTAAAACTTTTAATTCAAGGTTTTTTTTTTTGCTTAAAAAACTTTAGTAGTCCCTTAAGCTTTAGATAAAGAATTTTAGAAAAATCTGTGTCACACGCCTTCGTTTACAAAAGTGTGCGTAATATACAACTATTAGATTTTGATTCTTCATATCCTAATAAGAAAAAAAAAAAAAAAATTACATACACTGCCGCACAGTGGGGCCAAAGTAATGAAAACATGGCGGAACTTATTTTCAATGCAAATATTAAAATACAAAGAGAATTTAAGAAAAATAATGTGTTTTTAAATTTTATTATACATATTACAACAAAAAATTTCGTGTATATAACTTTCTGATTTCCTGTCACATGAAGATGAACATGATAAAAAATGGATTCCTGTACTGAAGTTTACGTCTGAGAATTCCAAATAGCTTAAAGCAAGCTGGCAATAACGGGATCTGATTATATTAACAACAAATTTAAGATGTTCGTGTTTGTGTTAAGTCTAGATGAAAAGTTTTATCTATAATTTTAAAAATCTTTATTGTGTGCTTCTTGTGCCTCTTCACTTAACTGGCCAATTGGAAGCAGCATTTTCTCAATTACTTGATGTCCGTGTATTAATATTTTGTGGACTGTGGAGGGCATAGGAGGGAGGTAGGGCATCAAAAAATCGCCTGGCAGTGTTCCAATCATTTCTACTGCCGAAACCATGCCTTGACTTATCTACATTTAACCCGATTCTGTGTTTAAAGCTTTGCTGAATTTTTCTTTTGGTTTCTTCTATTATTGTTTTATTTACATCTCGAGCTTGCCATTGTTTCATAGGAAGTTTGTATCCAGAATACAGTACACATTCAAAAAAAGACAAAAACAACTTCATATGTGCAGATCCTTCGGATCATATAGACATGTGTCCCAAGTTTCATGAAATAGTCTCATCTCCTTCCCTTAATCCTGAGTTCAAGGACAACATACAGACGGACACGCAGACATGGTTCTATACAGGCAACGCCTCCTCTGGATTTTACAAACGTTGGCACTAAGTAAATAAATTATTCAGCTATGGGGTAAAAAATAGTCTCCTTATTAAAAATGCATAACTCAAAATGGCGCAAATTTGCGCAATTTTTTTTTTGTTGTTGCTATAAGTTAAGACTATGTAGAATATTAAAACCGTTAAACAAGCACCCGGACTATCCCGGAAAGCTACTTTTTGTTTAACGGCTTATAATTTTTTAAATTAAGTTGTAACATCTTTCAGGAACATACATATAATAATATAACTTTTTTCTATTCTAGTTATAAAAATAAATCATATGCCAAAAGTTTAGTAACGTGATGGTAAAAATGCTATGATAAATTTAAGCTGGTGGCGTTAACCAAAATCCAGAAATTTCAACTTGAAAACACTTTTAAAATCACTTATATCATTTTTAACACGAGCAGTTCATAGAACATATAAGTTTCAATTAAAATTGAAACTCAGTGCGTGGTCACAGCGCTCGCATTCCAACGGTACTTTGTAGTCACCTTTATACTATGTATACAACAATTGTTCAGTATTGCCTACTGTCGTTTTTTATTTTGGTATTTTCGCCACATTTTATTAGAGTAGGCTAAAATGTGTGCCGGTCAAAAGTTAAAAACCCTGAATAAAAAAGAAACTTTTTATGTTTGTCGCCGTTTTTAACAGAATATACGTATTTTTTCGGTATTTCTGTATACACTGATTGTAATTTTCTGAACGATTTACATTGATTTTGTAAAAATATAATACATTTTATAGACCATTTGTATGATAACTTCTAACGAAGATGATTTATGTGAATTTGAGCATCTAAAATCATGCATGTTTTGTGTCCATTCACACTTGAAATAGATGTTACTGTAGTTTTAATGGTGTTTACTTGTGTAAATGAATGAGAATTAGAACAAGCAGTTGGATTGTAACGGAAATTCAGCCATTTGACACTTGTTTCAAAATTTTGCATTCCAATTTCATAACGTGTTAGATATTGTACATTCAACGACATTTCATACGTACAAACCGATCAAAATTGCAAAATAAAAGACAATTTTCCATTGAAAAACGATCTAACGTAGTTATTTTACATAAAAAAGGCAAACGTTTAATGAAATCACAAAAATATTAAAAATTTCCAAATAGGCAGAAACATTGACAAAAAACGATGTGATCGACTTCGCAAAACGTCAAAAAGAGACGATTACTAAATATTCACCATCAGCAATGAAAATCTTTTTGAAACTGCCCCAAAAATCAGAGTCACAATCAATAAACGTTTATGTATCTTCACCAATTTCGGTATCAACAGTCCAACGTCAATTGCGAGAAAAAGTATTGTTCGGGAGAGTGGTTGCGAAACAACCACTTCTGCGACCACAAAACAAGAAGAAGAGACTGGAATTCGCCATGCAACATAAATACTGGACTATTGATCAATAGAAATCGGTATTATGGTCAGTTGAATCGAAATTTTAAATTTTCGGATCACATCGTAGACAATATTTTCGCCGTAAAACGAATGAAGAATACAAATCGAAGTGCATTACATCCATGGTTAAGCATAGCGGCGGCTCGGTGATTGAATGGGGGTCTTTCAGTTACGAGGGAGTTTGTGAACTCGTTAAAATTGATGGCATAATGAAAAAGCAAGACTATCATCGTATACTGCAGTACAGTGTTATCTGGAATTTACCTTATCGGTTATGGATTCAGCTATCAATAAGACAATGACCACAAGCACACTTCATAGTTGTGTTCTACATATTTGGAACGAAAAGAAGAAGAAGGAGTGCTACAAAAAATGGTTTGGCCTCCGCAATCTCCAGACACAAATCCTATAGAATTGCTGTGGGAATAAATGGACCGTCAAGTGAGAGATTTGATACCAACCGGCCAAATTTCCATGAGGAATTATTTGAACGAGGCTTGGAACTACTTTCAAATACAAAAACATCGAAATCTTGTCAATAAAATGCCCAGAATCTATGCTGCCAAAGGGCTACCAAAAGGCGGTTATTTTCACGAAGAGAAGCTGGTCTGTTACATTGAATTTTATATCTATAAAATATATTACTTTTTTACAAAATTAATGTAAACCGTTCAGAAGATATCCAAATTACACTTTGTGTATATAGAATTACCGAAAAATTACATTTAGTCTGCTAAAACCGGCGACAAACATAAGTTTATTTTTTATGTAGGGTTTCCAAACTTTTGACCGGCAGTGTATGTTTCAGGCTTAAAGTCTTTAACATAGAACGCCGTGAAAAGAGTTTTAACTATGTAAGATAAATACAAAGATGGAGAAGAGGTTTATTTAGGCAAAGGATAAATATTGCGTGGTACACGCAATAATATGTTTGCTTAGGTCGCTTTCATAAGGTAATTTGTTTTCTCTTTTTTTTACAAGTTAGTAAAAAAATTTTAAACAAAAAAAGTTGAATAGTCATTTCACATCACTTCAAAGATAATAATACTCAGAGGTCAACAAAAGCTCCAAATTCACTTCTTTGGTATTTTTCAACCTTTTTTTTAGATAGTTTGAAAACACAACATTTTGGTAAATTTTATTAAATAAACTCTTTGTAGTGTAACACTTTAAATTATATATGGTACATCAAATACACTCTTTTTTAAATAATAATGACAGATTAAAGTTTTTATTTTACCCTAAAAAAGAGAATAAAATATATTCTAAATTTTTTGATAAAATGTTCTTAACCGGCGTTAGTGTGGTGGGGTATGACATACCCCAGAGACCTTATTTCCTTCAATATCTTCTTTGTAGTATTTGTAAGTTTCAATAAAACTATTTTTAATTTCAATTGCAACGCACTTAAAACATTATTTAACAGTAAATCAATCAAGAAATGAGAAGCTATTTGAATTTTTTGGATAACATTTTTTTTGTAGTATTTATACGACTTATACTTTTGGGGTATGTCATACCCCACCACACTAATGGCGTGACTTTTTTCCACCACACTAACGGCGGGTTAATGAACTTAGGTACCATGTAATGTAAGAAAAATTAAAGAAAGATTATATTTTATTTATTTATTATTTTGTAACTCTTTAACAATGGAAAATTAATATGAACATCATTTATATGGACACATAAATGCAACATATTTGTCATTGTCGCTTGATACAAACAAAATCATATTTTATTAAATAACTAATAGTTAAACCTTATAAGAGTTCAAACGTAAAGCTGAGTTTGGTTTATAAATCACCTGTTGTTTGGGAAGAATTAAAAATATTTAAAGATTTAAGAAGAGCTTCCAGTGATGGATCTCGACCTCGAAAGCGCCTGAATACTTCCGCTGTTGGAATGGTACCGCCAGCATATAGGAAAGTTTCCTTGTATCGTTTTCCAACCACAGCCAAGTCATCATTTTGCTCAAATGCGTCTGATATATCGGAAGCAAGAATTTTTGAATATAAATGACTAAAATGAGCAGCTGCCCAATCACCAGAAAATATTTCAGTCATAGAGCAAGGATGCGCATCTGTTTTTTCTAGTGGAATACAATGGTACACTGGCCATAGCTTCTTAACTACATCTAACCAGAAATCCGTACTCCGATGTAATTCCAAGTCCAAGTCTGCAAGGTACAATTCTTGACACAAATTGAAACCAGCCATACTTTCTTTGAGAAGCTTAACACTTGAAGCCATCGAATCAGGAATTTGTTCATCGCTGGAAAAATGGCTTGATATGCTTTTCAGAGTATCCCGTCTTTCGAGAAAATTACACATTACTTGACCGGACATCTGTGACGCATCCCATTCAATATTCGAAAGGCCAGCTAAATCGGTATATTGGGCTTTTGTAAGCAAGTGCTGCATGGCTGAGCCAAAGTTTTTAAAAACCATACGTAAATCGTCCATACTCAAAAGATATGGTTTTCCATATAATGGCGGCGTAAAGTTGAAAATAAGTGCACATAATGGCTTGCTGTCAGTCGCTTGATTACGGTTTCGAACGCTTACCATCCAGCCATTATTACTACCATATTTATTTTCCTTCGAATAGCAATCCAAAAAGAAACCACCGACAGGCGTCATCGTAGATGAATCGCAGTCGTAAACATCATAAAACTTTACAGCTGGTTGCCATACCTCTGCGTCACTATGTTCAACAATTTTAATATTCAAGAGTTTTTCGGTCAATGAAAAAAGTCCAGTCATTACTTTTGGCAAAGGAAAGTATTCGCGAAGTAGTTCTTCGTCCACATTGTGTTGATTTAGCAGGTATTTACGCTGCCAATAGGCAACATCAAATAAAGCGAGCTTTTGCTTAAAGCCACTGTCAATGGCAAACTGTTGAAGCTCATTGATTTCAACAGATTGTGCTGGACCAGCATATTGCAAAAGTTTGGAAAATATTTCTTTGATTTTTTCAACGCTACCAACGGATTTTGTTTCCATAGACATGAAAGAGAATGTTGGAAAACCTGAAATCCGTTATTAAAATATTAAAATACTAATTTGTCTAGATATTTAACATGAACATAAATACCCAATAAGTTGGCTTGCCGCTTGCGGAGTTCCCTGATCTTCTCTAGATGAGTACTACAGTCAAGGCTTTTTTCTAGTTGACCTGAAGCTTTACGCACATTGGCCTGCCAGATATTCCATCGATGCGTTCTGTCGGGGCAAAACTTTAGGAAGCATTTGACGATTTGTGGCTGTAAAGTTATCTTCCAAGGACCTTGGTTTGCTTGGCTTGGATCTTTAGCAGTGGCTTCAAGGAACGTTGGCGGAAAGTCGCGAACCAAGTTGAAATCGCTGATTACATGGCTAAATGTATGCACTGACGTATTAACTTTATTTTTGAAATTTGCTCGCTCCTTGCCTAACTGCAAAATTATTTCTTTGAGGCCATCCCGCTGATCAGGAGGCAATGAGAGCCCGTTAAGTTTTCCTTCAAGCAGGTATTTCTGAAGAAGACGCTGCTCATCACCCTTCATTTTATCTCTGCTTTTAGTTTCGGACGCCTTTAATGAAAAGGCATCGTAAATAGTTTTGCTTAAGAATTTAGAGGAACGAGCGTAACGCGCGCGTTCATGAATATTCATATAAGATTTCGTTGGTATAAGTGTGCAGTTTCCTAGATACAGAGCTTTTGCAATGCCCCATGTTGTATCTAGAGGGCCAGTAACCTCGTCTAGTTCTTTAAATACATTGCTTATTTTTACGTGGCCTTCACTGTTGTTGATGGTGCTTTCGATGTCCTTAACCTTTTTTTCAACTGCTGCGGCCTGATGACCAATAGCTCCCAAACAGTGTTCAATGGTTATATCGTTAAACGCTGGTAGTCCATCGGGCTTTAAAATATTGTCAGCTGCCTGTGCATCTTCGCCTATTTCAGGCACACTGCGAGAATTAAGGAGTAACTTTTAGTTATTTTTTTGTTAAAGGCTTGACTTACAGAACAATGTATCCTGATCTATAACTGGTAAGGTGTAAGGACCGTGACAAATCGTATATGGTTTTCTTTTGACGCACAATCGAGATCATTTTATAAAATACGGCATACAATCCTCCAATAAATTCGCCTCAAATAATTTACACAATCTTCAATATTTCATCATTTGAACTGCCATATGTTTTTGACAGCCAAAACTACTGCCAGCAGTGTCGCCAGATAAAATAACCATGAAAATTCTCTTTTTCTCGCACTTAATTCTCACAAATTACCACACTCGCAAAATACCTCAAATTACCACAAAATACCACAATACCTCAAAATACCTCAAAGAAGACTTGAGGGATTTTGTGGTAATTTGAGGTATTTTGCGAGTGTGGTAATTTGTGAGAATTAAGTGCGAGAAATTATTTTATGGTATTTTGAGGTATTTTGTGGTATTTTGAGGTATTTGTTTCCCACGCGTGGTAAATATCGCACATCTGATATTTTACGCGAGAAATTTTTACCCCAAAATATCATGCGAACTACCACATCCCACAATAGTTGAAAAATACCATAAGTACTATTTATCGCAAGAATGACAGAATACAAAGATTGCGCCAATAGTGGTACAAAAAATTTTCGTTTTGCGTATACAGCTGATCATGACGTCACAATATCAACGCTGTTTTGCCAAGCTGTTCATTTGTATATGATTTCTGCACAGAAATGAAAACATTGCAATCATTTTTGTTTTTACAATTAAAAATAAAAAATTGAGAAGCAATTATTGAACTAAGAATAGGATCAATTTGTACTACTTTCGAAACAAACCTGTTACCTGTGAATTGAAAGGACAAATAAATTATATTTTCAAGGTTTTAAATAATGAAACAAGTTTTATTAAGTCAATATTTTTGTGTATTTTCGTTTTCGTTTGTATGTGTTTTTACAATTTCTTGGTTCTCTTTGGGAGCGCTCTGGATTGTCATCCCCTGGCTTATATATTGACGACACTGCTCTTCCTTTTAGCATCCTTTTCTTTGCAAAGCCTAAAAAATTAAAACACACTTTCATTAACATAAACACAACAACCAAAACAAAGAACGAAATCTTCTTTCGCAAAGTGGTCCATGCAAATATAGCAAGTCTTGAAGTGAAATCCTTGCTTTTCCGGCAGAATTGAATCCTCTTTTTCTCAGCTCTGGATCTACAGGAAAAGTAAACAAGCTGCACTCTGGTTTAATTAATTAAAAAACTCTTAAATTTACTTAAAAAACACAAATTTTTCACAAAACGCAACCGATCACAATACGTTTCTCAAAGAAATAAAATATTGTGACGCAATCAACTGAACAGCTGATTGTCAAATTTTATGAGCAAAAATAATGGACCTGCGCAAAGCATATTCTCTTATTCTATCATTCTTGTATTTATCGTGCTTTTCTGGCAACTATGACTGCCAGCATAGATTGCAGATTTGTTGGATAGATCCATAGTTGAATAAATAAGGTTGTCTCGTGGCTGGGCGTACTCTCTTTTCAGTACCCATAATTGTCAAAATCAATGAAAAGCAACAACAACACTTTCAACGGCTTTTCATGTTATTAATTTTTGTTTTCAGATTTTGTATGAGATGTCAACTTCGATTTGACATTTATGGGAACTCGCTCTCACCCATGCGACAACCTTATTTATTCAACCATGGATAGATCCCAATCGAGGGATTTTTTAATAACCATAGACCGAGTTTACACACATCAATAGTTGACGGTAAGCTTTTTCATATTCCCTTTTAAACTTGACGCTTCAGTTTACACTCTTCAAGAGTTGACGGTCAATTATATGTGTATCATATACTGCCCTTTCATTTCATCTTATAGAAATTACGTTTCATTTTTAAATGAAATTACGCTAATAATACGCAAAACGAATAGAAAAAGTAACGGGACAACGAACGAACACAAAACGAATTGACCAAGAATTCACGGTACGGTCAATTTTTTTCTTTCCCTTTTGTTACGATTCTCACACCTTCGAACACCAGACTTGATCGTCAACTATTGATGTGTGTAAATCGGGACATAGAAACAGAGAATTCTCATGTAGTTTTTTAATTAAGCGGCGGCAATTTTGATCTAACAAGTAAATATTAAAAATAAATAAATAAATAACTGGTCATTTCAGCCCTTGAAAGGACTTTGACCTTGACCTAGCATCTTATGATTCATTATGTTGTGCATGTTATTAAGTTTGTACACAACTGACCGAGAACCCGACCTTCAGGTTTAACGCCGACTCCGAACGGAATGTTCTTGTTCTCAAGAAGCTTTACATGGCATTTTGATTACTCTCTGAGGTTTGCCATTGTCTGCAGAGAGGTGGCGGCCGTACAGAAAAATCATTTTAATTCAAATAATTTTCTGTCGCTGCTGGGACTCGAACCCGGATCTCCAGGTTCGTTGACATAGAGCGCACGCACTTTAACCAACTACGCCACGGACGCCACATGCAAATGTATTTATACTGGTTTAATACTAACAAAAGATTAAAATTAGTATTGGCTGCATTTAAGTTTCTTTGTTATTACCAAAATGTAAGATAAAAGAATGAGGATAATTCTCTTTATTACTAACATATGTTCACACATAGGCCGAAAAGCCGCTTTTCAACTAAAAAACCTCTTTTCAAAAAAAGGTGTTCACACTTGAAAAGCAGCTTTATGCTTTCACTAGATTTGTGAAATAAAAACACAGGCGCATTACTGGACATACGAGAGAAGCGAAGCATTTTCGCAATTTCGTAGATTTCATAATTTAATGGCTTTTTCTTCGTTTAAAATAATTTTTAAATTTAAAAGTTTAAAATAAAACTAAAAAAACACATGTTTATCTTCCCACTAGAAAGTTTTATTATATTTCATTATTTTTTTTCTGTCACTTAGAAAACGCACTTGTCAACGCACTTTTGGTCAATTGTTAATTTTTTCTTCGCGCTATGCAAAAACAAAACAAAAAACAACACCATGTACCAACATGATTAACGATCGAGTAGTAAGAATTCGTATTTTTTAAGTATTAAGCAACTCGAGAGTACTCAACTTGTTCTTTTTAATTAAATACTTATAATGGCCAACTCGCACGGGATTGCTTGATTGACAATCGATGAACTTTTCTTACTCTCCTTTGGCCAACTCACACGGGATTGCTTGATTGGCAATCAATGAACTTTTCTTACTCTCTTTCGCATTCTGATTGTTGGTAGCTCACACGACACGCCAATCTAAATTTTACATTTCTTTGAAATTTTTTTTTCGTAACCTAGCAACACTATTCAGATTGCTGATTGCCGACATGTACAGCAATCTGAAAATGAACAAATTTAGATTGCTGCAATCTGTGTTCATCCGCTCTGGCTCTCAGAGTTTTTGACAGTTTCACATTGAAAGCAACAACAAAACGATTAGATTGTTTGATTGCCAATCACCGTGTGAGTTGAGGATAAGAAAAGTTCATCGATTGCCAATCAAGCAATCCCGTGTGAGTTGGCCATTGAGTTGGGGATAAGGTACATACAGACAGACATGGCTTAATCGACTCGGGTGGTTATGCTGTTTATTAATATGTATAATTTTCTATATCTACCACGCCTCCTTGTGGGCATTATAAACGGTGCGACAAAATTATTATACCCCTTTTACGATTTTGTATGGGAGCAACCATAAGGAGTGGTCGGAGGGGATAGGTTCTCAAGGGAAAATGTTTCAATTTTTTAAACGTGAAATACATATTCTTAAGTGTAGAAAGGTTTGAATTATGGATAAAAACATTTTTCGATTTTTTGAAAATTATTCAAGTGTTCAAACCCATTAATCTCTTTGGACTCTGTGCATTGAAAAATCTGACCAATCGACTCAATCGTAGTAATAGACATGTACCATGGTATAATAATACAAGGTAGCATTGACAATTGCTTATTTTCTCTTCTACAAGAAAACATCTGCTGTCAAAAACAACTGTTTGTGCAAATGCATCTGCAGCTGCTGAAGTTGTTGTTTTTTTCACTCCTACGTATTCAACATTTTTTGTGTTTTCAATGACCGATTGTGTGCGCTCTCTTTTTGAGTATATTTTTTGACAGGAGATGGTTTCCCAAGCAACTGTCAATGCTACCTTGTATTATTATACCATGGGCATGTACATGGTTGAATAAATAAGGTTGTCTCGGAGCTGATCGTACTCTCTTCTCAGTACCCATAATTGTCAAAATCAATGCAATGCAATAACAACAACTTCATCGGCTTTACATGTTATCAATTTTGGTTTTCAGATTTTGTATGAGCGTCAACTTCGATTTGACATTTATGGGATCTCGCTCTCATCCATGCGACAACCTTATTTATTCAACCATGGGCACGTATTAATTCATATATTAACTTGTGGGTGAAAAATCCCACGTGCATTAAAAAGTTCCTCGAATCAGAATTATTCCACATATCTGGCATTTGTAAATCTAGACAGTGTTCCCAGATTTGGGGATTTCCCCAAGATTTAGGGGTTTTTAGGGTTTTGTAGAAAATTTAGGGGTCAAAAATCTTTAGGGCAAAACTTTAGGGGATTTTAATTTTATGTTAGTGTTTTTTGAGAATTTTTAGTGGTTTCTAAAAGAAGTGACAACATCAACTATGAACTGTATTTTTTTGCATTTGATGCACCATTTTGTGTTATATTTTTCATTTTGTTTTAGCTCTTACAAGGTTTATTTTGTTAAAGTGAGTCAAAACAATTGCGTACCATGGAAAAAATGCTGCTTCGCAGCTGATTGTTTGTCGAATGAGCGAAACAGCACCAGAATATGTGTGAAGCGTAAGGCTGTTTTAAATTCTGACCACGAGAAAGCATATATTTAAATTTGTTTTTTTTTTGTATTTTTTAATGACTTAAATACCATTGAATTTGTACCAAACAAAAAAAAAATGTTAAAAAACAAAAATTAGAAAAAACGTGGAAGCATGTCTCTAAATTTATTAAGCAGTTTTTATTTTACTAGTTCAACCTAATTACTATCGAAGAATTACACTTTCATAAAATATAGTGTATCTGCCTTATGTTTCTTAAAAAATTGGCTGCCCAAAGTTGCGCATAAGATAAATAACTTCATTGAAAAAAAAGCTTAAAAAACAAGTTTTCCTCAAAACGCACTAATTTTCAAGACAAATTCTGTAATAGAACTAAAAGATGTTTGTGAGAGATGTATTTGTGTTAATTAACAAAGGTACTTAAAATAAGAAAGATATATTTTTGTTTTCTCCCGCCTTTTGCCATGTTTCCGCGTGTCCGATTGTCTCTCTGTCTGTCTGTTATGGCGATTATAGCTCTTATATTGAAGCGATCTTACGCATTTGTATTTTTGCACAACTTCCAAAAGCAAATCAATTTATTTTTGTGCAAAATTGGAACATCTCGCGTTTGTTGCATTAATTTTGTCCATTGTGCAAAAGAAACGTATTTAATTCATATATCAAAAACAAATGTTTTATATAGTGTTGCCATACTTTCTTAACGAAATTGCCATTAGTTAACTAAAGCATTGTGAAACCCAAATCATAAAAAGTTATAGTTAACTAACAGCCTTTAGTTAATTAACCAATTGGTTAACTAATGGTCGTGAAACCAGCTCTTAATGAAATTAAAAATATGTAATTTCTTCATTACGTGAGTTTGTGTTTTAAAGTTCTTTAATGAATTACTATGTACAAAAAAACTAATGTGATTTTTTTTAATCCAAAAATTTATTTTGATATTGTATTTATTTACATCAATTTAACAAAGTATTCAATAAATTTAACTAACTCAAAAAAATTTTAGGGTTTTTTTTTTATTTTTAGGGGAAAATGCAGTAAATTTTTTCAGATTTAGGGGAAAGAAGCTCAACCTATCTGGCAACACGGAATCTAGATGTCATAGCTATAACAATAATAACAACAAGGCACTTAAAAAATCTCAAAATTATGAATTTAACTATATTCAATTTACTATCACGCAGAATAATAATATCACTAAAACGTAAGAAATGCACTGGATCCGACCGACGTCGAGTGGTTGTAACTGGAGTTGGAGCAGTGAGTCCATTAGCTAATGATGTTCCACAGTCGTGGCAAAGAATTCTGTCCGGCGAATCGGCAGTAACCAAATTGGATGACCATTATAAGGGATTACCTTGTCAGGTAGCGGCTCAAATTCCAAAAGACCGACTGCAATTAGATAGTCATTTCAGTAAAAGTGACTTAAAAATAATGAGTTCTGCCACTGTTCTTAGCGTCCTTGCTGCTGATGAGGCTATTAAGTCTGCTGGCTTGGATACAGAATCAATGAGTAAAGAAGAGTTAGAAAATTGCGGTGTCTGTGTAGGAATGGGTATGTTTGACTTAACCGAAGTATATGGGGCTTACCAACAGTTACAGATAGGCTATAACCGTGTAAGTCCTTATTTCGTGCCACGGATTTTGCCAAATATGTCGTGTGGTCATATAAGTATGCGTTACGGTTTTCGTGGTCCCAATCATGCTGTGTCTACAGCCTGTGCAACAGGAGCCCATGCCATCGGAGACGCTATGCGTTTTATACGCAACGGAGACGCAGATGTAATGCTCTGCGGTAGTGGCGAATCTTGCATTGACCCTCTTTCTATAGCCGGCTTCTGTCGCTTACGTGCACTTAGCACTGCCTTTAATGATACACCGTCAATTGCATCTCGTCCATTTGACGAAAAACGTGATGGATTTGTCATGGGCGAAGGTGCTGCCATACTTGTCTTGGAAGAATTGGATCATGCGCGGAAAAGACAAGCACCTATATTGGCAGAAATATTAGGCTACGGATTGTCAGGTGATGCACATCATATCACGTCACCAAGCAAAGATGGTTCCGGTGCGTATTTAGCCATGAAAAGAGCTATTTTTGATGCTGGCATTTCTAAGGAAGAGGTTAGTTATGTAAATGCTCACGCCACTTCAACGCCAATGGGTGACAAAATTGAGTCAAATGCCATTAACCGCGTATTTGAAGATCATTCCCTTAATATAAGAGTTTCATCGACAAAAGGCGCGCATGGTCATCTCCTGGGTTCGTCTGGTAATCTTGAAGCTCTATTCGTTATAAAAGCTTGTGCGGATAACATACTACCGCCATCAATAAATATCGATAAAATTGGAGAAGGAATTGCATTACAAATAGTTCAAAAAGCAGAAACATGGTGTGTTAAAAGGAATGCCCGTCGTGTTGCACTTAAAAACTCGTTTGGTTTCGGAGGAACTAATGCTTCACTTTGTATCGCTAGTTTCTAAACATTAAAAATAGAATTTTTTGTGTACATATTTTTTACTAACTAAAAAATTATATAAGATACCAAAGTAGCAACTAAAAGAAAGTTAGGTCAATAAAAGTAAACACTCAACGAAGTTAAAAAAGAAAATCTTACAAAACGTCACCTAAACGCCAAGTAAACGTTATTACGTCAACAGAAGATACATTTTTCGAGTTGTCTACATAGGTATTAAATGGTTCCTCAATTTATTGTTACGAGTATTATGAGTATTTTGTAATGGTTTATCAAAGAGATGTGTTTTTTTAATTATAGCTCAAGTAAGGTGGTAAGAAACTTTTTCATTTAGAGGTACTTTGTTCAGTAGGAGGTTTATGGAAGATCATGCGTTAATGGTGGGTCAAACTATTTGTATTTGGCATTTTTGTTCGGTATTGCTTGACATTTCATCATAGAAAAAACTTAGCCAGGCACAGCGTCTAAAAATAATTCAGCTCTATTATGAAACCCCGTGTTCTACTAGGAATGTGTTTCGTGGGCTTAGAATAACTTATCCCGTATAGCGCCTTGACAACGAACTATTTGCTGCCTGAAATTGAAAACCGTGATACCGATACCGACGACATTTGGTTCGAACAAGGGTTCTGCTTGTGCTTTATATATTTGAATGTTCAACAAATTTTCGATCGTGATCCAGCAAAAAAATATTTTTATATGTAATTAAAAAGTTAATCAAAAGTTAATAATTAAAAATAATAAAATTTTAAAAATCCAAAATAGCGATCTGACAATGTAGTAAGTACAGAAAATTTATAAAAATACTGTTCAAAAACGCCATTCAACATTATCAAGAAAATAGTTTGCCCATTACATAGTTCGGGTCATGTAATGTATATAAGTCAAATACATTTGATGACACAACTAAATCTCTTCAGCTAGAAGATTTGTGCCAATGCTGAAATATCTGAAACATTGTAGTGAGCTGTTACTTCATGAATTATTTGGCATAACGTTTAAATTTTAAAAGATTTAAAGGCTCTTTGGGGTAGAGCCAAAGGGAGCAAAAACGTTTGGTCATTCGTTAAAAAAAGGTAAAATCAGACGTCTTCATTGATTCCTGCTCTTTTAAAGGATGACCAAGTCTTTACTGACAAGGCTGATAAGGCGAACCTGTGTGCTGGACTGTTTGTACAAAATTCCACAATCCCGGCTAACAATCGGTCACCGCCTGCTATAGAAAATAGATCATATTTAATACCAGAGATAAACTTTCGAACGAGAGCAGTTAAGTTGCATTGCAAACATCAACAAAAACAAATCTTCTGACCCTATTGGCAGAAGAACCCATTGTTTTAAAAATGGGTACTTCCACACTGGCTCGAATTTTGCGTAATATTTTCAACATCTCCTACAGGACAGGAGTATTTCCTAGTGTTCGACCGAATATTCGGCTTCGGTATTCGGACGATTTTTTAACTTTCGGCTACGGCTTCGGATTCGGCCTAAATAGCCGAATATTTTGGCATTTTTATAATTCTTTAGCAAAATTTCAGTATAATTCGATGGTTTTGTTTATCTCTTTCTTCTGTTCTTCCATAAGTTGGTTTTCGCTCGTTGAAAACTTTATTCCAATGTTAATGCAGTGAGTCCGACTCATGATACAATTACAAGCTCATTTTAAGATGGCTGCTCAAATGAGCAATTTTGCAACAACAAAGCTGTAGAAGCTACAAACGTCAAACGAAAAAAGCAACAACAATTAGAAAAACTAAAAGTTAACAGCTGATTTTGACAACTAGCTCACCCTGCTCTCCAATATGACCCTACCTTGTAATCATGTATCATGGTCCGACCGACATGGGTTGATAAGATCGTACATGTTGAACGAACTGGCAGAAAACTCAAACATTTTTGATTTTTACCCGACCGTCTCATTTGCTTTCGATTGATCATACATGATATAAAAAAAACCGAGTTACGCTAGAAATTTTCAGTCAGTATTGAATTTCTGTAGCTCTTCTCGACTAGATCGAGATCAATTACAGCAAATTATAATTCAGCAAAATGACATGAAAGAAATTTAATCAATTTTATATCTAGTCGTAAAAAATACAGAAATGCAATGCTGACAGAAATCAGGCTGAAAAACCAATACGTTGAGCTCGAACTTATTATTTGTCGTTACTAAATTTTATAATTTTTTATACTTAAAAAAAATTTTATTAAGATTCGGCTTTAGCTTCGGTATTCGGCCAAATACTTCCACTTGGCCGAACATTCGGTTTCGGCTTCGGCCACAATTTCACATTCGGTCGGACACTAGTATTTCCATTTTGTTGACAAGTCGCAAATATTCAACATATACATAAGAATGACATAAGATGACACGAATTCTGAGAACTACCGACCCATTGACATACGCTCTATGCTAGGCTCGTGTGCTGCGCTTCAATTTTCGGAAATTATTTTTAGATTTCTTCCGCTGAACAGAACAACAGAAATTAACGGAATTGTTTGTGCAAGTGTAATTTAAATAAAATAAAAGTTCTAAACAAGCAAAAAAGTTAGTCCTTAAATCGTTTGCATGATGCCTGATATGCCAAACTTCGGAAATGGCTAACTTTATCCATTTTGTAGTCCAGAAAAACCACCATTTCAGTTATCATACTGTGCTTCTGCCAATTTCCACTGAACGTTGTAAGCCGCCCTCTACAATAAATCGCAAAGTTGCAGTCAATTGCAGTGCTGTGAGGAAATAAACGTTGCCGAACAAAAGGTTTCACTTCGGTTAAAATCATGTTGAATACTTCTTTTGGGAAGTATACAAATGGAAAGAAATTCAAATGGGAAGAAATACAAATGAGAAGAAATACAAATGGGAAGTCTTCTGCTGGTCTTATGAGCACCACTCACACAATCCGGCAGTTGCTTCAGGCCCACAAAATTGTCCGCTTCAATTTCTCACTTTTATGTTGTTCGCACAAGATCCGTTAAAAAGCTCTCAGTTCGTGTGTCTTTGGTCCACTCGGTCAGTTCACCAAGCCCATCCCTATACCATTGTCTTGATGCCCAATAGAACCTCGCATTACCGAGATAATTCGATCTTACTGTAAAATTGTGGAACAATCTCCCTGCGAGCTGTAATCTGTTCATGTAATCTGTTAGGGTGCAAACCCGGTAGATTGTAAATAAATAAATAAATAAAGTGACATTTCCAAGGTTCGGTTTCGTCTATTATAACCAGCGATTTAAATCAAAAAAATAAGTTATTGTTACTACAAATTCCTTGCACATTTTGCATGGGACACTTTTTTTTTTATTTAGTCAAACCACTCACTACGTTCACTGTGACATAATTTTTTTAACATAGAATTCTTTTTAAAATTTTTACAACATAGTTTCATTAAAACTTGGATCACAATTAGAAGTAACTGCATGCTGGTTCAATCGTTGGTTGACGGAAACTGTTACCTAGGTTAACGGTTAATCTGAATAGTGTTGCTAGGTGGCGAAATAAAATTTTCAAGGAAATGCCAAATTATGATTGCCAATCAAACAATCTAGTCGTTTTGTTGTTGCTTTCAATGTGAAACTCAAAAACTCTGAGACTCAGAGCGGATGAACATAGATTTGTTCATGATACAATAAATACAGGTAAACTCGCTAGATGAGAGCGTACTGCCGCGAATGTCAAAACGAAGTTGACAACTCATATAAAATCTCGAAGCTATGAGAATGACAAGAGAAAGCAAGAATTGGCAAAATGTAAACGAAGTTAAACGGTTGAAGCTGTCTTGTTGCATTAATTTAAAACTGTAGTAAATGGTTATTTTTCGTGTTTTTATTGATATTAAACTAATTTAAAATTGTTTCCAGCCAACCATCATTAAAAATTAAACGCAAAAACTATTAACCGCAAGCAGGGAGCACAACTAAACAACAACAAAAGTACAGCAGTAAGTACACAGCTGATTCTGACAATATCGGCAGTAATGACAAAAGAGAGCACAATCAGCGCTGCGACTACCTCTATTATTATATCATGGATTTGTTCATTTTGAGATTGCTGTACACGTCGGCAATCAGCAATCTGAATAATGTTGCTAGGTGACGAAATAAAATTTTGAATGAAATGTCAAAATATGATTGGCGTGTCGTGTGAGCTACCAACAATCAGAATGTGAAAGAGAGCAAGAAAAGTTCATTGATTGCAAATCAAGCAATCCCGTGTGAGTTGTGGCCAATCATAATTTTGCATTTCTTTGAACATTTTATTTCGTAACCTAGCAACACTATTCATATTGCTGATTGCCAGCATGTACAGCAATCTCAAAATGAACAAATTTAGATTGCTGCAATCTGTGTTCATTCGCTCTGGTTCTCAGAGCTTTTGATAGTTTCACATTGAAAGCAACAACAAAACGATTAGATTGTTTGATTGCCAATCACCGTGTGAGTTGAGGATAAGAAAAGTTCATCGATTGCCAATCAAGCAATCCCGTGTGAGTTGGCCATTAGTAACTTATCGTAGTGCATATCAAACTGTTACTCAGTCCTTTCCAAACGTTAAAGTCGTTCTTGGAGGGCTTTCCTCCTGGGACACGAACAATAAATTTTTGAATTCAAGCAGTTTTTTTTCGAATGACTGAGTGATTTGATGTAACAATAATGCAAATTTATCGATTAAATATGAAATAAGTTTCTGCTTCAGGATAACAGGCTATAACAGGCTATTTCAATGTTATCAATTTAAATACATATTAGTACAATTAGATAAATTATATGACGAAAGCTGTAATTATTTATCACTAGAGGTCTATTTTATACCTTCAAAAAGAAAGCTAGACTATTACACAATAGATGGCGTTGTCACAAAGCTTTTATTGCAAGTATCAAATATGATGCCCGGGGTACCAGGAGGTTATACAGAGCTTGTTTATAAAGGATACGTTTTTTTACGTAGTTTTGATCTGGCAACGAACGGAATATAAAATAGCAACGAAACCGTTGTTTTTAAATCACCTTTGTTTGAATGAAAAAAAAAAACAAAAAGGAATAATTCTATCGTCTTTCGGTTTGGTAAACTATTTTTCATTAACAATTATTTTTGTAATAACCAATAAGTTTTTTTTTTCTTTAAAATACATTGACTTTTGAATTTATTTATAGATAAAATGTGCAAGTTTCTTTATTTATATCTTTAAAACTTCTGTATAAATTTAAAGATGAAATTGAAAATTAAATTATTTTGTCATTTAAGCATAGTTAAATTTAAATTTTTCATGCTTTATTTTCTAAATTTATGTTTATAAGATATGAATATAAATTTATTGTTGTTTGTGTCGTGAAAGAAATCTAACTTAAAAAGATAAAATATATTTTAGTTTTCTTTAATTTTCTGTCAACCATTATTGAAGAGAAATTATTAGGGTTAAGGTAATTAAAGTTTCATATTTTAATTTCTTTTTCACGACATTCATTGATTTTTACAAGTGACTTAATAATATGTAAAGAAAAAGCTTAGCTTAAAGGTATTAATTTTTAAGTTTTATAGATACATATATATCGATGGTTAACGCAAAACATGTGTTTAAATAACTGCAATTTCCAAGCCATCAACATAATATCTACATTGTGCATTGTTGTTGACAGTAAGTATATAACCTTTATATTCCTTAACCTGGTTAATGCACAGTTGAAATCAGTGTTTAGTTCTGAAATTTTAAAACAAAATTCACTTTCCTGAAAATTTCAAAGTTTGTGCTTAACGCATTTATGCCCTTAACCATCGATGCATAAATGTTTGTATATATATTAAATATGTACGTTACAATACAATACAACTACATTTATAAAACTCTATTCTAAATTTAAGTTATTTTAAAACTAACAAAAACTTTGTATGAGGCTCTCCGATAATTTTTACTCAATTTTATTTTTGTTTAACGAAATATATTCGAAACTTATAATTTTAACTATACAATAAAAGGTCGTAAAAGTAAAAATGAATTTTAACAAAAAAGGGAAATGTTTGTTTTGCATTGATTTAGCAATGCCAAAGCTCATGACAAAATTTATATAGAAATTTTTAAAAGGTTTCTTAGTACGTATTTGCGTTAAGGTATGTTTTGTCGATTTTTTGAAACAAAAAGGATAAGAAAAATCTATACATACGACATTATTTGTATGTTAATTAGTTTTAAATATCCACTCTTCGTATTTCTTTTCATATATTAACTTATAAATCACGTCTTTATGAAATAAGATCCCAAGAAATAATGCCCGAAGAAATTAAATAAAAAACATAATTTAAAGTTCAAAAGAAACAATGTCATTAAACCACAATAATTAACGATATTATCTCAAAATTAATATAAGAGCCGTACAAACAATTATGAAAAGGTAATTGAATTTGACTATAAAAAAATATTAAGGATTTAAGTAAGTTTTAAATTGCACATACATTAAGATTCCTTTTTAAAATAAAATCAAACTTCTCAAAAGATAAACAAAGCCAACTATAAATGAAATACGGTCTTATTTCATTTTTGTTTAGGGGCTTTATTTCCTGGATCCTTTTTAGAGTCATAAATCACATACCAGCGAAGGAAGTTTGCTATTTTTTTATAACTTTTGCTGTTATTTATTAAAAAACAAACGGTGAATTAGTGTTTGTATTAACACAAAAACGAAAAATAAAATATCGGGTCCACATAATGAAATTACCACGAAATATCTCTTAATTGACAATTTGCTTAATGTGGAAGGCAAGCAACGTACTTCTCTTAAAATAATAAACAGTGACAGGCAGCTTGTTGCACTAAACCTTGCAATTTAAAAATTATGCAATATACAATGTATTTTATGAGGGCATTTACAATGAGTTCTAAGTCTTTCAAATGATTTTCATCATCCATTCTAACCTTTGAGCAGATTGAAGATTCTTTATAAGGTTCAAGAACAAAACACTATTCATACATATTTTAATTGATTTTTCATTTCAAAGGTTTTATGGTATTTCTGGTTTTAGTTCCGACTTTTTTAATTCTCATTGTGATTTGCGAATTGTGAAAAGATTTAAACCAATTATTCTCTATTACATATCTTGCCACTGTATGTTATAATTATTTTAGAGATTTATTTCATTAAAAAATTAATCATAATATTATACCTTTTTATCGTAATGTAGGTTGCATCGTTGTCCTATGGGTAAAATCATTTAATTCATATAATGAACAACTATGTACACTTGAAACTATGTAAACGAAAGGAGTTTATGTTTATGTGGGCAAACATATAAATTTATAGTTTAATTCAATAACGCATCCATTGTATAAGGAAATGGTGGATGTTGTTGTTTTGTGTATTGTTGCTTTTCCGTAGTTGATGATGGTCAGTCTAGTATCACAACCTGTGGATCGATTGGTCTGCTCGCTACTATAGACTTTATAGGCAAATTTCTCCAAGGCTTACGTGCTGCCCGACGCAGCTCAACTGGTGAAAGATGTTTTCGCGCTTTTCTAATCGCATTTCAAAATATTGCGGTTATATATATATATATAAATTAAATAAAATTCATTAAAACATACTTGCTCGCTTCAGTTGCCCGGAAGTAGACATCATCTGGCGCATCCATCCAACTGATAACCTGTTTTCGACCATTGCCAGTTCTTGCCATTTGTGCAATTTTCGGTTTGCCATTCAACTAGTTATAGAACGGAAAATATTTCGTGAAATCTTTTTAGAAGTTAAATAACAAGTGTATTATAAGTATATCAATATCGCTCGCATAGGGCTAGAAGGTGCAAATTCCATTCTCTATGAAAAAATAAATTTTGTCGCCATACTAGAGGTGAACGCACAAACCCGGAATTAAAAACATATCTTATAGTTAAATACAGCCAAAACCCTACTTCTAGGATATAATAATGGAGTCAAACGGAGCAAAAAACTTTTTTGTTGCGTGGATCTTTTTTCAATCTATTAGAAACTACAGGATTTATAAGTATTTAGTGCCTTTACTAGCATTTGAGCGTGGAACATACAAAATTATCATAATAAAAATACCAATAATATATTAATACACCGGTAATAAATTGCCTTATAAGGATTTATTAATATCGGTTATCGGCCTAACAGCCTTCGATTTAGTTTAAAGACTTTGCATTTAAAATAAATAAAAAATGTTCTATAATGTATATACCACATGTGTCAAGTACACATTCAAGTATATAGATTTCAAAGGCTTACCAAAAATAGTAGAAAGATGTTTAAAAACAAAAATATGTAAATCATTATTCCTTCGAATAAAATAATAAAAAACAATAATTTGATTTTATTTCTGATTTCTCTCATACTATTTTAACATTTCTAAACAAGGCAAAAAGTAATGTCTGTAAATAAAAATATGGTTTTCAGACGCTTAGAAGGGACCTAAAATTATAAACTGCATCGACGACTTGAGTGTTTTCGAACCGGAAATACTATCCTAATTGATATTTGTAACATTAAGATACTATAAAAATACCGAAATGGACCATTGACTTGAGAAATAACTACGATTTTAACTCGATATTAAGAAGTAGAATTCTTCATCCTTTCCCGTAAACACCTTAGATCATTAATTATAATGCTGAAGATTATTCAGCCTTGAAATAAGACTTCAAATAAATAGATGATACCAATTATATGTAACATTTGACAAAAGAACATGCTTTCTAATGTGAAAGAGCAGATTCCACTTCGATGTGTTTTATTATAACAAAGTTAAATAAAACGTAAGAAATTAGAGTCCTTGATTGGAATAAACATTACTAGACTTAAATCTTATGGGATATATTAGTCTGTATACTCAAACGCCGACTGAATGCAATGTGAAAATTTTAATAGGGAATTCTATTCTGTGGGTCTAAGTTAAACTTAACAATTCCGGTTCCAATTCTACAGACCGGTATTTCTTTGCTGGTAAATTGTATTATATATAATGAAGGCTGACTGTTACTCAGAGTTTTAACAAAATTTGTATGTACGTGATGTCTTGTAAGCGGTTGTCCAGAAGCTGCCATCATTGCTGCGAATTGTTCGGGACTTGGACAATGTGACGGCATTGGATCTTTGTTTGGGCGTTTTGTTGGTGGTCCAGTTGGCACAATAGTCACTAAACAATCAAAGCAATTTGTTAATCAAACAGTTAATATTAGTAATCAACAAACACCTGCGTACCTTCAGTTCCATTTAGTTGCTGATCATCATGAACGCGTTTACGTATACTCGATGGTGACGGCGTTGGAATAATGGTTAAATCTTTTTCAATTTCTATTATTTTATTTGGTATACGATCATACATCAAACTACCATCAGGTGCTTTTGGCGGTTTAGGGAATGATACCACGACAGGTTTTGGCATTTTATCTTTAGGCGTTAGAACCAACCAATCGTGTGGACCTAAGCCCGGTGATCCAAGACGATTCGCAATTTTAGTTACACTACCGCGGTCCTTTATCTTAGGCAACAGTATTTTTTTTATGTCAGCTTGTGATTTGCCACTTATACGATTAGTAACTTCAAAAAGGAAACGAAAACGGTAACATCAATGAATAGAAGTTTACAAGATATATAAATATTTGGAAAATTTTACTTACATTCCTGCTTAACGACAAGGGAATTAATTGCATAAGATGCCTGTCGCGCCGCTTTCTTCGGTTTTATGAAATTCCGACAAACAATACGCGCCAATCTTGTCATTGGATTAGTGTGCAAGTAAAATGCAGTCCTTGTCTTCATAATGGGTCTCGGCGAACCGGAACTGATTGCAATACCATGAGATTGTGCATAATGCCGCGCCAAATGAGTTTTTAATTTAAACTCTTTGCCGCAATTTACTATAGAGCATCTAAATAATGGATATGTAATTAATCGATGTGTAGTTATATAAAAAATGTAATATTGTTTCTGCTTTGAAATCGAAGGAACCAATTTTTAATTTTATTAAGGGGAATTTGGGTTCTATTTTTAATTTAAGGAATAGCATTTGCATTATTGATACAATAAGCTGGTCCAAAAGTTTAAAAACTATTTATCATTGTCTTTTACCTTATTTATTTTTGAACTTATTATTTTTAATTGATTTTTTAAAGGGTTTTTAATGTTAATTTTTCAGTAAAACAAAACACCTCGACCCATGTATGAATAAGATCTAAAATAATTGAGGAACATATTACATGGCATTATTTACTCTCTAAGGCTTGCCATTGTCTGCAGAAAGGTGATGACCGATCAGAAAAATTAATTTCAATTGAAAAAAATTTGTGGCTGGTGGAGGATTCGAAGCTAGGACCTCGCGGTTCGAAAATTTGCACTGAACGGTTCACGCACTTTAACGCACTCCGCCACTTCTTTATGGGCGTTACAAACGGAGTGACAACCAAACTTGTACTTAATTTAGTTGTTCTAAACAGTACAATTTCAAAAAGAATATCATTATATCTTAATTCAAAAAAAATAAAAAAATAAATAACTGGCCATTTCAGCCCTTGAAAGAACTTTGACCTAGCTTCTTATGATCAATTGTGTTGTGCGTATTATTAAGTTTGTAACAATTGACCGAGAAATTGACCTACAGGCTTAACGCCGACTCCGAACGGCGATGAACGGAATGTTCTTATTCTCAAGAAGCTTTACATGGCATTTTTATTACTCTCTGAGGTTTGCCATTGACTGCAGGTGGCGGCCGTACAGAAAAATTATTTTAATTCAAATAATTTTCTGTTGCTGCTGGGGTTCGAACCCGGTTCTACAAGGTTTGTTGACATAGAGGCCACGCACTTTAACCAACTACGCCACGGACGCCACAATATATCTTAATTCAGATTAATCATGAATCAATTATTGGAAATAAAATCGAATAAAATGTTTCTTTTTTATTTTTGCTTCTAAATGTTAACACAATTTCATCTCTATAAAATCTTATCATTAAAATAAATAAAATTAATCTTGAGATTGTATATACATTGTGCGAAGCAAAAATGGTAGCATTTAGAAAAAAGAGAATTTACATAAAATTTATCGAAGTTTTTGTTTGACCATTCAAAAGAAAAAATGAGGAGTGACTGTTCAAAACTGGCTATTTACATTATAAAGAAATGTTCAAAAAACAACAAAAACTGATACACCAAAGTACAAAAATAAATACAAATATGTAAATATGGGGTTACATTTATATTAGATAGCTTAGTCGATAAAAAAATAAAAAAATTGCAAAAGTCCTGCCTCCATAAGACTAAAATTTGAAAATAGTTTTGCTCAAACCCTCCAGTAAATAGACACCTTTTGTTCAGTCCAAGTTTGTAAATAGCTACCCTTGATGAAACTCAAAGAAAAAAAAAAATATATCTGTGGCAATATGACAGAGTAGCTTAAGTCGACATAAGCGAAAAACTGAAATTCTACATATTATTATTAACCATTTCAAGGTGCACAATTGTGTCCTACCCTTGTTTAAATCCGACTCTTAAAAAGAAAGTTATGCCGATTTTTCTAATGGCCATACACAAATTTTACATATAAAAATGAGAAAAAGGATTTTTAAAAATGTAAATAACTCACAACTATATTTTTGGACTTAAGCTACTCTGTCTTATTGCCACAGATATATATACACTGGTGGCCAAAACTAAAGCAACTCAATATCAGTATGCTTCATAAAATTAATAAAATTCATAATCTTAAAGATAGAGAGACATTGTTTTTTTTTTAACATAACTATTTATTCACTTGTTGCAAAAGAAACTGAAAAAGTTATATTCACATATGTATGTTTTTATATAATGTATTGAATGCATAAGGCTCAAAATTTCATTGGTCAAAACTAAAGCAACTTTTCAATTTTAAAATTAATAACTAAAAATTGTATGATATTACTTAATAATCAATAGCATATCCGTTATTTTTCAAGACTGCAACACATATCCGAGGCATTGAATCTATGAGGCGTTGAATTTGATCTTGCGAAATGTTGTTCCATGCGTCTTGAATACGACTGAAGATTGTGTGCTTATTCGTTGCACTATCCCTCTTAATTTTCCGATCTACGATACTCCACAGGTTCTCTATCGGGTTTAAATCGGGGGACTGAGCCGATTTAACTCTTCTCTAAAGCCTCGAACTCTTTAACTAAATTCGAGGTATGCTTTGGGTCATTATCATGTTGGAAGACCCAAAGCAGTGGCATTTCTTCCTCTGCATAAGGCAACATAATGTTTGCCAAAACAAATTTATATAAATATCGGTCCATTTTTTCCTTAATTTCATAAATGGGTCCAACTCCGAAATAAGAAAAGCAACCCCACACCATAGTGGAGCCTCCCCCGTGCTTCACAGTAGCCTTACAGTATTGAGGATTTAAGCGCTTATTGACTGGCCGTCTTACGGTATAACTTTTCATGTCGGAGCCTTTTATATTCAATTTTGATTCATCGGAGAATAAAATATTCCTCCATTGTGCAACACTACAATCGACATGCTCTCTAGCAAAAGCCAGCCTAGCCAACCGATTTTTGGATGAAATAAATGGCTTTTTGGCGGGTTTGCGTGCCCTTAATCCGGCCTCTGTAGCGCGCCTGCGAACGGTTCTAGCGCTGATATCTAACCCTAGCTCTCGGACTATTTTCGTAGATGCTACAAATGGGATGTTTTTTATTTCGCGGATTATATTTTGGGTCATTCGCGATGATGTTTTCCGCGGCCTTCCGCCACGGTGAATTGTTAATACAGACTTAGCCTCATGAAAACGCTTTATAAGCCGCGAAATCACTGATTTCTCTATTCCAAATTGTTCACATAAAGCTTTTTGACATTTACCTTTTTTGTATTCACTGATTATTTTCTCTTTTATCCATGAATTATACTTGTTTCTCGCCATATTATTTGAATTACCAGAAAACACTTATAAGTTGATTAATGCGCAGCAAATTATTACAAAAATAAATTTGTTAGATATATTTATGCCAGCAAAACAATTATAGTAAACATAACGGAACATAATAAACGATTCTTCTTATAACCATTGTTGCCAAAACAACTCTTACAGTAGAGTTGCTTTAGTTATGACCAAGCATTTTTTGAGTTTATGCATTCAATAAATTATATAAAAAAATACATAAATGAATATAACTCTTTTAGTTTCTTTTCCAATAAGTGAATAAATAAAAATGTTCTTAAAAAAAAAATTTTCGCTCTATCTTTAATATTAGGAGTTTTAATCAGTTAATGCAACATACTGAAATTGAGTTGCTTTAGTTTTGGCCACCAGTGTATATAAAATAAATAAATTACACTTATATTTTGTAAAAATTATTCTTCATTTATATTCAAAGTAGTTTTTTTATATCACGAATTCCACCAAAAAGTCAACCTCATAGGTCAAAAATCGAATTGTAAAGAGACTAGAAATTATATAGAATATTATTATTATTATTATTATTATTATTATTATTATTATTGATGATATAGAATATAGAATATATTCTATCGAATTCAGACAACACGTTGTAAGTTGAATTCTTCAAGATAACGGTAGTTTTACTTTGTTTTTTTTTTTACTTTCGCGTGGTGAATAAGTTGAGCGAAAATTTTGCAGTTTTATTTTGATATTTGCCGTGAGGGCGTGCGCTGTTTATTACAACAATTAAAAAAAATATTTGTTTCAAATTTATTAATATTTTCTTAATAATCGTGCATATATATGTACAAATAATTATCAACGACATACCGTGGTAAGAGCAGTTAAATATATTAAGAAAATATGTAGCATGTGCGTGACAATATTGATATATGTTTCAATGCAGACTCTAATATAAGACATTTTTTGCGGAAAATGCTGTTATGTGTGGATATTGAGATGGCAAGCAGATTGAAAAATTTTTATTTACTATTTCCATTGAAAAAAATTCCACGTGTTTCGCACATGTTACACTTTTTTCTATACAACAAAGTAGTTTTTGTACACTATGGGGTCGTTCATAAATTACGTTACCAATTTAAAGGGGGAGGAGGGGTTTTTCAATATTTCGACATTGCAACACTCTATTTAAAATCTTTTTATCTTATTCAACACGAAGGACCCAAGATTTCGTAGATATCTTCATTTGATTTCAACGCTTTTTAACAAACAAAAATAATTTGTATACTCTTACTTATGCATTTGACGATTTGAGAAATCGCTTGCTTTATCTTCCTCAACCACCACTTCGACCGGCAGAGGTTTCTTTTTTAAATCACTTTCCCCTTCAAGTTTAGATAAGTTTTTAAGACCACCGTATTTTTTCCAATAGTCCCAACAGTTCTGACATAAACGGCTTGTTGTAAGTTGTCCTGTTGTCCACGGAGACCACTAAGACAATAAAAATTAAGGTATATGGACAGAAAAAATATTTTTATTACAACCTGCTATAACACTTTTAGCACACAAATAAATCAATAGGTCTGTTTCTGTACTTTCTTGACTATCGTGACTTGAAGTTACTGGAAAGCGTTTCTTTCGCATTTTTCCAGCACGAGAGCGAAGAAAAACAAACAAAATGTCACTATTTATTATTCAAACTTTACTTGAAGTGAGTACGAAAACAGATCTAATATGCATGTAACAAAGAGCTCAAGTATAGTAAAACTGCACACCCAGTTTTCTTAGAAATGTCAAGGTTTTTTTCTAAGCGTTCACCCAATTTTCAAGCACTTACATTTTTCAACAATATTTTTTATACACAAGAAATCATTGAAATATATAACAATTGGGTATTAAATGAGAGAATACAGTCTCCATTTTGAAAAAACTGTATTTCTGTGATTTATTTGGTCGAATAATAGTCAAAAATGTCCATTTGTTTAAATAAAAAAATTTTGCTGTGGTTTGAAGTTTTAAGTTTATTTTTGTATCGAACCAGTTAGTTGAAGTTATTAAGTTGCAAAATTTGTATGTCAAACAGAATAATTTAATCAATTTGAAATCTTCAAGGATATATAAGCACTAAAGTTAAAAAATAATTATTTTATTATTATTAGATAAATAAATTAAAGAAATTATTTTTACTAAATATATGTATGGTACAGATTATCTGAAAAATTAAGTTCTTGCAAATTCAATGACCTTGTAAAAAACTCCCTGTCGTGCTAGAGAACAACTGATTCTGATACTGAACTAATACTTAACTTGAGCCATTGTTTTATTGGAACGGTATTATTAAAAAGAACATAATGGATATCATATTTAAAACCGTTCAACGTGATTCATTACGAAGTTAGAATTTCAATCATATTTTATTTACCTGTGGAGATTTCATTGTTAAACAGGATTCACAAGGTTTATTACTATTTGATAAATCAGTGCCACCATTAGTTGTGCCATTATATACACTGGCACCTCCTTTAATGGGAACACCACATTTAGTAGTGTTATATTGCGGTATATACACTTGCTTTAACTTCAACTCTGCTTCAACGGCTTTAACTCGTTTCTGTTGCACATATCGATCGGTTGTCTTCCACATATAATAATATTCTATGATTTGCTTTAGAGTTTTCCAAGGAAGCTAAGTGAACACATACATTTATTTAAATTCATATAGCATCTAATGTTTCTTAATCAACTTACAAAATCTTGCCTAATATCATTAAAGTCTTTTCCATATTTATCCAAAGCTTCTTCAAACAAATTAGCTTCAGACGCACTCCAATCTTCAATTTCATCACGACAAAGCACCGGCCCTGTAGAAGTAACTAATGAACACATTGCGTCTTCGATCGAGTAGTTATGTTTGTGTAAAATATCCATTGCATTAAACTAGAGAAACATCATATATAGAGCAATCAAAAATTTCATGTTTCGAAAATAATTCAGTTCTTACTAAGGTAATGTCGCGACTTGCCGCCGCAGCAGACATATGTAAGGAAGGCTGTTTCACTGAACTACTACAATCTAACGCACGTGCAAATGTGCCAATGGATCGGGAAACAACCAAAAATTGATCAATTTTTCGATCAGTCAAATTATGATGTGGAGTCCATACTATTGTTTCATGTTCTTCTAATTTGCGTTCGTCATTTGCGGTGTCTTTTAACTTTGCAGGAATCTCACTTTGATAACGACTCCCAACTCTTATCTCGCCTTTATCAGCGAGCAGGGTTTTTTGATTGGGATCAAACACCAAACAATAAAAGAAGGTATCCTAAAAGTAAAAATTAATTAAACAAATTTTACGAATTTATCCAATCATCATTTGTAATTGTCTTTAAACAACGCAAGCCTTAAATATTATAACTGGTGTGAAATTTACGACTCACGTCTTTATTGAGATAGCTTTGTAATGATTCTGTTTCATTCAGTAATGTTACTGAACATTTTCCTCGTATTTGTGTGGCAGGCAATGTTTCAACTTGTCGAGAAAGAAATAGTTCTCGATGCTTTATTTGATGTCGTTGTTTGTATGTCAATGATTCACCCTTTTCGGAAGAGATGTTTCCGGCTGAATGTATGGGGCTTGTGCGATCTTCATCTAGTGATGCTACAAATTGATGGGAATATTTTTTTTAAATAATTAATTAAATAATAAGGCATTTAACTTCATAGTACAAATATAAATTTTTAAATGTTTAACTTCAGCAAACATAGGTTAAGATTATTGGAATAAATAAATAATTAAAAAATTAAGAGCGGTCATTTGGTACCTATTGAAGGATCAAGAACAGCTTGTGCAGCCTGTTCTTCACCAACTGGTGTTCTAAGCCAGGTTTTCTTCAGTTTCATAGCCAATGGTGAGTCTTCTGCTGTTGCCACTATAAAAGCAATAATAAGATGATGAAAATTTATTTACAAAAATAGTTGTGATTTGTGCAGTTTTGTTTTTAATTTTGTAATTATATTTGTTTCTGGTTAATGTTGATATCATGAACACGAATCTAATGGTTCGACATTTAATTTGACAGTGTAGCCTTTTTCAGGTGGAAAAAGTTCGTTTTACAATATGACATTTGTTTCCCCAAACAAATTTAAATTGTTTCTAAAAATTTTAATATTTTTAAAATATGTGCATATTTGTATATACCCAAAAACAGAACTGAATATCCACTTTCATTGGCTGTACAAATAAACTGATGAACATTTTGTAGGAATTGTTGTAGGATTGTTATTTCTGTTGAGCTTCCAAATTTCTCATTGCCGATGGATACCTTAGTCAATCTTACGGTAAGAAGATGAAAATAAAAACAGAACTACTACAAATTAACCCAATTTGGTTTTCATAAATTGGATCTATAAATGTAGATCTCTATGTTGATCAAATTTTTTTCTCATTTTAGTCTACTTTGACTAATTTCAGGTAGGCATTCCAGGCAAGCATCTAACAATTTTTTGTAATCACTAAACCCCCTTTACTTTACTGACACAATAATCGTCGATTCTTAGCAAACATATTTATTTATCAGTAACACTGCCTCTTGGCACTATATGTGACGTTTTCGTTGACTAGTATTTTTGCTGATTGAAAAATACATGCTTCAATCTTAAGGCCCAGTTTCAATTTTCTGAGTAAAAAAACGGGCTTGAATGGCTGGTTTTTGTTATATTTTATTAAATATCAAAACAATTTTTTTTATTTTTATTTCAATCTTAGATTAACAATTTTTTTTTTTTGCAGCCATATATACGGTTATACAGCGCGTTGAGGTCGCGAACATGAGGCCTCTTGCGGCTTGCACGATATCACCTCTTCAGGTGATTTGATAAAAAAAAAAAAAAACAAAAAAAAACAAAATTTTATAACAGTTTTGTCTTGTGGGTGAACCAAAAAAAAGTGTAAAATTAAAAAAAATAAAAAAATGCAGCATAAAAGAAGAAAAAATATTTTATTTTATTTGATTTTGTTGGTTCACACACTGCGTATTCAATTATTATACAAAATGAAAAAAGATTTAAGTTAATCGGACATATCGTCGTCCGAGGGTTTAAGTGCTCTATGTACCAAAAATGCGTTTTGAGTAAATCGAGTTTGAAATTTAGCATAACACACGATTATCTCACGATTTGACACGATTTGAATCGATATGACACGATTTATCTCAGCAACGAGAAGAGATAGCTGAAAACGGATTGCAGATTTGAAAAATTTGAGGTCGAAAACCTAAGATTGCATCCTCAACTCAAAATTGTCAAAATGGCGTATGGAGCACTTAAACCCTCGGACGACGATATACTTTTCAAGTGCAAGCCGTTTCAAAAAATGTCATTTCGAGAAAAACTAAATCAAATAGTAATGAGAGCTAATAATTAAGCTGTCTTATAGAACTGCAACAAGGTGTATGTCTTAAACGGCTTTGAATTTTATTCTGAAATTTTTTTACACATTCTTAGGATGTTTTTGAAAATAAAAAAAAAAAAAGTTCAAAAATTTATCAAAAAAAAAAAAATTGAAACTGGGCCTTAATCAAATTGGGATAATGCTCTGTAGAATGTTGTATCCATGTGGATATTGTTCAACCGGTTCAAGTTTGTATGATTATATTTTTTCTGTGGGGTTAAATCATGATATTATTAAAATGATATTTCATTCGGTAACGATGAAAACTTTGAGCTAGCCAGCTCAGAATTTTTGGCAACCAATAACCAATTCTTGACAAGCTTTGCGGCATAGGCAAGGGAAAAGTTTAAAACAAGAAGCACCTAGCGCGAAAAATATCTTGGTCCAAACAATGTGTTGGCGTCCGTGGCGTAGTTGGTTAAAGTGCGTTGCCTCTATGTCAACAAACCTGGAGACCCGGGTTCGCATCGACAGAAAATTATTTGAATTAAAATTATTTTTCTGTACGGCCGCCACCTCTTTGCAGACAATGGCAAACCTCAGAGAGTAATCAAAAGAACATTCCGTTCGGAGTCGGCGTTAAACCTGAAGGTCCGGTTCTCGGTCAATTGTGTACAATCTTAATAACGCGCACAACACAATTGATCATAAGAAGATAGGTCAAGGTCAAAGTCCTTTCAAGGGCTGAAATGACCAGTTATTTTTTAATTTTTTTTTAAGCAAACCATGTCAACGTAGACCATGAAAAATAAATAAAATCAATTTTATTTCGTCTGTTTTTAGCAGTTAATGGGCTAAAAAAAAATACTGACATTGTGTGGGTGGAAATTGAGAACCTATGTTTCATAAACCTCCAGAATAGTTGTTCGACTTCAGTATTCTCGAAATCTTATAGCTGATGATAAATATTAGTTAATGCCCCTATCACCGTCTGCGAATCGAATACTTCACTCGAGTCGAATTAACTGGCGAATTTTTCTTTTTGTAGTATCACTATTTGCGAGCCTACTTATTCGACTCAGATTCACTGCAGCCAATGCAAAAAACACAAAATTTAGCAGAGAAACGTCAAACCTAATAAATATAAAAAATTAGCAGCTGTGAGTTATATTTTTAGAGAAATTGGCGAAATGGAAACTTTATTGCAGATTACGTCGCAGAAAAAGAAACAAATCTAATCCACTAGGAGTTCCACCTGTGATCATTTTCATCTACCCGATTGATTTTCATCTTCAGTGAAATAAAAATTTTTTTAGATTTCAGTATTACTTTTGGATAAACTCAGGAGGCCCGAGTGAGTTAAGTTGAGCAGCAAAATCTTGCTACGACTCCTTATAGCTTACTTTTATGGAACCGAATTTTCAGGAGCCAGTGGCAACATTACGATTTTGTTACTTCAGCTGAACCATTTTTTTGGAACTACCGGCTGTTGTTTTTATTTTCATACTATAAATAATTAAAAAAGTATTTAAAATCAAACCAAACAGCATAAAAACAAAAATTTTGCAATTATTTACTTTTCCTATTATTTTCCATTGATATACTCATCATAAAAATGAATGAACTTTATTCGCCGGCTTCTCACAAAATATTTAAACTCGTCTGTTTTTGACGTTTCAGTCGAATAAAATTTTGAACATTCGCTGACGGTGATACCAACTTGGCGAACTCGTCTTAATTTTTGTTCGACTCGCAGACGGTGATAGAGGCATAAGACAAAATACTTGATTTTTAACTGATCCTGGTTTAAAGAGTCACGCAGACTCCATCTCTTCATTCAAATCTTTTACGACCGAGCCATTTTTTGTTTGGCAATCCACCGAAAAAATTCGATTCGGTATACCGGCGGCGATCATCGCAGAAGAGAGTTCAAATCTTCATTGGAAAGACAAAAACCTGATGACGTTTGAAATTTCTAACTGGCGCACAATGCATCGAAATGGTACGAAAATAAGAAAAAAAAATTGTTGTTTTTTTTAAAAAAAAGTATGCAATTTAGATCTATATTATTTAGTTTTATAAAATTTAAAAAATTTTTTAAAATATCTTTAATAATAAACAAATCGATCACTTTATACAACACCATGTTATTTTAAGAAAATCAAGTAATTTAAAATTGGGTTAATATTTTAAAAATTACATCATGTTTTTTCTAAAAAGCAGTAAAGAGGATTATTTTAAAATGTATTTTGCTTCTGAAAATAATTTTGTTTAGCATATATTTTGTATAAAAAAAATTTTCTTTACCTTAAAAAAAAACACCTAAAAACTCAAAAATTTGCAAGTTTTGATAAGCTATAACAAAAAAAAAGGATTGTTTGATTTTAGCGAAACTTTTTTGTAATTTTATTTTGAGTATTAACTTTTGATTTCTAAAATATTATCTGCCCCTTTTTATAAACAAGAAAGTTATGCAGATTTAAAAAAGTGACTTTTTGCAAAAATGCTCAATTTTGTCAAAAAAAATTCAAAAGAGAATTGCAAAAAAAAAGGATTCTTTGATTTTAACGCAACTTTTTTGTAATTTTATTTGAAGTATTGACTTTCTATTTCCAAAATATTATCTGCCCCTTTTTATAAACAAGCAAGTTATGAAGATTTCAAAAAGTGACTTTTTTGCGAAAAATGCTCAATTTTATATGGAAAAATATTCAAAATTTAGCAAAATTCAAAAGGGAATTTCCAAAAAGTATTTTTTGGTTTTGACGAAACTTTTTTGTAATTTTATTTCAAGTATTAACTTTTGATTTCCAAAATATTATCTACACCTTATAAAAAGAAAGTTATATTAGATAACAAAATAATTTTAGTAACACAGGGTAATTCAGCTAGTTTATATATAAAAGTGCAATTAAAAGAAAATGAAGAATTGGCAGCGCAAAACAAAAAAAAGAATTCAACCTGAGTTTGAAGAGCAAAATGGGTCTCTTGGTCGAAAACCAAAGCCAGGATATGGGTCTACTAACGATGGAAACACAGCTAGAGGCTTTTTCTATAACGTTGAACTAAGCTCGCAGATAACTGGCATAAACAAAAGTTTGATAGAACAATATTTTTTATATATATTGAGAGTTCTGGCAAGTGGCTACCCCATATATCTGAATAACTTCAAATTGTCATAAGAAACTAGGCAGTTGTATATAAATTTATATGGCTGGTATTATATGCCGAGCAGTGTTCATAAAGTTCTCAACATGGATGTGAAGTTATTTCAGCATTTTCCTTACCAATCGGAACATTGTCTGAAGAGGCATTGGAAGTAAGGCACAAAGAATTTAGAAAAAATCGACCTAGCCATACCCGTAAATACTCGAGGATTAAGTCTAATACAGATTTAATGAAAATATTGTTGCTGACATCTGGGCCTCTCTTAGCATCCAAAAGAATTATTAAATCAAAATCAAATGTAATTATTGATGAAGAAATTGAGAAGTTTATTCAATTAGTTGATGACCCTTATATTGTTTGTAGTGATTCTAACGAAGAAGTCAATAGCGATGAAAGTCAATAGCGAGATGAGTTCTTGGTTATTTGTACATATGTATGCACACATTACTTTTTTTACTTTTTTATTTCACATTTTGTTAATAAAAATAAGTTACCAATTTTATTTTTCTATGTAAATAAAAAGAAATTTGCTTAAAAACTGATTTTTTTATTAATACAAATGGGAATATTTATGAGTAACAGATGTACCTCCCATACATAATCATGAAAAAAATTAATATAGGTCCAAGGGAGGTACCCCTAGGAACCGACCTATTTCAACAATTTCTAGAACAAATGTATTGCTTTATTTTACTAACCTTTTTACCTATTTTACTAACCTTTTCAGTTTTGTATGGATCGACCAACTTTTGTATGTACCTCCCATACAAAATAATGAAAAAAAGATACAGTAGTTTCGACTATGTCGTAACACAAGACGTAGAATTATTCAATTCGCTTTTGATGACATCTTTTTTAAAAATATTTATTCCATACACCTGAGGATATGACCTTTAAGAGAGTGCCGGAGAGGGTTAATATGTATCACCAACCCCCATTACTTTTGCAAAAGGAACATTTTTGCCTTTGACACCTATTCCCTCCGACCACTCCTTAGGGGCGCTCCCATACAAATTTTATGCTTTTGTCGATAAAACCGGAAACTGTCCTTAAATAGGTAGAAAACTTAAACAAGCAAACAAAATTTGTTCAATGCTATCAAGTTCAACAACCCATGTGTCAAAATTTCACTGTCGATAATATGCCCGGATATTTAATTGGCTGCGTTTGACATTTCAATAACAGATTCTGTTAAAAAAGCATGCCCCTCAAAATTACTCAGTATTACTGGGCTACGCGAGTCTGTTAAAAACAACATGCCCCCAAAAGTATGCTTTTTTTTAATTATAAGATTTATGTCCTCACGCTAGATGGCGCTGTCTTCGCCGTCGAAAAAACCGGAAGCCGTCGATAAATAGGTAGCAAGTTTAAGCAAACAAAAACATCAAATGTTGGCTTTATATTTCATGTAATTGTGTAAAATTGATATAAGTTAGACAGTTCTAACATGAATTTTTGTCGCATTGAGGATCAATCAGACCTACAAGTGCTAAGATCAACATTGTACGATTAGTACTTTAGGCCCACCAAAGGCTCAAAAAGTAATGTAAATACCGACACCTGATCACTATCAACCACCCTACTTACCTCCGAGAACGACGTATTCTACGTCAAAATTAATATAGGTCCAAAGGAGGTACCCCTAGGAACCGACCGATTTCAACCATTTTTAGAACACATGTATTACTTAATTTGTCTAACCTTTTCATTGAGTTTCGTAAGGATCGGCCAACTTTTGTATATACATCCCATACAAAATAATGTAAAAAATCAATATAGGTCCACGGGAGGTACCCCTAGGAACCCACCGATTTCAATCATTTTTAGTACACTTCTATTTCTTTAATTGCCTAGCCTTTTGACCAAATTTTATTAAGATCGCTCAATTTATGTATGTACCTCCCATACAAAATAATGTAAAAAATTAATATAGGTCCAAGGGAGGTACCCCTAGGAACTGACCATTTCCAACCATTTCCAACCATTTTTGCAGTTTTTCTTAATTAGCTTAAATTAATCCAGCACACAAAATATCATTGTCATAGGGGCACTCCTTCTATTTATGTTCCAATTTTGTATGGATTCCATGCACTGTGTGGCGCCAGCAAGCACACGACAAGATGATGGTGGAAATTCATAGATGAGGCCAAAACCGACCTACGGTAGAGAGCGACAACTGAATGTGAGTTAAAATATTTTACATTTATAGCGTATTTGACCCCCATGATATAATTTCAGTACGTTATAAAAAGGGCTCAATTTATCATTTGCAATATATTTACTGATGATCCCAGCACAAAATTCAACTAGTTTAGGAATTATAAGAAATTAAAAGTGTAATGGTTCACGACTTTCATCTTAAAAACCGACTTGACTTATTCGAGCTAACATAGCAAAACGGTGTTGCGCATACAAAAAAGGTTATGTGTTTTTGAACAATTTTTCAGCAGACGAATAACATTTTTGTGTTTTAACAATTTCAATACTGTTTTCACATAGCCAGCTAACTTTCCCATTTGCTAACTTCTGAACCAATAAAAATATTAAAAAACCATTTGGTGAGTAGATGGGGCATACATATGGCTATTAAGAGGGTAAATAAAAAAATAATCGAAATTTTACACAGAACCTTTTTTGTATGTGCAACGACGAAAATCTCTTGGCTGAATATATCTTAAGGGCAAACCACTATTAGACTTTTTTTTAGTTTCGATTGTTGCACAGTGTGAATTCAGAGGGAATTCAGAGAGAATTTACACATTTGATATGAAAGCAATTATTTCAGAGAATATTAATGCAGTCAAATAAAAAGATGCAAAATAAATGTGATCACTTACGTTGATGTTTATCTGCCAGTTGAACCAATGGATTTGGTAAATCCCGTCGACGATAAAAGCACATGACTTTTGCCTCTACATTACCCGATTGATTTTTGTTTAATTCTTCTATTCGCCTTATGAGGAAAGGTGTGTTTGGTGCTGTTTCAACATAAACGTAGTCTGAAAAACACGTGAAAGAAAATAATCTCAATACAGTTATTACAGAAATAGAGATTAAGTTAGAACAAATATTTTTTGATTTTTAATTTTTTTTTTTTTTTTTTTTTATTTTACATCTAAAGTGACAATATACTTTATTTTGTTACAAAGGACTTAATGAGAATTTAATAAATTCGCCAGGATATGAGTATTTCTCTAGCGGATTCGCCAGGTTATGAATATTCTCTCGAGCGGATTGATCCACACCCTCAATTGACTGGATGCGGACGACAAACCATTTATTTCATGACTACACAAAGAATAAAAACGTAACAAATAAATTTTCCCTACTAAATATTTAATAAACAAACAGAAGACAAATAGAAGTCTCCCGAGCATATATTTTGTGATTTTCTAAAAAATAAAATGGAGGAATTTTCCTCATATAATCAAGTTATAACAATGGGTGATTTTAACATTGATGGATTTGTAAATAGCACATACCAGAGGCAAATGGAGCAGATAATTACTGACACTTCATATAATGAAATTGTTAACGAACCGTTCAGACTAACCAATAGCTCATCGACTTTGATTGATAACGTTGTAACAAACACTACAAAGGTTAGCGCAAAAGTAAAAAAAGAATATAAAGTTAGTGATCATGAGACTTTAGAAATTGAAACAAGTTATAAAATTGGCAAGTCTAATCAAAATTTAAATTATTTAAAACAAATGAAAATTAAAAAGTATAAAATAGCTGTGTGGACTAATAACGCAAATGATTGGAATAACTTTAAAAATTGTAGAAATCGTTATGTATATGAATTGTCACGGACAAAAAATAACTTTATTGAAAGAAAAATTTATCAGTCAAATAATCAAAAAGAAATGTAGAGAGCAATTAAAATCTTTGTGCTATCTATCTACACTGGTGGCCAAAACTAAAGCAACTCAATTTCAGTATGTTTCATTAACTGATTAAAACTCCTAATATTAAAGATAGAGCGAAAATTTTTTTTTCAAAAACATTTTTATTTATTCACTTATTGGAAAAGAAACTAAAAGAGTTATATTCATTTATGTATGTTTTTATATAATTTATTGAATGCATAAGGCTCAAGAATTGCTTGGTCATAACTAAAGCAACTCTACTGTAAGAGTTGTTTTGGCAACAATGGTTATAAGAAGAATCGTTTATTATGTTCCGTTATGTTTACTATAATTGTTTTGCTGGCATAAATATATCTAACAAATTTATTTTTGTAATAATTTGCTGCGCATTAATCAACTTATAAGTGTTTTCTGGTAATTCAAATAATATGGCGAGAAACAAGTATAATTCATGGATAAAAGATAAAATAATCAGTGAATACAAAAAGGGTAAATGTCAAAAAGCTTTATGTGAACAATTTGGAATAGACAAATCAGTGATTTCGCGGCTTATAAAGCGTTTTCATGAGACTAACAGCCCTATTCTGCTTGTTAACTTAACAAGGAATTGTTAAGTAGCTCTTGTTAATGTTCTTTTTATGTAATAAAAATGTTCGTATTCTGGCAAATCATTTACAATTTGAAAGCTCTCAAAAGCTATTAAAGTTCACCACGCATGGTGAAAATGCAAATGCCTTAGATATAAAGCGTCAGCTGTTTTTATATTGCTCTTTTCTTGCTTATTTTGATTGCTTATGTTTGTTTTTCTGCAAGTAAGATGGAAAATGTTAAGAAATATATAATTTACTAATTGTCTTCAATTGTTTGAAGTTTCAAAATGAATTTTTTGAATAGCCAAGCAATTTTCGAGTGTTTTGCACTCTTTAAAATTTATTTTTTCTTTGATCTTCTTCAGTATCAATGCTAAAAAGAAGTAAAAAGTAAGAATTCATCCATTTTTTTATTTTATTTTATTTACACAGCATTTGTTTGGCTTAATACTGAACTATCTTTCGTTGTTAAGTTGTATTCTGTCATTAACAAAATAGTAAAGAAAGGAGCTTTCAAATTATCACCAGAATACAAAACCTTAACAATTTGTTAATATTAACTATTTTGTTAATGTGGTGAGCTTAGTTAAGCTGCCAGAATAGGGCTGTAAGTCTGTGGTACCAATTCACCGTGGCGGAAGGCCGCGGAAGGCCGCGGAAAACATCATCGCGAATGACCCAAAATATAATCCGCGAAATAAAAAAAAACCCATTTGTAGCATCCACGGAAATAGTCCGAGAGCTACGGTTAGATATTAGCGCTAGAACCGTTCGCAGGCGCGCTACAGAGGCCGGATTAAGGGCACGCAAACCCGCCAAAAAGCCATTTATTTCATCCAAAAATCGGTTGGCTAGGCTGGCTTTTGCTAGAGAGCATGTCAATTGGAGTGTTGAACAATGGAGGAATATTTTATTCTCCGATGAATCAAAATTCAATATAAAAGGCTCCGACATGAAAAGTTATACCGTAAGACGGCCAGTCAATAAGCACTTAAATCCTCAATACTGTAAGGCTACTGTGAAGCACGGGGGAGGCTCCACTATGGTGTGGGGTTGCTTTTCTTATTTCGGAGTTGGACCCATTTATGAAATTAAGGAAACAATGGACCGATATTTATATAAATTTGTTTTGGCAAACATTATGTTGCCTTATGCAGAGGAGGAAATGCCACTGCTTTGGGTCTTCCAACATGATAATGACCCAAAGCATACCTCGAATTTAGTTAAAGAGTGGCTGAATGAGCAAAATATCAGGGTTCTCAACAAGTGAATAAATAGTTATGTTAACAAAAAAACAATGTCGCTATATCTTTAAGATTATGAATTTTGTTAATTTTATGAACGATACTGATATTGAGTTGCTTTAGTTTTGGCCACCAGTGTATATATATAAAAATAAGTTGCATTGTGTATGAAATTGATGTTCTCTGTAATGCGTGAACCGATTTTGTTTCTGGATTTTGAAATTTCCCATGAAAGGTGAAGTTAATACGAAGTTTTTTATGTATGTAGTCTTTGTATGTGTATTGCTTCATGAATTATAGGCATTTTAGTGAACTTATACAACAATACAGGTGTGAACAAATACAGGTGCGCACATATGGTGTATATGGGAAAATATTTGCAAGGGAAATTGGAAATAAATGGAATATTGGAATAATTTGGCAAGTCTCACTTTAGTTTGCATTTGCGCGAAAAATATAGGCATAGTAAAAATTGTCCATACCCCTTTTCTTCCATACCCCCTTTTACCGTCCACAAATCAATAAAAATGCTATATTTAAGACGGTTTTGGTCGTATTAGACTAAAATTTGGTAAATAAGTTCGTATGGTTACTGTCGTCAACTATACTAAAAATGGGCGTGGTCTAACTATATATGCGCCCACTTTTTAGAAATCATTATAATTCCTGAGTTGTACATGTTTTGATAGTGAAACTTGATATGTAGTTGATATGGGCCCAAGAGACAGTCACACAGGCCAAATTTATGATTGCTTTGGAACTAAATGTCGTATAACAATGAAGGTCTTTCTACTGAAAAACTGACATGGGCATTCGAAAACGTGGCGTGGCTCCACCCATATAAGCCAAATTTACGATACAGAATAGCTATAGAAGTAAAAGTCACAGAACACTGAAACTCAGAATGTAGATACCATTTGGTGATGTCCTTCTACTAGAAAAGGTGACATGCATTGGACAAGGGGGTGTGTCTCCACCCATACAAGCCAAATTTATGACACAGAAAAGACAAAGAACATAGAAGTGAGAATGAAGTAACTACTTGGTAATATTTACAATAGAGAACGCTGCTATAGACTCCAAAACTACTGAGCCAATTGAGCTCAAATTTGCGCAGTAACTATGGGGTCATTAATAAATTACTTTATCAATTTAGTAGAGAAAGAGGTTTTAAAATGTACTACGATAAGTAACGAATGGGGGGGGGGGGGGCCTCAGATATAGTAATGTGACCAAAAATAAAAAAAAAATCGAAAAAATTTAAATTAATACAACCCAACAATTCAAACCATTTCCATCCTTACATCTTCATATTTGACCGTCTAAATTAACTGTTAACTATTGGCAAGTGTAGTAAGGGCATAATTTTTCTTTGCTTGCTTTTCGACAGTTATTTTTTCTATTTTCGAATATTTTTTAATCAATTAATTTTTTATTTCATATACTACGTTACTTTATGGGGGTTGAGGGGAGTGTTTTTGAAATGCACTACGAAAAGTCCCGGAGGGGGGTAAAAAAAATTGAAAATCGGTCACGTAATTTATTACGACCCCTATGTTTCAAGTACGAGATGGTTTAGAAATAATAACGCTGAAGGCATTGCAACATTTTCCGGTACTTATCTAGATAAGGTGCAGCAAAGCGCACCGGGAAAAAGCTAGTGGGAAGATAAAAGTGAAATATATAAAATAAATTTTAGTGGATCCATTAAAACAAACAGAATAAAAATCGCCGAAGGACTTAAAAAATTTTTTATAAAAAGTGTTGAAGAAATTAATGAAAAGATGCCAACCGTGCAATATGATAGCTTCGTTGTGAACAGTAGTAGAAGCCTCTTCAAGTTTGAACTGATAACTATTAACGAACTAAGGAAAATTATGAAAAATATGAACTAATTGAGAAGTTGAAGAATGCAGAGAATGCAGAAGAATTTCGACCTAATAATATGCTTATGACTGAGAGTAAAATTCTTGAAAAGGTGGTTCATAAACAGTTGGAAAGATACATGGAGGGGAATAAACTACTTTCAGAATATCAGTCTGGATTTAGAAGTCAACACAATTGCGAATCGTTACTCAATCCTGTGATTTCACAATGAAAAACGGATATAAAAGAGAGTGATTGTTGTTGTTTTTTGGATATACAGAGAGCATTTGAGACGATAGACAGAGGATTTCTTTTAGAAAAACTAGAAAAATATGGAATTGCAGGAGTGGAGCAGGAATGGCTCAAAAACCATCTTTCGAATAGAAGACAGAAAACCAAAGTGGCGGATTTCGTTTCAGAGCTACGGACAATAGTGTTAGGAGTACCCCAAGCATAGGCGTCCGCAGGAATTTTCCAGGGGGGGCAAAGGTAGATATGTATTGGTGTACACGTATATGAAAATGATTATATGAAAATGTAACGTATAAACATAAGAAATAAAAATATATGAAATGTTTCAAGTCCGGGAGGGGGGAGCAAGTGCCCCTCCATGCTCCCCTGTGGACGCCCTTGACCCCAAGAATCGACTCTTGGAACATTGCTGTTCATTGTTTATATAAATGACATCGAAAACATCTTACGTAACGCGAAGATTGGTCTTTTTGCAGATGATACCCTTTTATTTTTATAAGGCAGATCAGTAGTAGATGATTGCATTCGCCAAACTTAATGCCGACCTAATAAACGTAGAAATGTACTTAAAAATGAACAAGTTGAAATTAAATACAAGCAAAACAAAAGCTATGATTATAAACGGTGAACCTACAACTGATATTATTATTAACGGCGAATCTATTGAAAAAAAAAATTAAAATTAGATGTGCACATAAACTATATTTGTAAAAAAATTGCTAAAAAAATTGGATTTTTGTCAAGAATTCGTCGAAGACTCTCAATAAATAGTGCGATCGAAATATTTAATTCAGTGTTAAAACCTCATTTCGAATATTGATCGACGATTTTGTTTTTGGGATCCACACATATGATTGATAGACTGCAAAAGCTACAAAAAGGAGGAATGAGATGTATTTTAATGTGCAATATATTTACACCTATACGGTCAATGATTGATGCTTTAAGATGGCTAACAGTAAACCAACGGACATTAATGAATGTAGCCTTATTTTAATTTAAATTAAAAAATAATCTTTTACCTAGCCCTTTCTTTCCTACTAATATATCACCCCATTTCGAACCAAGGCAGACTTGAAAGAATATGTATTCCACCTGAATCCTTGGTTCAAGCTAAAAAAAAAATCTAACATTAAGATGTAGATAATTTTTGTTTTATTATTCCATTAATTCTACTACTCTTAAAAGAGTGTCGTGCAAAATGCCTTGGGTGTTTTATTGGATCCAAAACTATCTTTTATAAATTATATCGAAATAATAATTGCTAAAGCAAACTCAATGTTAGGTTTTTTAATAAGAAATACTACTGATTTTTTTCTGACCCTTTTACTCTTAAGACACTCTATTCCTCTTTAGTGCATCCGTCTGACATGTCCCATATATGTCTGACATGGCCCATGTGAAAATTTACCATGGCCCATGTGAAAATTTTTCTGATATTATCGTGGCGATTAACGTGTTAAATTAAATTGGAATATAACCTCAATGCCTCAATTTAGTACCCAGTGTGCCCTAGTTTGCTTAGTCACGGTTTACACACGTCAAGAGTTGACGGTACAACTCTTACATTTGTTGATGAGAGATGCGGACATCAACGCGAGAGGTAAGCTTAAAAGGCAATAGCAAAAAATTGACGTCATATGTTGACGAATTTAAATCGGGAATTAGCGTAGCTCTCCTATTTAGTTATATTTCTTAGAAATACTTTTAAAGAAAACCTTGTACTAAGCGTCTTTTCGTCTTTTTACATTTTTCTTCTTTAACATTTTTTCTCTATTTTAATTTTTAACATTATTTCCTTTGTATGAGTTCGAAGTTTCATTGTTTTACTTTCTTATTATAAATATTTATCCTTATGTTTTAAATATTTCTTGTAATTAGCTTTTATAATTAGGTATATTTTAACTAAAATAGTCTGTAAGAATAATACTCTGATGAAATGAAATAAATAAATAAATAAAAAGGTATAAATATAATAGAACATAGAGGCCCTATTGAAATGGCTCTACTTTTAATTGGAAGTAAATTTGCATCCCTCTGAATAAACTGTGGGAAGATTTAGTGCAGATATATTAGGTCTGAACCCTACTTACTTCAAGTAACTTGAAGTTACTCGAAAGCGTTTCTTTACACATTTTTCCAGTACGAGCGAGAAGAAGAACAATTAAAATGTCACTGTCTATTCCCCAAACTTTACTTGAAAAATTACTTCGAGCACGAATCTCGAGCATCAAACAGCTGATTGTCGGAGTGAAAAAATGAAATTGTTGTGGTCTTGGGAAAAAATGTATGAAATTAGTTAGTAGGTTAATATAAATAAAGTTTAAATAATCAAAAATAATGTAAACGGAAGCCAAAAGTTGCTGTGGAAGAATTCACTTCAAACTGCTTTGACTTTATCTTATTTTAAGTATACCAACGAGCCAATTCAATTGTTATTTAATTTCAATTGTCAAAAAACAGCTGTGCTTGAAAATTACTTGAAGTCGTTTCCAAACTTTTTGACAAATTTTCTCATTTTTCCGTTTTTCAAATCCTGTATTAAACGTATTTTACTTGGAGTAGAGAAACAGAACTAATGTGTCAGCTAGTATTGTCTGTTTTTCATTTAGGAAATATATTCACGTGTCATTTTCGTCGTGAAAATACATATCTTATGAAAGAGTTAATGCAAGCAAGCCAGATCGCTAAAAAGCAATAAATAAAAATACTAACCTTTTCAATTTTAAAACTATATAACCAAGTTACTAAATTGCACTAGCAAAAAATAAAAAAAAACTATCATAAAGCGAGTTCATGTGCCTTACAAAATTATTCCAATTAGAATAAGTCATTATCTGAGGATAAAACAAGTCGAATTTAAGAAATTATTTTAAGTCTGGCTGGCCTAAGTTGGACATAACTAAAACATACTAATAGATGTTAACTAAAAATCCGCATTATGATGATTGTTTTTTGCATTCCAATAGTATTCAACCTGTATTTGAATGATTTTTATTTCTTGCAATCAAATGAAATGCTCTTTTATATTTTATGTTGCACATTTAAACTACATAAGAAGTTATTTTTTTCAAATAAAGTATTTAAGATTTTGATAAATCGAGACAGGACAACTAAATATTAAAAATACTGTAGATGGTTGTTCATAGTTGGCGTTATATATCAAGTGTCACCAGAACATGGTGCAATAAAAGAAAAATGGTTCGTAAACCTTTTCGATATCTCTGCATTTATCTGTTTAAATAATTTTAGCCTTAAGTATCTAATTAGAAGAAAATAGACTTCAAGTTGTTTTGATACACATTTTTCTTTTTGCTTTTTTTTTTTTTTCTTTTATATACTGCACTTAATTTGAACTCGCCGTTTCGAGGTTTTTATACTCATCTTGTTCAAAAGGCACAATGAACAGGATATTTGACAGTTTTATTTAAACTTTACATTAAAACAAAACCAAAAATCACAAAATATTGAAAGAAATTCAAAGGAGCTTTGAACTAAAATGAAGCAGAAAGTAGTTCAATTTCACTATGTCCACTATAGACTCAGACGATCTCTGCAACGGTGACAGCGAAACGAAGAAAATTTTCTCACCTCCAACTCGATACATATTTGTAGCCATTTTTTCAGAAATAACTCGATCTTTTTCACATTTAAACTATGCACTGTATGTTTATTGTATAATTTATTGAATTTTTTACATTTATTCCCATAGATTTTATGTTGTTATGATTACAATCACACAAGACGCGTTTTTTTTGTCGCCATCTTAAAATCTTACTACATGAAAAAATTTTTCTCTGTTTTTTTCTTACTTGCAATGCCGACAGCAGTGCTATTAGCAGCTTCAAGTTGCTGCAACTGCTATCTACTCAGTACTGCACTACCGACATTTGGAATAATGAACTGAACACAACACATTGTCGACGACAGCGACATTACGATCTGTCAAATTTTTTTATGCACCCCATACACTTATCAATTTACCGAACAACTGAGTTGGCAACTGAGTGACATTGGAGTTGACGACTTATCCACACACTATTTGATCTAGTTCCCAACTTGATGAGTTGCGATATAAAATCAAAATATTTTAAATTTTCTTCAACCGACTCGACAACTGCCAAATAAATCAACTGACTGCGCCACACACAAGTTGATTTTCTGATAGTTCTGTCGAAATTGGTCGGTAAGTTGATAAGTGTATGGGGTGCTTTACATGTATTTCTTAAAAGGCTTACACACAAGTTCGCTAGTTAAGAAGCGATGTTCGACAGTTTGTCACACGGTTGGCCGTATTTACAAAAATTTTTGATTTTCTCTGTCGAACAAGGGATGCCGCAAAGGTCTATAGCAAAATGATGACAAAAAACAACAAAAATCAATGGCTTATGTGACGAACAGGTTCGTTCAATTTGAACACTAGCTTTTTCACACACGTTCGCTCCGCAATATTGTTCGACGAACAGATTCGCCGATTACTATGTTTCCATGGCGAGTTAACTCGGGGTTTACTCGGGGTTAACTCGCTATGGAAACGCGAGTTGAGTTGAGTTTCGTTAAATCCACGAAACTCCACGAAACTTGTAAGATTTAACTGGGTTCTATCTGTCAAAGTGAATGCTGCCATTTAGTATCCATTTCGCTAATAAAACAATAACAAAAATGCAAATGAAATTGACAAGTTCGACTCAACTCGATGCTGTGCATGGAAACACTATCGAGTTAGCGACGCCATTTTCTTAACTCGACGAAAACTCTAACCCCGAGTTAACTCGCCATGGAAACATAGTAGATGTGTAAGCCCTTTTAGACCCATATTACACGGTGTCCGTTTACCCGGCGTGCAATGAATGTTTTTTACTCTCTTCCACATTTTGCACGCTGGTATCATGATACAATTACAAGGTAAGGTCATATTAAGATGGCTGATCTATTAAGAAGTTTTGCAACAACAAAGCTGTAGGAGCTACAAACGTCAAAAGACAAAAGCAATAACAACAAATAGAAAAACTTAAAATTACCAGTTGATTTCGACAACTAACGCACCCTGCTCTCCAATATGAGCCTACCTTGTAATTGTATCATGGCTGGTATGTTACACGACAAAAAAAGAACGCTGGAGAGATTTTGACATTTCATTTATTTCCATTACTTTTTCTCCTACACTTTATTCCAACAAGGGTTTCCTACAACTATTTTCTTCATACTGTTATAGTACAATAGTAGCACTTTTCTTCAAAAAATTTATTTTTTAGCTACTTAAACGCCCAAATCTTTAATTTCACCACCCAGCAACACTGTTTTGCACTAAGAATGATAGAAAAATAGATTACGCATTGCGCAGGTCCGTTATGTTGTTTACCTTTCATTTTGACATTTCTAGCTACGAACAAAGTATTTTTTACGATCATGACGTCACGCTAGACCAAGTTTATTTCTTGAATCTTTTAATAGCCTTAACTAATAATAGCCATCAAAAGAAGTGAATATCGCATCGAGTTTCGATCGACTACACGTTATCCGATTTATTCTCAATCCAATCCAATTCACCACCAGCTGTTTTTGACAGGAGGGGGGCGTAATCAATTTATCATTTGAGAGAGAAGTGTCAAACTCACTAACACCTGCGCCATATCGACACCGTGCAAGAATAAACATATTTTGCCCGCTGTTCCAAATGGTCATCCCCTCCTACTCTCAATGGTTTTTGACAGTTTCACGCTGAAAGCAACAACAAAATCGATTGCACGGCGAATTGCCTATAAACTCACAGACTTGAATTCAAGTCTTGACCAATGTAAAAGGGATCATGCCATCTGTCAAGCATCAAATATTGCTAACCCGACGACTCGACTTGCAATAATTCATTGCATACCATTTGTCAAAATCCATTGCAAGCAATGGCAATATTTCAAGGATGGGTTTTTGATGTTATGAAATTACTTACTTACTTACTTATCTGGCGCAACCGTAAGTCGGTTTTGGCCTCGTATAAGAAATTGCGCCAGCCATTTCTGTTCTGCGCTTGCTGGCGCCAGTTGGAAACACCAAGCGTGGTCAGGTTATCCAACACCTGATCCTTCCAACGAAGATGTGGGCGTCCTCTTCTTCGTTGACCACCACCGGGCACCGAATCGAATATTTTTTCGCTGGAGCGTCGTTTTCCATTCGCTCAACATGACCTAGCCAGCGGAGCCACTCGATTTTAATGCGTTTAACTATGTCGATGTCAGCGTACAGCTCATACAGCTCGTGGTTCCATCGAATTCGGTACTCGCCATTAACGCAGATTGGACCGAAGATTTTACGAAGGATCTTTCTCTCGAAGGCTCCCAGAGTCTTTTCATCAGAACTGCTCAACGTCCAGGTTTGTGCTGCATATAATAGGACGGGCATGATTAGTGACTTATAGAGCGTGAGTTTTGTTCGTCGAGAGAGTGCTCTGCTTCTCAATTGCCTACTTAGCCCAAAGTAACACCTGTTGGCAAAAGTTATCCTTCGTTTTATCTCAATACTGACATCGTTGAAAGAGTTAATGCTGGATCCCAGGTAGACGAAGTCCTTAACAACCTCGATGGAGCTGTTGTCAACAGTGACGTGGTTTCCAAGACGCTGGGACTGTTTATTTCTTGACACTAGGTATTTCGTCTTATCTGCATTCACTGCAAGACCCATTCGACTCGACTCTTTCGCTAATCTGAAGAATGCTGCACTGACTTCGCGCGTATTATGGCCAATGATATCGATATCATCAGCATACGCCAGCAGCATAATACTTTTGTAGAATATCGTGCCACTGCGTCTCAAATCAGCAGCTCAGATGATCTTCTCCATCATCAGGTTGAAAAAGTCGCACGATAAGGAATCACCTTGTCTGAAACCTCGTTTGGTATCGAATGGAGGAGTGAGATCCTTCCCGATCTTAACTATGCTGCTGGTGTTGCTCAGTGTCATTCTGCAAAGACGGATGAGCTTTGCAGGAATACCAAATTCAGACATGGTGAAGTATAGATAATTCCTTATTAGACTGTCGAAGGCGGCTTTATAATCGACAAAAAGATGGTGTGTGCCGATTTGTTTTTCTAGGGTTTTCTCCAAGATTTTTCGTAGCGTAAATATCTGGTCTATGGTGGATTTACCAGGTCTGAAGCCACACTGATAAGGTCCAATCAGCTGGTTTACGATGGGATTCAGTCTTTCACATAATACGCTCGACAGGACCTTATATGCGATATTAAGAAGGCTTATCCCACGGTAGTTGGCGCAAATTGTGGGATCGCCTTTCTTGTGGATTGGGCAGAGCACACTGAGGTTCCAATCGTTTGGAATGCATTCTTCCGACCATATTCTGCATAGAAGCTCATGAATGCATTTAAATAGAGCTTCGCCTCCATTCTTGAAAAGCTCAGCAGGTAAGCCATCGGCTTCTGCGGCTTTGTTGTTTTTAAGCCGAGCTATAGCTTTCAAGACTTCACTATGGTCGGGCAGCGGAACTTCAAAGCTGTCGTCCACAATTGGGGTTTCTGGGATATCATCTCTTTTGGCGGGATTGTTGTCGTCGTCACCATTCAGAAGCCTAAAGAAGTGTTCCCTCTGCATCATCAGTGTATGTACTCTGGATATCATTCACTAGATTCCCATTTTCATCCTTGCATGAAGAGGCCCCGGTCTTGAAACCATCGGCCAGGCGTCTTATTTTTTCGAAAAATTTTCGGACCTCATTCCTGTCACCATGCATGTCAATTTTCTCGCACTTACGCATTTCCGCTTCCCTTTTCTTTCGCCTGAAAATGCGTCTCTCTTCCCTCCTCTTCGGCTGTTTGTTTTGATTGCAGCTTTTCGACGTCTAGCTTTCTCTGTGCTGGATTGCGCGCATTCTTGGTTGCGCACAGGCGTGTACGGATCTTGGCTGCGACAAGATAATGATCCGATTCTATATTGGCACCACGGATCGTGCGTACATCTAAAACACTGGAAGAGTGCCTTCCGTCAATCAAAACGTGATCAATTTGGTGGCGCGTCTTTTGATCAGGAGACAGCCAAGTTGCTTTATGAATATCGAGATGCTTGAATCTAGTGCTACTAACGACCATGTTTCGCGCTGCGGCAAAGTCAATCAGCCTCATTCCGTTATCGTGGAGGTTGAACTTTCCGACTGTTGGACCAAATATATTTTCTTTTCCCACCTTAGCGTTGAAGTCACCAAGCACGATTTTTGTGTCGTGGCGGGGGCTGCGCTCATAGGCCTCTTCAAGGTGCTCGTAGAAGCTGTCTTTGGTCTCATCGTCCTTCTCTTCTGTCGGAGCGTGCGCACAAATCAGGCTTATATTGAAGAATCTTGCCTTGACACGGATTATGGCAAGTCGTTCGTTCACAGGTGTGAATCGCAGGACATGATTCCGTAGTCGCTCTCCAATCACTAATCCGCATCCAAATTCGTGCTTCTCCGCATGGCCGCTGTAGTAGATATCACAGGATGCTTGCCGTAAGCAACCCTGTCCCTTCCATCGCATTTCTTGGGTTGCAGTGATATCAGCTTTGTATCTTTCTAGGATATCTATCAGTTGGATAGAGGCACCATCCCATAAAGGGTTCGGACGTTCCAGGTGCATATCCGTAAATCATTGTCAATTTTTCGTTTGCGGTAGTCGTCATCAGATTTGGGGATAATTTTTATCTTATTTCTTGTATGTTTCGTTGAAATTTTGTTTTTAAGTGGTGGGCTTCAAACCCAACGCACAACCCTTTAAAGGCAGGGGGAGCTCGCCGCTCAGATTAGCCTTCAAACTAACGGTTGCCAGTTTGCCGTTTCTAGAGGACACCACGTAGAGGTTTGAGTCGACTTGAGACGAGTTCGACATGGATAATGCTGGCCTCACCAGGTTGAGGCAGTCAGACACGTTGCTATGTGAAGATCGCCCCCTTGACCCTCACGCGTTGCCTTGTGAGGATCCTCCTAAATATTGGTATATAGTAGTTTTCAGGTACGATGAGGTTTTAAGCACTATCTTCTTTGAACCACCTTGGACACCAGATGGTGCTGTAGTACAAATTTCTTACAAAATCGCATATTTTTAGTTCTTTTCTTAGGTTACATGTGCAAATATTTACAAAATATAAAATATTTCTTAAATTTAGTAAAATTAAAAAAATTTCCGTTATTTTGATATCAAAAACATGAACATATCTTAAAAACTATCAAAAATTTTACTACAACGATATATTTAATGCAACATCGTTACACAAAATTACGAAAAAAACAATCAGATATTCAAATTTGTGACTTTCGATTCAAATATCTCCGCTGCTTTTTTATATATTGTGTTAAATTTTTTTTGTCTTAAAGCTTCATCAAAATAATATGAAAACCTTATTGCAAAAATACCTTTAGTTGAGTATATATATTTTAAATATTTTTTTCAAAAAAGGTCTGAAATTTTGGAGTTTTCCTCACAAAAAGGCTCAAAATTTGTTTTTGTTGTAAAAATAATTTAAATTCAAATTCCCAAATTTTCAACTCTATTTAAAAGTTATAACATTTATGAGCAAAAGTTATTTCAATTTTACGCAAAAATTAAAAACCGTTTTTGTGATTCAAAAAGCAAGGCCTACCCCTAGATTTTTTCGAACAAAATTTTTTTTTACAATATTGTGTTTTTATAATTTTGAAAAAATATACAAGCTAAAAAATTAATTTATTAGAAAAAAAGCTCAAGCCTGTGTTAGATAACACGGACGCATAGGTCAGACGTAGAAGACGTTAGTCATTAGCAGCCTTATTCAATAGATTTCCTTAAACAACCTTTAAACGCTTGTTTAGTTACGCACTGTTTAAGGCTTTACGCAGCTTCTATGCAACCTTGCTAACATTGTTATTCATAAACATTTTTTCATTTTCTGCTAATGATTGTAAGGTTTGTGTCTGAACTATAGAAAATCTCTACAAAAATTAAGAATTCCTATGGATTTACAATGGCCGCCGCATAAAAAAATGCTGCAAAGTGCGCATATGGAGCATGTCTTTGATATTAAAAGAAAAGACAAACAAAAATCATGGTTGTATTTACGTAACCTTTAAACGCCAATTTCGGCGTTTAAGTTACGCAGCTCTTAAACAACTACGAAAAATGTTTATGAAAAACGTTTTCTTGTTTAAAGCCCCTTTTAAAGTTACGCTGCCTCTAAAATGTGTTTATGAATAAGGCTGTAAGACATTGAGGATGTCTTAAAGACGTGGCCAACTGGGTAAGCACAATTTTGTTTCTCTGCTTCGCTTATCAATGTTGTGTATGTACACATCGTTCGCTACTTGGTCATTACACTTCTTCTCTTTCTCACACTGGTTCTGTGATGAACACACAGATAATCGTACTGCTCTTACACATGATTTTATAATACATAAAATACAAAGCATATGAAAATGAATACAAAATTTAAAGGAGTTAAATTTTGATTTACTTATAGATTATAAAAAAATTATATGTAGCAATATGATTATTTAAATACAAATCAAAAGAAGACATATTAAATATGTTACGACCATACTTGAATTTTCTTCAATGCATGCATAAAGTATTAAAAACTTATAATGAAAGTGACAAACATTTTCTCAAAACTTTGTGCTCCAGATCAACACCCCCGTATAACGTATTCTACGTTAAAATTATATAAGTATCTCTTGCCAATCAAAAGTACGAGATGGCTTAAATTTCTGTCACACCCCCTTTTACCGCCCACAAATCAATAAAAATGCTATATTTCCTACGGTTTTCGTCGATTGGGCTACATTTTGGTAATTTAGTCTGTATGCTTACTGTCGGCAACTGTACTAAAACAGGGTAATGTCCATCTACTAGAAAACTGGGATGAGCATTATATAAGAGGGTGTGGCTCCGCCCATATAGTTAAAATTTGTATTATCGAATAGCTTTGAAAGTAAAAGTAGCAATAATTACATACAAACTCAAAATGGAGTTACTATTTGGTGATCTCCTGCTACTGGGAAACTGTAACGGGCAGTGGAAAATAACAGTGGTGTCAAACTATGAGTCTAAGAAAAGTTTTGAATACACCAATTATGTTCCCATATAGTTGCAGGGTGCAGCAACGCGCGCCGGGAAAAGCTAGTGTAATATAATATAATATAATTTGAGATCCAAAATATGCGGAAATCTGAAAAAAATTAAAAATAACGATTTTATATCATAAACCTTGCTGAAAACAAAAGCGCCCCAAAAGTGTGTTAAAGAATTAAAAAATAATGCGCCCCTGAAGCAGTGTTTCCGTTTTGATAACTGTGGTCGCATCGAATTGGCGCGATTATTTTTTTTTCACTGAGAAGACTTGTGAACAGGTGACGATCGCTCAGAAATGTCAAAAAAACACACTCTGTCTCGCTCGCTCAATTTACGAAGTCGGCCACAGTTCACGTACATTGTATGTGTAGATAACGCCACTTCCTTATATTTTAGTACTTTTAATGGAGACCACTCAATTTCCAAAGTTTACTATCTATGGCTTGCACTATTGCCGAGCGTATAACACGAACTTGGTAATAGCTGTAATTTTCTTGTTTCACAAAGCTATTGCAAAAATTGAAGAAATTGAAGTTAAAGGTCCAAATTTAAAAAAATTAAATTAAGTTCCTGAAAAAGGAGTGGCGTGGACAAGAAATCTATAAAATAATAACGGCTGTGTTCATAAAAAATTATTAACCTCTTATAAAGCCTTCATAAGAAAAAAACTAGTAAGAAATGATCTTCGACTGGGCCGAAGTTAAAACACCCCCACGGCCGAACCAAAGTATATTCGAAGTCTTAAGCAGTCAATAAAAAGTTTATTTGTCACTTTGTATGGGAGGTGGGGGTGGCTTTCATCCGATTTGGTTGAATTTCATACACAGAGCAGAGACTATATATTCTATAGACATTGCATGAGATTCACCTCATCAATATTGTGAATACCGAATGATGTAAACATTAGCCCGGCGAAAAAGATTGGCACGGGCAGCGAAAAAGCAGCGCTGACGGCGGAACTATGTTGCTAGCATTTGCTGATAGACTCAAAAACTAGAAAATCTTATCAACCTAGTTGTCGAGAAGCCATGTTTATTTTATTTTTTTCCATTGGAATTCTATGCGGACGGACGGTTGGATTGTTTACATTTTTTTTGCACAGTTTTTGTTATTGCTCTTCTTTCTTCCCTTTTCTGCAGGTTTTTGTTTCGCTAGGATTTTTAGCTTAATATTTGGCGATCGCCAGAAAAGTTATATTTTTGCGATTTTGTCTATCTCGATGAAGCTATAGAAAAATCGCTGTAACTTTTTTAATTCAGTTTGGATTGAAATGCACCCAAGGACAAAATTTTAGAAAATTTTATCACCTTTAAAATGACATCAAAAATTATTTTTTTACTTAATTTATTATTTTTTTTTAACTTAACTTATCTTAACTTCAGAAATCTATCTATCTAAATCCACCCCTTCTGAACCAATATAATTTATTTCATAATAAATATATTGGTCTAGTTGCCACTAAAATATGCAATAAAAATATTTAAATAAATTAAATATACCTTGTTTGTTATTGTAAATAAACTATAAATCAATTACACTATAACGAACAAGAAAAAATATTTTTAAATTATGGCCTTAAGTTCCATCAAGTTTTATATAAATTATCGTGCTTAATTTTATTAAAAATATTCTGTTATTAACTAAAAAACTTTTTTTAAATATTTCAAATCAAAAATTACTTGTAAAAAACTTAAAGTTAAAGTTCGAAAAATTTAAAATTTAACAAAATAAAATAAAATTACAAAAATAAGTGTGAAATTAAAAAAAATAAATTTTAAATAAAACGCAAAAACTAAAAATTTGTTAAAAAAATATAACAGCCTAAATAAAACACAAATAATAATTTAAAAAATGCAATTTTATAAAAATTGTGAAAAATTATATAAAAATGTAAGTGCTTAAATAAACCAATAAAAATAAAATAAAAAAATTAAAAAGTGTCAAAAGTCAAAATAAAAAATATAAATTATGTATAAGAATATATAAATAAATATTAGTAAAAATTAAATATAAAACTGAAAACTAAGAAATGGATTTATTTTATTTTATTTGATTTGATTTATTGATTACTTATTTTTTATTGATGGATTTATATGCTGCTAAAACTATAGTTTTTTATTTTATTCTTACACTTAATAATTTAAAAATATATAAAGAATTTTATTGGCGTCCGTGGCGTAGTTGGTTAAAGTGCGTGGCCTCTATGTCAACGGACCTGGAGACCCGGGTTCGAACCCCAGCAGCGACAGAAAATTAGTTGAATTAAAATGATTTTTCTGTACGGCCGCCACCTCTCTGCAGACAATGGCAAACCTTAGAGATCATAAAAAGCTAGGTCAAAGTCCTTTCAAGGGCTGAAATGGCCAGTTATTTATTTATTTTTTTTTTTAAAGAATTTTATTTAATTTTTATAAATAATATTGATTTTCAAATTAAAATTTTTATTAATTAATTTTACAATTTTTGTTAAATTTGATTTGATTTTAATTTAATTTTGTTTCATTCTTTTAAGATTTTTAAAATTGTTGAAATTATTAAACAAATTGAAGAAGTAGTTGGAAATTTGTGATTAATTTTTTTTTAGGTGTTTATATGTGCTTAATACTTTCAATAATTTTAAAAATCTTAAAAGTATGAAACAAAATTAAATAAGAATCAAATAATAACAAGTTGACAAAAATTGTAAAATTGATAAATAAAAATTAAAATGTGAAAATCAATATTATTTATAAAAATTAACTAAAATTCTTTATATATTTTTAAATTATTAAATGTAAGAATAAAATAAAAAATATAGTTTTAGCAGCATATAAACGCATCAATAAAAAATAAGTAATCAATAAATCAAATGAAATAAAATAATATACATCCATTTCTTAATTTTCAGTGTTATATTTAATTTTTACTTATATTTATTTACAGTTGTGTTCAAAATAATAGTAGCGCCAATGCCCGAGCTACTTCCATGGAATTTTTTCCATTTTCTAGCACGCAGAATTTTTTGTTAAACCATAGAAAGTTGCATTGCATGTACAAAATGAAAAAAAAAACACAAAGAAAGTGATGTTTGTTGTTGAAAGAATACGAAGATCATTCGCAGAAGAACTTCGGTCGAAATTAGAGCTATCCATAAAAATAGAAGCGTGCAAGTTAAATTAAAAAAAAATTGTAATCAAACTTAAAAATATGCTGTTTTTTTAAAAAGTAAGTTGAATCAGGGTAACTTTTAATTATCTTTTATGTTGTTAGGGAAAATAAAAAAGTTTTTTTACTTTTAGTGAGTTGCGCTAAGCACTGTACAGTGAAAAGAGAGAACTTATTTTAAAGCTCAGACAATATGGAAAATCGTACAAAGAAATTCAAAAAATAATAGGGTGTACAGCTCCAATGATTGCTAATGCAATAAAATTCAGTTCAAAGCCTGAAACTTGTGGTCGAAAAAAGAAAACGTCAGTTGCATATGAAAGGCGTTTTGTGCGTTTTAGCAAGTCTAACCCTTCCGCTTCATCCATACTAATTCAAACAGAGCTTCAACGTTCCGTATCTGTTGTTCCTGTTCGCAGAAGACTCATCGAAAACCATTTTGTTTGCAAGAAGTCCCCGAAAAGTTCCACGCTTAACCAAGCAACACATTGCTGCCCGATTAAAATTTGCTGAAAACCATGCTAAGTGGCCTATTGAAAAGTGGCGCAACATCCTTTGGACGGATGAAAGCAAAATGGTTCTTTTTGGCGGAACGTGCTCCAGACAACATGTGCGTCGACCTCCTAATACAGAATACCTACCCCAATATATCCAAAAAGTTAAACACGGCGGATCAAAAATAATGATTTAGGGCTGCTTTTCACACCGAGGAGTAGGCCCAATAAACTTAATTAAACAAATCATGGACCAGAATATTTACGTGGATATTCTCCAAAATGTCATGTTGCCTTATGCCGAGGATAATATGCCACTCCAATTGGTTTTTCAACAGGAATTCAACATACATACTAGCAGAAAAGCTAGAGAATGGTTTCGGGTCAATGGGGTTGAGATTATGTCGTGGCCTGCTCAATCCCCCGACCTCAATCCCATAGAAAACCTATGGGGTGATGTTAAAAGGAAAGTGTCGTAACTAAAACCAAGCAATAATACTCAGCTTTGGCACACTATAAGAGACGCTTGGAGCCAAATACCCGAAAAGAGATACTAAGACTTGGTTGACTCCATGCAAGCAGATGTCAAGCGGTTTAAAAAAAAATAGTTATACAACTAAATATTAAGACCAAATTATGTTTTTATAAGCAAATTTTTGTTCTCCACCTTATCCATAGTTAATATTTGAAGTTTGAAGTTATTGCTTCTATTTTTTTGAACAGTTAATTTTTTGTTTAATGAATATTTTTTAATTTTTGAAGCGAAGCTTTTTACGCCTCGTTCTGCGATTTGCTAGAGTGAAATCAGAAAAAACGACACTTTTTTCCGACACCTTTTTTCTTAGAATTGATATTGTTTTTTGCTTGCATCGATTGAACCAGAAACTGTTAAATTAAAAATAATTTCTTGCCCGCTGCAGGAATTGAACCCACAACTCATAGTTCTATCGTTTGTTGGTACTTTCCTCTAACCATTATGCTAAAACCACTTTTCTTATATTTTTGTTGATTCAGTGATAAACATTAACTAAAGCTATCTTTGAGCAGATCACTATAATCTATTACTTTCTATTACAATCTAGAAAGGATTGTGTGTTGGCTATTCTAGGACTGGGTATTGGCTAGCCAACCGACAAAAGTAGCAAACAAAACGAACTAGATCAAAGATAAATACATTTACCGAGCTATGGTTTGAATCTTCGGTTTGTCCATGCGAACTAAAAGACCTAACGAACTAAAAGAACGAACGAACTAAAAGAAATATTCACTAAGGATTGTGTATTAGATGTTGTTTCTACTTCCTACTAAAGGTCGTTATAAATATCGTTAAAAATAAACAACCTGTAAGTTGATTAAATTGTAACAAAATTAATGATTTTTGTATATTTATTCCCTACAACTGAACAGGGGGCTTTAAGGGCCGAAGAGGGTTAATATATATGATATATATACTTTGTTATTTTAAAGTTCTGAATTTAAAAATTATTTTAATCGAAATACGCTATTAAATTATCAAATCTATGAATTTGCGAAAATGCTTCGCTTCTCTCGTGTGTCCAGTGACGCACCTGTGTTTTTTTTCTTAAATCTGTATAATCTATATATTAATAGGCAAACAAAAAGTTTGTGTTCCCTTTTTTTCTGTGTCACCTTCAACATATTTATTCGAATATGTTGTCATTAAGATAAGTAAAACTGAGCAAATGTAAAACGCTTTGTTTACCAATGGGACAATGAGAAACTACAAAGCGACAAAGCTCTGTTGAACTTCGCTGCTGTAGCTTACAAAAGCAAGAGTAGAATGCGGCAGTGACGCAAACTCTTAAAAAGAGCTGAGTAGCATTATTGTTGTTGTTGTTGTTGTTGTTGTTGTTGTTGTGGTTGTTGCTGTCGGCCACAGGAGATACTAGTTATTTTTAAAATTGGGTCTTCCGAACTATTTTAATAATATTTTATTTATGTTAAAACCAAAATAAAATTAATAAAAGTACTTGGTAGAACACAAAACTGTTGTTTATAATTGACAAACAACCGCAACTATTATTTTGAACACAGCTGTATATATATTTTTCTTATATATAATTTATATTTTTTATTTTGACTTTGAACACTTTTTAATTTTTATATTTTATTTTAATTGGTTTATTTAAGCACTTTCATTTTTATATAATTTTCTCACAATTTTTATAAAATGGCATTTTTTAAACTATTATTTATGTTTTATTTAAACTCTTATATTTTTTAACAAGTTTTTAGTTTTTGTGTTTTATTTAAAATTTATTTTTAATGTTGTTTGTTTTATAAATTTGCTTTTAGTTTTTTAATTTCACTTTTATTTTTAATTCTATTTATTTTTTAATCTTATTTTATTTTGTTAAATTTTAAATTTTTCGAAGCTTAACTTCAATTTTTTTACAAGTAAATTTTTTATTTGAAATAATAAAAATAAGTTTTTTATTTAATTACAAAATATTTTTAATAAAATTAAGTCCGAAAATTTATATAAAACTTAATGGATCTTAAGGCCATAATTTAAAAATATTTTTTCTTGTTCGTTATAGTGTAATTGATTTATAGTTTATTTATATTAACAAACAAGTTATATTTAATTTATTAAAATATTTTTATTGCATATTTTAGTGGCAACAAGGCAAATACAACAGCAACAAGACAACCTAGTTGTTCTAGCTGGCGATTGTCCTGCTTGGCAACAAGACCAATTTATTTATTAAGAAATAAATTATATTTATTATATAGGTTCAGAAGAGATGGATTAAGATAGATATATATAATATTTATATAAGTTAAGTTAAAAATAGTTTTTGATGTCATTTTAAAGGTGATAAAATTATCTAAAATTTTATCCTTGGGTGCATTTCAATCCAAACTGAATTAAAAAAGTTACAGCGATTTTTCTATAGCTCCATCGAGATAGACAAAATCGCAAAAATATAAATTTTCTGGCGATCGCCAAATATTAAGCTAAAAATTATAGCGAAACAAAAACCTGCAGAAAAAGGAGGAAAGAAGAGCAATAACAAAAACCATTAAAAAAAAATGTAAACAAACAAGCTAGTCCGTCCGCATAGAATTCTACATAAAATCAACATGGCTTACCGACAACTTTGTAGATAAGATTTTGACGTTTTAGAGTCTATCAACAAATGCTAGCAACACAAATTCGCCGTCAGCGCTGCTTTTTCGCTGCCCGTGCCAATGTTTTTCGCCGTGCCGATAATTACATCCTACGCATGGTGTAATAATAATAAGGTGTTACCGAGCGTTTCCACCGCCCGAACGAACGAAGATTTCTTCGTTCGTTCAGGCGGTGTAAACAGTTTGGTCCGAACCAAGGTTCGGAACAATTACTATGTTTCCATGGCGAGTTAACTCGGGGTTAGGGTTTTCGTCGAGTTAAGAAAATGGCGTCGCTAACTCGATAGTGTTTCCATGCACAGCATCGAGTTGAGTCGAACTTGTCAATTTCATTTGCATTTTTGTTATTGTTTTACTAGCGAAATGGATACTAAATGGCAGCATTCACTTTGACAGATAGAACCCAGTTAAATCTTACAAGTTTCGTGGAGTTTCGTGGAGTTTCGTGGATTTAACCCCGAGTTAACTCGCCATGGAAACATAGTAATTGGTTTTTACAAAATGCTCGCGAGCGCTATTCGCGCAGTGTAAACACTTTTCCAGCACGAACGAACGAAGATTTCTTCGTTCGCTCTGATCGGCCGACGCTCGATCTTTTTGGGCGAATCCAGTGCTTATTTGCACATAGGTAGTAGATTTGTTGAAATGGTAGTTAATAACGTAGGAAAAACAAAAAAGAAAGAAAATATATTTAAAATTTAACGCAAAAGAACTTTCTTTTACTTTGTTATATTATTAGCACTTTATATAATCAAATTATTTATATAATATTCTTTATATAATAAATTCTTTATATAAATACTTACATAAAACCTAAATTAAAAGGCATAAAAGTAGTAAAAATTAATCAAATTTAGTACGTTTGCATAAACAAATATTGATCAACGCTGATGCTCGCAAGCATTGAATTCAAGTGTTTCCACTGCACGAACGAACAAGATGGCGACTTACCAATGTTCGCAACTTGTGTTCGTGCGGTGGAAACAGTTGGACCGAACGAAGAATTCATCGCGACGATTTGTTCGCGATGATTTCTTCGTTCGTTCGGGCGGTGGAAACGCTCGGTTAGTGAATTTGACAATTCTCTCTCAAAATGATAAATTTTTTCGCCCCGCTCCTGTCAAAAACAGCTGATGGTGAATTGGAATGAAAATAAATCAGCTAACGTGCAGTCGGTCGAAGCACAATGCCATGTCCACTTCTTTTGATAGATATTATCAGTAGAGGTATTGAACATTCTTTCATGGCATTCGATATTTTCTTAGGCAGTCGATGTGAATGCAAGACAATTTGCATGCTGGCCAAAGCTGGCACCTTCCATCATGTTGGTGGCACCTTCCAGCGGACGTTTTCGATAAAATGACAAAACCATTAATTGGCGAACTTAGCAAATGGGCGAAGACAACTGCAATAACTTTTTATTTAAACTTTATTCGCACAATAACCTATAAAAACTATAACACCTCATCATCTAGCAACTTAAACAAATAACACAATTTGACAACTATCAACGGCTCCTCTCTTTCGCTCACAATTTTTCGACAGAAAGAAAGCTATTCTTGGTGTTGTCAAAAATTAACTAACACCTTATTATTATTACACCATGATCCTACGATTTGTTCAATGTTGAAAGTGTTTTCAGTTGCAAAGTCTATACAATCTATAGTCTCTGTAGAAAGTGCTTACATAAAAAACGGAGTTTCAAAGTCAGCTAGTATCATATACTTGCAAGCTGACTTGTAAACTTAAGTCGTAAATATTTGAATAGAAAAAAAGAAAGTGACATGACTCTATAATGTTGTTTATGTCATCTACAATATTTATTGAGATAGTCGAAGTCTTACTGTTTTATTTTACAACTTGATTGGGGCAGCTGGCAACACTGCATTTATGAAGAATTATAACATTACCGACAATTGATTGAAAGTTCATTAAAACGTCAGTTTCAGTGACGTGGCCTCTTAAAAAACTATTGTGTGAGTTAAATATTTGCAGTTTTGAAAATTTAAATGATTTCGGGTTAAAGTTAATAAAAAGAAAATACCGAAAGATGACAACATACGAAGAATTTATTCAACAGAACGAGGATCGGGATGGTGTAAGGCTTACTTGGAACGTATGGCCATCAAGTCGTATCGATGCTAGCCGTCTGGTAGTGCCTCTAGCATGCCTATACCAGCCGCTTAAAGAACGCCCAGATCTGCCACCAATTCAATATGAGCCAGTGCTTTGCACACGTACCAATTGCCGAGCAATTCTGAATCCCCTTTGTCAAGTAGACTACAGAGCCAAGTTGTGGGTTTGCAACTTTTGCTTCCAGAGAAATCCGGTAAGAGGAGTTTTTGTATTTACAATTGTCCCATAATACAACCGATTCTTAAATTTTTTTTTTTTTTAGTTTCCTCCACAATATGCCGCCATATCGGAACAACATCAACCTGCAGAACTCATCCCTAGTTTCAGTACTATTGAGTACACAATCGGACGTGCACCGTGCATGCCTCCAGTATTTATATTCCTCGTAGATACCTGTATGGATGAAGAAGAGCTTGATGCTCTTAAGGATTCCCTGCAAATGTCATTAAGTCTGCTGCCGCCTAATGCGCTAGTTGGTCTTATAACTTTTGGCAAAATGATCCAAGTGCATGAGTTGGGTACTGAAGGTTGTTCTAAAAGCTTTGTATTTCGTGGTACAAAAGATTTAACGGCCAAACAAGTGCAGGATATGCTTGGTATTGGTCGTGGGCCTACAGGGGGCATGCCAACTCAAAGTCAACCTGGACAAATGCCACCGGGACAGCAGCAACGTATGCCTGGCACTAATCTTTCTGTACCCCCAGCCAATCGCTTCTTACAACCTATAAATAAGTGTGATATTGCGCTTGGAGACTTGTTAAGTGAACTTCAACGCGATCCCTGGCCTGTGCCTCAAGGCAAACGTTATTTGCGTTCTACTGGTGCTGCTCTAGCCATTGCCGTAGGTCTGCTAGAATGTACTTATCCAAACACTGGAGGACGTGTTCTTGGATTCGTTGGAGGTCCATGCTCGCAAGGACCAGGCCAGGTTGTAGATGATGAACTGAAGCATCCAATTCGTTCACATCACGACATTCACAAGGATAACGTGCGATTCATGAAGAAAGCCATCAAGCATTACGATGCTTTAGCGTTACGTGCGGCCACAAATGGGCACTGCATTGATATCTACTCATGTGCTCTTGACCAAACTGGTTTGATGGAAATGAAGCAATGCTGCAACTCTACTGGTGGACACATGGTTATGGGGGATTCGTTTAATTCGTCCCTGTTTAAGCAGACATTCCAACGTGTATTTGCCCGTGATGCACGTGGAGATTTGAAAATGGCCTTCAACGGGACGTTGGAGGTGAAGTGTTCTAGGGAATTAAAGATTTCTGGAGGAATTGGCTCATGTGTGTCGTTGAATGTGAAGAGCCCGTCGGTGTCTGATGTTGAGATTGGAATGGGAAATACGGTTCAATGGAAGCTTTGTACTTTGAACACTAGTTCTACCATGGCATTTTTCTTTGAGGTGGTGAATCAGCATGCAGCACCAATGCCGCAAGGCGGGCGTGGTTGCATACAGTTTATAACACAGTATCAACACCCCAGCGGTCAGCGTAGAATTCGAGTAACAACATTAGCCAGAAAGTTAGTTTTCACGCTGAATTTATTTAAATATAACAATGTTTCTGATTTTATAACCATATTAGTTGGGCAGATGCTACCACGAATATTCATCATATTAGTGCCGGTTTCGACCAGGAGGCTGCTGCAGTCATAATGTCACGTATGGTGGTATATCGAGCAGAGACTGATGAAGGTCCAGATATTCTACGTTGGGTTGATCGCCAACTTATACGCCTGGTAAGACAAAGTATTGTTGCCCTATTTTGACACATATTTTAATAAGTTCTATTTCTGTTCTTAGTGTCAAAAATTCGGCGAATATAGCAAGGATGATCCCAACAGTTTTCGGTTAGCTCAAAACTTTAGTCTCTTCCCTCAGTTCATGTACCATTTGCGCCGATCGCAATTTCTCCAAGTTTTCAACAACTCGCCGGACGAGACCACATTCTATCGACACATGTTGATGCGTGAAGATCTTACGCAATCGCTTATCATGATTCAGCCAATTCTTTACAGTTACTCTTTCAATGGTCCACCTGAACCAGTGCTTCTCGACACTTCGTCCATACAACCAGATCGAATACTGTTGATGGACACCTTCTTCCAAATTTTAATATATCATGGCGAGACTATCGCACAATGGCGCGCACTAAAATATCAAGATATGCCAGAGTATGAAAACTTTAAACAGTTATTACAAGCGCCAGTTGATGATGCACAAGAGATTCTCCAGACGCGATTTCCGATGCCTCGTTATATTGATACAGAGCACGGAGGTTCACAAGCACGTTTCCTTTTATCTAAGGTTAATCCGTCGCAAACTCATAATAACATGTATGCCTATGGACAGGTGAGTTGTAATTTATAAAATTTTAAAAGATGATCAACAAAAAATCAATGATACGATATAGTTACCTGAGTTTTAAAGTAAAAAAAAAATTATTAATTTGTTGTAACATCTTGACTTTGATGAATTTAAAAATAATTTTGAGAAATAGCTTTAAACACTATTGAAAATGATAACATATACATAGTAAGTACTTAGTACTCTCATATGTTTTAGTACATGGTTTTTTGCTCATAAAATGAAAACAACAAATAATTTTTGTTATTTATTGAGTTATTCAATAACTACAAATTGTAGAACAACTTATTTGAAATGGCTACCAATTGCTTTGCAGCTCGAGCGAAGTCGATCCGGCACGTGCGACATGCATAGGAAATTTCTCCGCTGCTCAGACAAGAGCTCCATACTCTCTAACGGACCACAATCTATAATCCAATGGGTTCAGGTGTGGGCTATCCGCTGGCCACTGATTCTTGAAAATGAAGTCCTGTACGTGTTTTTTGAGACACTCTTCTGTCATTTTAGCATTATTGAACGATTCCTATACGGTGAAAATTTTTTCGTCAGTAAACAGAATTCATCTGTGGGCATTTCCGCGTGCTTGAAAAGTAACGCTTCTGATCTTCGCTTACGTTGCTTCTTTAAAGCTACCGTGAGAAGGTGCCCAGTGTGTCTTTTGTATGCTTTGAGCCACAAGTCATATTTAAGAATGCGAGAGATCGATTGCGCCGAGATATTCATCTCCCGCGACAAGATTTTCTGCTTTCGCATCGTTTTCGCTTGATTCGAGACTTTACTGCCTTGATGGCTCGTGGTGTTCTTACAATACACGGCCGGCCGGATTTTGGACGGTCGATTATTCCACCAGAATCCCAAAACTACGAGTGGTCGCAAGGCCCGAAAGATATAGCCTCTTTCCATGCCACATTTTTAAGACCAACTATAACACGATTTTCGAGCGATCCCCATTCCATGACTATCAACTTCTATGAAAAAGAAGGAAAAATGCTAAATATCAAAAAGGTCACAAAACGAAGTGAGTGCGTTCAGTAGTTCACTCACATTGAGCACGTTCAGTCGTGTACCAAAACATATGAGAGTACTAAGTAGTTCTTTACTAATCTTAAACTTAACAGACATATTCACCGGTCTTCTCTCAAACTCAGTTGCTAAATATATCGAAAATAACTATATATCTTTCATCTTTACTTATACTGTCGTAAATCCCACGGGATGCCTATACTAAGAAAGTATGCTTAGTGTAACTCTTACAACAGTATAACTGATTATTGATTTGTATGAAAGAATAGAATTTAAATTAATTCGAATATAATTGATTTTTTTTTATTTTTTCGTGTTCGTCCTTGTTTAATTTGATTGTCCCCGAAAAATTCGGGTTTGTTTGTCAATTAATTATTGAATAATGAGTCGCAGCCTCCAATTGGCACTACAACGGTATTTATATACAACCATTTCTTATTTTGTTATAGTAATACATACTTTGTCTTAAGGCTGCATATTACAACATTATTAAAAGATACCTTAATGGGTGATTTGCTTATATCGAGGATAAAATATGGAATGTGTGCATACAAAATTTTTTCTAGGCGCTTTAATATTTTCTATGGTGACGGTTTTATTTAATAAGTGATACATGCATATGCTCTGTGGATATCAACAACACTCTCTTGTTCTCAATCTTGCTCATGGATGATTGAACATAAAATGTCTTAAAAGCTTCAGCACAAAAAAATCTGTGCTCTCTTTTATTTAAGAATTTAAACCGAATCGCGAACTTAAACTACGCGTGAACGTTAAAGACGAACTACACGTAAAGTTGCAAAAAAAAATTTCACGTGATCACGGTTCACGCTTTTTTGACCTTCACGCATTTAAGCCAATTTGCGTAAATGCTGACTAAATGCAACTGTTTTTATTGAAATTGGGTGAAACTCTTAAGGCGCGATAAAGAATCCTTCGGACAAATATTCGAATAGGTTTGGTCAGCCCTAGATTGCGGCTTACGAACTTTTTGGGGCTACATAAGTTGTAATGGCTGGGCTTATCTCAGTTTCCAGGTTGGTCATTAGGACTGAAACCTATTTGAGTATTTAGTTCAAAGGATACTTTATTTATGACTTAGGAGTCCATTTAGCTCGAAAACAGTTGCAATAACAATATAAATTGCGAGAATTAGCTCACAGCTAGGTTCTGCATTTCTCTTTCAGTCGAAATTGGCATCGAAATCGATATAAGTTGAAATTTGGTGTTCCACATTTCACTTTTTCGTTTTCAATTTCACTTTTTTTTCGAAGTTAAAATCGAGTGAAATGGTTTGTTCTACAAATCACTTTTTACGATTTTAAAGTGATTTCAAACCGACTAGCTTTAGAAGTGTGAATTAATAAAAAAAAGTGAAAAACATACAAATTGTGCGCAGAAAACGCAGAAAATTATTTTTCTTTCCAAAATATTAACAACTTCAGTCAGCACCTTTGATATTGTGCACCGGCCTAAAGCAATATCGGCATCTTTTCCCACGGAGCGTTGAAAACTGCCTTCTGCAAAGAAACGCAACACGGAGGCCAGTTTTAGCACGGATGGAATGGATGACTTCCTAAGACGTGGTTCTATCGTATCAAGCAGCATTTTGAAGGCACTTTTATTGACGCGATAGTAATTAACGAACCTTAATTATAATTTAAATTATCTAAAAAATCCAGTTAAATTGTAATCTTTAGCAATCCCTACGCAATATCAGGAATTGGAAACGGGTTTGAATTGTCCCTCAAAGTACGCCTTTGAAATTTCTGAATTGCATAATTATGCGCTTCAGTATGCCGCATAGTAGCAACATAAACCGCTCATATTTTATTTTATTCATGAAAGTCGTGTATACTTAGAAACGTGAACCGTGTTCCCGTGCAGTTTGAATTCGTGTTTTGAAAAACTTACTTCGCGGAGTTTGAGCTTCCTTTTTCACGTGTAGTTCGAAAGCTCTAGTAACTTTATTTATTTTTTTATGCAGCGAATACAATCAACATCGCATGTCCAGTGTGTGCAACTACAGAATACGGTATAGCCAGAAAATTTTTATTTTTAATTTGACAGGCAAATAATGTTGAGCAAAGTTGACGAGAATAGAAAAAAAAAAAAAATTAAGTCTTAGCCAAGCGTTATGAAAGAGATAACTTATTTGTTTGGACGCGGGTGTACCTTTTCAAACTGTTAACTTCTAAATTGCTTTAAGTTACTAACCCCTAATTTTTATTATCAAATTTAACTCATAAGTTTCACAGCCTAACTTAAATAATCGCAACATGGTATAAGAATATTTTTCAACACATATTTATTTTCAGGATGGCGGAGCACCAGTGCTTACTGATGACGTTTCTCTGCAACTATTCATGGAGCATTTGAAGAAGTTGGCCGTGTCATCAACAACATAAAGACTTATTAATATTGATGAAATAAGTGCTTAACTTGATAAAAATATTTTGAAGTTTAGCTTAGAATGTTCATAAATAAACTTTAAAGGGAATTCTACAAATAATGCAATATACATATGTTATACAAATGATATGTGTGAAAAACGTTGAAATTAATAAACTTAATTTTTTCGAATTTTCTTGGTATTGCTTAATACTTTCTGTTATTAATCTCGTCTTCTTCGTTTTTCATCAATATCTCATTGTTGTCTATACTTTCAGTAACTATTATGAAAGGATATTTTATTGATTAAACGTAACACAAAACTGCCATTACTTACTTACTTACTTATCTGGCGCTTACAACCGTAAGTCGGTTTTGGTCTCGTATAAGAAATTGCGCCAGCCATTTCTGTTCTGCGCTTGCTGGCGCCAGTTGGAAACACCAAGCGTGGTCAGGTTATCCAACACCTGATCCTTCCAACGATGATGTGGGCGTCCTCTTCTTCGTTGACCACCACCGGGCACCGAATCGAATATTTTTTCGCTGGAGCGTCGTTTTCCATTCGCTCAACATGACCTAGCCAGCGGAGCCGCTCGATTTTAATGCGCTTAACTATGTCGATGTCAGCGTACAGCTCATACAGCTCGTGGTTCCATCGAATTCGGTACTCGCCATTGACGCAGATTGGTCCGAAGATTTTACGAAGGATCTTTCTCTCGAAAGCTCCCAGAGTCTTTTCATCAGAACTGCTCAACGTCCAGGTTTGTGCTGCATATAATAGGACGGGCATGATAAGTGACTTATAGAGCGTGAGTTTTGTTCATTGAGAGAGGGCTCTGCTTCTCAATTGCCTGCTTAGCCCAAAGTAACACCTGTTGGCAAGAGTTATCCTTCGTTTTATCTCAATACTGACATCGTTGAAAGAGTTAATGCTGGATCCCAGGTAGACGAAGTCCTTGACAACCTCGATGGAGATGTTGTCAACAGTGACGTGGTTTCCAAGACGCTGGGACTGTTTATTTCTTGACACTAGGTATTTCGTCTTATCTGCATTCACTGCAAGACCCATTCGACTCGACTCTTTCGCTAATCTGAAGAATGCTGCACTGACTTCGCGCGGATTATGGCCAATGATATCGATATCATCAGCATACGCCAGCAGCATAATACTTTTGTAGAATATCGTGCCACTGCGTCTCAAATCAGCAGCTCGGACGATCTTCTCCATCATCAGGTTGAAAAAGTCGCACGATAAGGAATCACCTTGTCTGAAACCTCGTTTGGTATCGAATGGAGGAGTGAGATCCTTACCGATCTTAACTATGCTGCTGGTGTTGCTCAGTGTCATTCTGCAAAGACGGATTTAAACAACTATTCCTTAGTCAAGTTAAGACTAAGGATTTGCAATTGCGCCCATTAAGACGCAACATTCTGGTGACCCCGACGTGATCTGCAACACTTCTTAGGCAGATTCAACATATCATTCTGGTGGTTCAGTTTCATCAGCATTTATCATGGAAGATTTTTCATCATTGGTTGCCTTGCAAAAGTTGGCGGGCAATGAAATTCAGCAAATTGTGAAGAATTTCAATAAGGATTCTCAAGATCGAAAGACGACATCAATCTATTTTGAAGAGCGACTGCAGCGTCTAAATAAAGTGTGGGATCAATTTGAAGAAAATGACACGAAGATTCGTACGATAAAGGATCTATCATTAGATCATGAATACTTTAAAACAGACTACTATAACAACATTTTGACTGTGGCCAATAAGTACAAACAGATTTTTACAACCGAGATGCAAAACCTGGAATCGAAGTCATCACCCCAATTGGAACCACCTCCAAAGGCAACCCCAAGAGACATACGAGGATTTACAAAAGATGCATCCTCGGTCGCACAAACAACTCAGCAGGATCAGTCGTCATCAATTCCTCCAGTCCAAGTTAGTTTTGAGGTCATGTGTAGGAGACAAAAGGCGATGATGTCATCACTGGAACGTCTACTAGCGGGCAATTCAATACAAGAGGCTCCTTCACAGTGTCTGATCGTGTTAAGCAAGCTGTGGAGCCAAGTTGAAGAAATTCACTATAAATTATGGGAACTGTTCGAGGACCCGGCAGCAAAAGGATACATACTGGCATATTCAGAACTCGAAGCCAGAGTCATACACCGACAAGAATTGTTAACAACACATAAGAATATCAATGATGAATTCCAGAGCAATAAATCACCAATTGGTGCATCTACCAAAAATGTCAGTACCGAAGTTTGACGGAAACTACTTGAAATGGCAAACTTTCGCAGACATATTCACGCGAATGATACATCAGCAACAAATTCCAAAAATCCAGAAAATGTGGTACCTCAAAACCAATGTATTCGGGGAGGCTGAACGCGCGATTGGTCATCTCGAATTGACAGAAGATAATTACGACATCGCATGGGAAGCTCTACAAGATCGTTTTAGCAATAAGAGAATGCTTACATCAGCTTTAATACAACGGCTGATATCCCTTCCAAACCTCACATCAGAAGCCAAGACTATTCGAAACTTTCATGACACCATTCATGAAAGCTTAGCCGCACTCAAGAATCTTGGAGTCGAGGCAGATAGCTGGGATCCTCTGCTGTTTCACATTTTAATAAAGAAATTTGATCACCAAACCCATATGCTCTACGAGCAATCACTTCAAGACCCCAGAAAGCTTCAAGAAATAAGCACCTTTCTCAAATTCTTAAAGAATCGGTTCCAAGCATTAGAAGCCATAGGATGTAATATCAAAAGAGTGGTAACATCGACAGCAGTATCCAATCACAACAGTTGCAAGGTTTGTAAGCAAGGTGGCCATCCTCTTTACTATTGCCAACAGTTTCTCAAGATGTCCGCCGTAGAACGACTAAAATGGATACAGAAACAAAACCTGTGCGTCAATTGTTTCAAAGAAAATCACACAGCCAAGACATGTAAATCACGAAGCTGCACGTAATGTTCAGCAAAGCACAACACACTACTGCATTTACAGGGAGATGCTAAAATTCAGAAAACAACAGTAAATCATCAAGTTCCAGATCAGTCAAATAACAACACTGTGCCTTTTACGGTACCTGCGGCTCAAAATGAAACTAACAAACATAACTACGTTCTACTAGTAACAGCAAAAATTAAAATCTCAGCAAATAATGGAAGATCGTGTGAAGTTCGAGCAATTCTGGATTCCGGCTCTCAGATTAATATCATAACTGAAAGACTGATTAAGAAATTATCGCTATCAACAACATCATCATCGCTCTGTATCGAAAGCATTGGAAAGGGTACTCATAAATCAACTCAGCGAGTAAACGTAGATATGCATTCAAGAACTGGAAACTTCACATCCAAACTCGAAGCAGTCGTCCTGTCTCACATCGTATCACCTCAACCAAGACTGAACATTGACATTTCAACCTGGTCACTCCCAGAAAACATTAAGTTAGCAGATCCTGAATTCTTCAAATCTGACAAGATCGATGTTCTACTGGGAGCAGAACTGTATTATCACTTGATCCGACCAGAACAAATCAACATCGGTGAACAGTTGCCCATACTGCAGAATACGGTGTTTGGTTGGATAGTAGCAGAAATGGTGGGATCAACAAGCTACGATGCTGTCACATGTGGTATATTCAGTCAAGAAGAAGAAACCACGAATGAACTGATAAAAAAATTTTGGGAAATAGAAGAAGTTGAAACAAGTAAGAAATATCTTTCACCAGCAGAGCAGCGATGTGAATCTCACTTTGCTCAAAATGTTCGTAGCAATGAGGAAGGTCGCTTTGTCGTTAAACTCCCCTTTATCGAAAACACATCAGCCTTAGGGCAATCACAAGCCATGATCCACAACAGATTTATGAGTCTAGAACGCCGACTTCTAAAAAATGATATCGTACGCAAGGAATACATTCAATTTATGAAGGATTATGAAAGACTTGGGCACATGAAAGAAGTGAATCTCGATTCTGTACTAACTCCGAATTATTTCATTCCACATCATTGTGTATTCAAGCCCGACAGCACGACACCGAAACTTCGGGTCGTCTTTGATGCCTCAGCCAATACGTCATCAGGATATTCACTAAATGATCTAATGTACACTGGACCAACCGTTCAAAGCGAACTTTTTTCAATTCTTCTTCGGTTCCGGCTACCACGCTACGTGTTCACTACAGACATCGAAAAAATGTATCGTCAAGTTTTAGTAGATCCAGATGATCAACGATACCAATTAATTATTTGGAGAGAGAATCCAGCCTTTCCAATCAAATATTATCAATTAACTACTGTGACGTATGGAACAAGATCAGCACCGTATCTCGCCACAAAATGTTTACAGCGAATTGCAACTGCAAATGCCAATAATTACCCGTTGGGAGCTCAAATTCTACAAGATAATTTTTATGTAGATGACGGTCTGGGAGGTTCTGATAGTTTGACAACAGCCATTGAAGCTTAACAACAATTGATATATATATTAAAGAAGCATGGTTTCAATTTGCGAAAATGGTGTGCAAACCATTCGCAGCTCCTAGAGAATATACCACAATGTGATCAAGAAGTGAATCTGGACTTTACTAATCTCAACAACGATTCAATTAAAACTCTGGGATTGCTGTGGCTACCAAAAACTGTTAAAGTAGTTACAAAGCGAACCGTCAGCTCTGATCTGGCCAAGTTATTCGATCCACTAGGATTATTGGCACCGGTAATTGTCAAGGCGAAAATGTTTATTCAATAGTTATGGCAGCTTAACTTATCATGGGACGAACCGTTACAATCAGAACTGAAGGAAAAATGGTCCATATTCCGAGATAATTTGACAAACCTAAACAACCTCCAAGTTTCTAGACACATATTTCGAGGAGAAGTACCAACCTCAACTCAGCTTCATGTATTCGCTGATGCATCTGAAAGGGCTTTCGGTGCTGCAGCATATATTCGAGCAACTCTTAAGGATGGTAGAGTAATAGTCCGACTATTGTGTGCAAAAACTCGGATAGCTCCACTCAAAACGCAAACACTACCACGGCTGGAACTGTGCGCTGCAGTATTAGCCTCACAGCTCTCAACTCGCCTCAGGGATGACATGAAAACCAAGGATCAACCATTATTTCTGTGGACCGATTCAGAAATTGTGCTAAGTTGGATCAATGCTCAATCTTCAACATTCCAAACATTTGTGGCTAACAGAATAGCATCAATTCAAACACTAACCCTGCCGGAGCAGTGGCGACATGTCAGATCAAGAGACAATCCAGCAGACGTGCTGTCAAGGGGATTAACAGCGAAAGCTCTCGCACCTATGTGACCTATGGTTTCAAGGACCATTTTTCTTACATGGGAGACAGGACTTGTGGCCTCCACGTTTTTTAGCTCAACTGCAAATTCCAAACGACCTGGAAAAAAGGAAGCAATTGGTAGTATTGCCCAGTAACGACGTCGCTATTGCTACAACAGAGATTGAAAAAGGATTGATGCAACCACATATTAACGGAGAATTAGTGTATACAATAAATCATAGAAACTCTTTCCGAACATTACAAGGAATCCTAGGGTATATTTTGCGATTTATAAGCCACACAAAAGTCAAAAAGAATCTGAGGCAACAACAAATATCGCTTAACCCCAAAGAAATGGATGATGCACTTTTTGTTATCATAAAAAGCATGCAGATGTCTGACTTTAGTTGCGAGTTAAAACAATTAAGAAATCATCAAGAACTTGACAAATCAAGTTCAATTAGCAGTTTGACTCCGTTCATTGATGCTAAAGGCATCATTCGAGTGGGTGGACGGCTGGAAGCATCAACACTAAACTACGACTCTAAGCATCCAATGCTAATTCCTTACAACGACCCGTTAGCAAAACTTTTGTTCATTATGATACACAAGGACAACAAACACTGTGGCTCCCAGACATTATTAGCAACAATAAGGCAACGTTTTTGGCCAATCAAAGGAAAGTTAACAACCAGAGCAACTGTACAACAATGCATACGATGTAGCAAGGCCCGTCCAAAATTATGTCAACAGATCATGGGTAATCTACCACACACCCGAGTGACTCCAGCAAGACCATTTATTAACAGTGGCGTTGAATACTGTGGGCCATTATGGATTCATTATAAAATCAGAGGAAAAAGAGCAACAAAGGCTTATATTGCTGTATTTTGTTGCTTCGTTACGAAAGCAGTCCACCTCGAATTGGTAATTGATTTAACAACGAATGCGTTCATTGGCGCATTGAAACGTTTCATCAGCCGTAGAGGACATTGTAAAACCCTCTACTGCGACAACGCTAAAAATTTTGTTGGAGCTCGAAACCAACTCCATGAGCTTAATGAAGCAATCCACTCCCAGAAAGCCAATGAATCAATAGTAAGGTTATGCAGCGATAAAGGAATAGATTTCAAATTCATTCCACCTCGGGCTCCACATTTTGGCGGGCTCTGGGAGGCTGCAGTCAAATCAGCCAAGCATTTGTTAATAAGGAGTGTGTCTACAGTGTCGCTAACCTATGAAGAGCTAGAAACAGTTGTGGTTGAGATTGAAGCTATACTCAACTCAAGACCACTCACTCCAATGTCATCCGATCCCAAGAATCTTACTGCCTTAACACCAGGGCATTTTTTGATTGGCGAACCACTGACAACATCCGTAGACACATATGCCACGCCAAACAACGCGTCGCTACTAACAAGATGGAAGTTAGTATCCCATCTGAAACACGAATTTTGGAGGCGTTGGTCGCGAGATTACCTTCAGGAACTGCAATATAAAAGCAAATGGAAACAACAAATGAACAACGTCAATCCAGGTTTAATGGTTATAATACAAGAGGATAACGTACCACCACTCCAATGGCCGCTAGGCAGGATCATAAGGACATACACAGGTCCCGACAACAATGTTAGAGTGGCTGACATTCAAACAGCAGCAGGAACTTTAAAACGTCCGATACATAGGCTTGCACCACTACCAATAAAGAATTTTGAACAAGAAGACAGACTCATTCCATCAGATCAAAACGATGAAGGTAGCAAGCGCAAAGAAGACAGCTCTAAAACAAATGAAAGGAAGATTAAACACTCAGATCATACCAACTCTTCTCACCAATCAAAACAAACACGAATGAACACAAGTTCAGCATTTGTAACTATCTTGATGGCTTGCTTATTTATACCATACGCTTTCCCTGCGCCAATAGAGGTTCAGCCATTTGTGTCTAATCCGGGTATTTATTTCGAAAAATTAGGGTCGGTTGGAATAATCACCAGTGAAGGGAACCTAATAACCTACATTAATATGCAAACATACTGGAAGAATTTGGAATTAATGAATGGTTATCCACAAATATTACAAAAATCCTGCACAATCTTGCAAACGTCCAAACACTGTTCAGTAATAGTTATGTTAATTAAGCGTTTAATGGATGAAATAATACTGAAGAATGAACTCCTGAAAATACACAATGGACATCGAGCGAAAAGAGGTGCATTCAACATCATCGGCAACATAGCTAACTCTTTATTCGGAGTTCTAGATTCTCAGTATGCAGAAGATGTCACCAGTACCATTGACAAAATATATCAAAATGAAAGTTATCTTGAAAATAAAATCCACAACCAAACCTCATTTCTGGACAGCACAATAAACATCATGAAAAGGAACCAACAAAGTATTGAAGAAGAATTTGTAAAGGCCGAAAAGACATTGAAAACCCTGGAATTCCGATTTGAGAACGTGCAACAAGAAGTAAACAAACAAGGCATCGCTCAATCAGTTGCTGAACTAGCTCTTCAAACAACGTTGGAACTAATATACTTCCAACCCGTGCAAGATTCTCTTCTAAGCATTTTAATAGACACACATCATGGTAAATTAAGTTCCGAACTAATCTCACCTCAACAGCTACAAGAAGAGCTACTCCACATAAAGGCCAGCCTTCCCAGCCATCTAAGGTTACCTACCGAAGAATTGATACAACTATATAACTTGATGTTAATCGAAGGACGAGTCACTTCAAACTACGTTATTTTTAAATTGAAACTTCCACTAGTATCAAATGAAGATTTCGAGTTACTACAACTTACTCCTGTGCCGTGGCATCTAAACAATGAATTTGTCAAAATCCAGTCTCCCTTCTCATTTTTTATTGTAAATCTGCATCGTGATCAATACTACCCATTAAAGGAAGCTGATTCAAGGATATGCACGTCAACCGGAAGTGAGCACTATCTTTGTCAACAAATTCACCCACTTTATAAACGAGGATATATAGCAATATGTGAGTTAAACTTGCTTAATCACATTGAAACAAACACGTCATGCTCCATCGAACATGCGGAAGCCGGCCTCCATTGGCTTCAACTACACAATCCTAACACATGGATATATTCTGTCAGGAGCGAAGTCGTGGTAAATGCAGTTTGTGAAGCAGTTCTAACGCAATTCACCATTCAAGACTCAGGACTTCTATCTATGAATGAAAACTGCGTCATTAAACAGCCACTGATAACCATTCAAGGCCACAAGACATTAAAGTCAACCAATCACAGATCATATATCCCAACCGTTCAGACATCTGATTTGGTGTTCTCGTCAACAGAACCTCCAGCAGTCAACATTTCCCTTCGTTACAACTCCCATCAAGAACAACTATCCGCTATCCAAAGTGAATTATCTAAGCTACAATTGAATCTTTCTAACGAAATTCGACCACATGACATTCATCACTACTCAATAAGTTATTTATGTCTCTTCTTGGTTGGTTGCATTATTTCATTCTTTGTTTGGAAACGCATCAGGAGATCTCACAGCATCAATTGCTTACCACCACAACCCACGCCAAGAATTCATGTCTTCGCACCTGATACAAGCCATAAAAGAGATTCGGATTTTACGATTGAAGTTTAAATTTCAGCTGTTGAACCCATGGTTCAACGGGGCGGAGAATAGTTATTAATAAGTAGTTGTAGTCATACAAATATACAAGCATAACAGCAAAACACAAAACAACAAAGCATTCCAGTAACTACCAAAAAAGCTGAGCCTGCAAAAAACGACACATGAGTCTCAGTGCAATGTTCTGGAAAAAGTCAAGGCCAGTTTGGCTATGTTTTAATATGAATAGAATTTTGTAGTGCAATGTGCTGAACAATTATTTCAAGGGCAGCTTGGCCGTTTTTGTTGTGTGTGCATTTTGTTGTTATGCTTAATCATATGCTAAATCAATAAGCTTCTACATATATACATATTACATATTAGTTTTATATATTCTTTTTCTATGTAAAATTGGAACAAATTTTGTATAAAAAGAATCTAAATAGTAACAATAAATGAATATTAAAAGTCAACACCTTTGAAGCGGTTCTTTTTTATTCCTCTGGGTTGAACAGGTTCAAGTGCCTGGTTAGCCAAAGCAAACAAAACAAATTATCCTTAGTTGAACAGGTTCAAGAGCCTGGTTAACCAAAGCAAACAAAACAAAATTAATTATCCTTAGTTGAACAGGTTAAAGTGCCTGGTTAACTTTTGAATAATTATTTAAACAACTATTCCTTAGTCAAGTTAAGACTAAGGATTTGCAGTTGCGCCCATTAAGACGCAACAATATAATTAAATTAGCTCCAAAATCAGTAAATTTAACTCAGAATCTATTGTATATGTGATTCCAATTAGAAACCATTTGGACCTTCTTTAACGATCTTACTGAATACGGCCCTGAGTAAAATAAATCTGTATTACAATACAATTTTCTTTTAATATATTAGGTCTTTAATTATCAAACGTTTTATTAATACCGTAAGACCCAAAAAAATATTTTATGTTATTCTAATCAGAAACAATTTGAGCCTTCTTTTTCGATGCAACTGAGTACGGCCCTTTGTGAATGTTTATGAATTTGTGTCAACCAACACGAATAAGAAAAATACCACACTTTTGTGCAATAACATCACTTCCTTATATCTTAGTTCTTTGATTTTCACAGTTTTTTTTGACAGGAGATGTTTTCTTGTAGAAGAAAAAATAAGCAGTTGTTAATGCTACCTTGTATTCATGGTATAATAATACAAGGTAGCATTGACAACTGCTTATTTTCTCGTCTGCAAGAAAACATCCCCTGTCAAAACCTGCTGTTTGTGCATGATACAATTACAAGGTAGGCTAATTTTAAAATGGCTGCTCAATTGTGAAATTTTGCAACAACAAAGCTGTAGAAGCCACAAAAATCAAACGACAAAAGCAACAACAACAACAAAGAAAAACTAAAAGCTATCAGCTGATTTTGACAACTAGCGCAGCCTGCTCTATAATATGAGCCTGCCTTGTAATTGTAGGTCTGTTTCCGTACGCACACTGTGTAACTTGTGGGACACTATGTTCTGTTTCCGTACTTTCTGTGCTTAAAATGGGAGAAGAAGAACAAGCATAAAATCGCTCTCTCTAGCACACAAAGGCACAGAGAGTGCTAGAACTCGAGACTTCGAGTAAAGTAAGAACAAGCATCAAGAAGAATAAGCATCAATAAGAAGAAGCAAATGTCAAATTACATTTCATAATTGTTTATGTTTTGCGATAAATAAATGCACAAATTGTGTGCCTAAAAAGAAATTTACGTACAATATATAAATAATAATAAATAAAAATTAAGTAATTGTTCCGTTTTGCATTAAAAATGGCTTTTAATAATTCGAGTGAAAGTGTTTTAAATTTTGTGCTGCCGTCTGCAGTCAAAATCAGCTGTTTTGTGCTTGAAACTTACAAGAAGCTGTTTCCGTACTTTTGCAACTATCCTCACATTTCGTTTTTACTCTCTTGCACACATCTTACACAGTGTAAAGTACGGAAACAGACCTTGTATCATGCCGTTTGTGAAAATACATCTGCAGCTGCTGAGGTTGTTGTTGTTTTTCACTTCAACATTTTCAACATTGTTTGTGTTTTCAATTGCCGATTGTGTGCGCTCTCTTTTTGAGTATATTTTTTGACAGGAGATGTTTTCCCTAACTATTGTCAATGCTATTATGGAAATAATTATTATCAGCGTATTAAGTACTAGGTAAAAATATTTATTGACTATTTACACAAATTAAAAAATGTTTCTATTAAAGTTTAGACGTCGTTCTTTTTTCACGGTTCACCAGCAACTGTTTTTATCATGGCAACATGGACAAGAGTCCATGCCACCAGAGCGCGTTGAATAAGTACTGCAGTGCGCAGTACGCGACAGTTGCAGCGCACATACTTAGGAAAATAATAACGAATTTAGTCGCGTCCAACATATTAACATACATTGCTCTTCGCGTTGCGGCTATTTATTAGATTGTCTTATTGCCAGCGTTAGCAATAAGACGGGCGTGAGACGACGCGGGTAGGTATATAACGATCGGCCAGTCATCGTACTGGCAGCGCACTAGCCTGTAGGTTGGTTAGCTACTCCAACACACAGGCGTACGTACGCTTGCATTATTTAAGTTAAACGCTTGTTGTTGTACAACATGAGTTCTTCGCTACTACTACCGATGCAGCGGTTTTCTCGTTAGGCCGCAACAACGATCGCTATGACGCAGTCACGCCTGACAGACCGTCGTCAAGACAGACGGACGATCCATTTTCTGCGTCGACTTTTGAGTCACACAAACTGTTGTTCACACGAACGTTTATGTGGCCGGCTCAAATGACTGCGCTAGCGATAACGGCGACGGTAATGTATAATGTTCACATTGCATTAATCGCCAACGGCTAAGTAGCTGCCAGAACAAAAAAGATTAAACATAAAGGAATTTGTTTGGGTCATCACATGTGTGCTGAGCCAAACTATGCTAACTCTAATCGCGCTTATATTTAAAGCAATATTAAATTACGACAAAGTGTCGTCGACATAGATAAATTAAGTCGAAATAATATTTCGTAGTCGTTGAGTGAACCGTGAACGAAAGAAGGGTGACGGAGCGAAAGGTACCGCCACAATACTCCCCCCCCCCTAGTGTTTTAAAAATTTTAATATGCATACAATATTATAAAATATTTATTGAGACACGATTCTAGCAGGAGTCTTAACTGTTCTGCCGCTTCTTGTGACGACTGGCGGTGGCGGGTGTCGCTCTCTTGTCGTGTGGGTGGAACTGGATGGCACTGCAAACGAACGTTTGCGTCCTACGGTGTCCATCGGTGGGTCGGAAGATGTCACGACCTTTCGAGATGGCGTTGCAAACGGACGTTTGCGTCCCGCGGTGTCCATCGGTGAGTCGGAAGATTTCACGACCTTTCGAGATGGCGTTGCAAACGCACGTTTGCGTCCCGCGGTGTCCATCGGTGGGTCGGAAAATGTCACGACCTTTCGAGATGGTGTGGGGGCTGTTTTTGTCAAAAGAGCATCTCGGTAGTTTGTCCTATTGCCTGACATTCCCTCGTGGTCCATCGGTGGGCCAGAAACAGTTGTCGCAGCCGGATTACCTGTTGGCTGGTTGAGCATCGGTCTGTCTTCCAGATCGCATTTTGGGAGAAAAGCCGCTTTCAGTCTGTCTACTGAAATTTTAGCAGGCTTGCCTCTGCTGTCGATGGTGAAGTATTTGTCCGATCTCTCTAAGACTTTGAAAGGGCCATCGTAGCGTGATTGTAGAGGCCGCTGTACCTTGTCGATACCTACGAACACGTGAGAGCAGTTGCTCAAATTCTTCTGCAAGAATGTCCGTGGGGCGTCGTGGTGGCTGGCTTGGAAGGGTGATGTTTTCGCCATCGTCCTTCTTAGTTCTTTGATGAAATCTGTCTCGATAGGCTTCTGTAACGAAGGAGAGAGAAACTCACCAGGTAGTTTAAGTGGTGTACCGTATACCAATTCGGCCGGCGACATCGCGATGACTTCTTTAACTGAAGAGCGAAGGCCAAGAAGCACCAATGGCAGGATTCCGCACCAATCATCGCTGCCGTGGCACGTGATGGCTGCTTTCAACGTGCGGTGCCACCTCTCTATCATCCCATTAGCCTGCGGATGGCAGGGAGTGGTTCGGTAGTGCTGAATACCCAGTAGTCTGTTGAGTTGCCGGAACAAATCGGATTCGAACTGCCTACCCAAATCGGTTGTAATTCGAAGCGGTACGCCAAATTTTGCTAACCAACCTGACATCAGACTATTAGCGACGGTCTCTGCTGTCATGTCAGGGATTGGGATTGTCTCAGGTCAGCGGGTGAATCTGTCAATTATTGTGAGGCAATAGCGGTTATCCCTGGAAACTGGTAGCGGGCCGATTAAATCTACGTTGATGTGCTCGAATCTCCCGCTAGGATTTTGATAAAAACTAAGCGGAGACTTGTTGTGCCGAGTAACCTTGCTGCGCTGGCATAACGTGCAGCATTTGACGAATTCGGCTATATCTTTCCTCATCTCTGGCCATACGAACCTCTCTTGAATAAGCCTTTCGGTGGCTTTTCTTCCGGGGTGTGCAATGCCATGGATTTTTGCATGGATTTTCTGAATCTGGCTGGAACCAACGGTCTCACTCTTCCGTGAGCTACATCACAGTAAATGGTTAGCTCGCTATTTGGTATTTTGAGCGCTTTTAAGACCAAGGACGATGGAACTGTCGCGTCTACCAGCTGGCGAACCTGGCTGTCCTGCTTTTGCTCTTAGGCCAGTTCTTCAAAATTGACGCCTGGCAATGAATGAATTAGTCACCTGACATAGGCGGGAAAGAGCGTCTGCTATTTCATTATCTGTCCCCGGGACGTGGCGGATGTCCGTCGTAAACTGGCCGATGTAGTCCAAGTGGCTCGCCTGGCGAGGTGAAGCCCTCTCTTTATTCTGCTTTAAGGCGAACGTTAATGGCTTGTGATCAGTTAAAACTGCGAAAGCTCGGCCTTCTACCATATGATTGAAGTGCTTGATTTATTGAAATATCGCCAGCAGCTCCCTGTCGAAGGTACTATATTTTTTTTGGGAGTCGGTGAGTTTTTTTGAATAAAAACCCAGGGGTTGTGTTACCTCGTTGATTCGTTGTTGGAGGACTGCGCCGACGGCAAAGTCAGATGCGTCAACGTTGAGATATAACTTGGCATTCGGTGCCGGGTGGAAAAGAAGCGTGTCGTTAGCGAATTCTTTCTTACAATCCTCGAAAGCTGCAATTGTTGCTTGGGACCATGTCAGTGGAGTTTTATCGTTCTTTTTATTGCCAACGATCATGCTCTGCAAGGTCGCTTGAGTTGTCGCTGCGCTCGGAATGAAACGGCGGTAGTAGTTCACCATTCCTAAGAAACGCTTGAGGTCGCGGGCCGTAGCTGGCTTCGTATATTCATTAATAGCTCGTACCTTGTCTTGGGATGGTTTAATCCCATCTTTATTTACTGTATGGCCTAGAAATTTGATCTCGGACTTACCAAAACTGCATTTGTCTGGATTTACCGTGAGACCGTTCTGGTGAAGCAACTCGAACACTCTTCGCAGGTGTTTTTCGTGCAGCTCCCTGTTTTGGGAGGCCACGCAAATGTCGTCTATGTAGATAAATGCATGGTCGGACTCTGAAGACAATATATTGTCGATATGCCTCTGAAAAGTCTGGGCTGCGTTTCGAAGACCAAACATCATGAACTTGAAGTGAAACAAACCGAACGGAGTCGTAATAGCCGTTTTCGGAATATCAGCTGGTTCCACCGGGATCTGATGGTAGGCCTTTTGCAAGTCAATCGTAGAAAAAATTGACTTACCATAAGCCAATGGCTTATGATAATCTATCAAAGCTGTCTTGACCTAAATCACATCCCAAAACAATGGCGACACGTGAAGGTAGTCTTTATACCTAAGGCAGGAAGAAGCTCGCACGTAAACCCAAAAGACCTTCGACCAATCAGTCTCTCATCTTTTCTTCTTAAAACTCTCGAGAGACTAATAGACATCTACTTGAGACAAAAAATAGAAGTAAATCTTATCTCACCAGCACAACACGCCTACACCAAAGGCAAATCTGTGGAAACGGCTCTCCACTCCATAGTATCTATCATTGAAAAGTCCCTTAATCAGAAGGAATATACAATGATAGCCTTCATTGACATAGAGGGTGCCTTTAACAACGTCAAGGCGGAGGCTATCACAAATGCGCTGACGGAGCTTGGGGTGGATTCTGCGCTGATAGCACTTATAAATCAAATGCTAGTAGGCAGGATTATAAGCGCGAGTCTTGGAGCAGCATCCACGCTGAGATCTGTACCAAGGGGAACACCTCAGGGAGGAGTTCTCTCGCCTCTACTCTGGAACCTAGCGGTGAATGAACTACTGGGTAAACTAGAACAAGAGGGGTGCAGGGTGATAGCCTACGCCGACGATGTTGCTATCGTCACCTCAGGTAAATATGTGTCCACCCTCCGAGATATTATGCAAAATTGTCTTAACACTCTCGTAAACTGAGTTACCGGCTGTGGACTTAGCGTTAACCCCGATAAAACCGAGTTAGTGATCTTTACCAGACAACACAACTTGCCCACTATTAGTCCTCCAAAACTGGGAAATACAAGACTAAACTTCTCAGAACAAGCAAATTACCTGGGTCTCATTTTAGATAGGAAACTAAATTGGAAACCCAACCTGCTCAAGAGAGCCAAAAAAGCCAATATAGCCCTATACACATGTAAAAAAGCAGTGGGTAGCAAATGGGGATTACAACCTAGGGTAACTCACTGGCTTTATACAGCTGTTATTAGGCCAATATTGTTATACGGTGCTATAGTCTGGTGGCCAGCACTAAGCAAACAAACACACCTCAATATACTTCGCAAAGTTCAACGGTCAGCAGAGCTGTGCATCAGTGGAGCGCTGAGAACCACTCCTACTGACGCACTCGATACTTTGCTCCATCTAACTCCACTAGATATCCTAACAAAACGGATAGCTGCAAACACAGCAATCCGTTTAGAAGCCACTTCCCAATGGAAAGAGGGCACAATAGGACACTCTGACACCAGGAAACTCACTCCTCAAATACCCAAGAATATAGACTACATCACTCAAAATCTTTTATTCCACAAAAAGTTTGATGTATCAATCCCCTCCAGATACGAATGGGATATTGGAAGCCCTCCACCAAACAATGCCACTAGAATCTACACTGATGGATCAAAACTAGATGGCAAAGTAGGGGGAGGAGTCTACTCTGAATCCCTAAACATTAACCATGCCTTTAGGCTCCCCGACCACTGCAGTGTCTTCCAAGCGGAAGTCACTGCCATACATGAAGCCGTTACTTGGCTACAGATGAACGAAATATTAGCAAAAGATATTTGTATTCTATCTGATAGTCAAGCCGCTTTGAAAGCCCTGGAATCTGTTGAAATAACATCAAAAACAGTCCTAGGCTGCCGCAGATCTCTAAATGAGATGGCAGAGCAGCTCAATATATTCCTATGCTGGATCCCCGGACATAGAGACTTCCAAGGTAACTGCAAAGCAGACGAACTAGCTAGAAACGGTACCATCAAACCCTTATCGACAGATAAGGAACAAATTGGAATACCTCTCGCAACATGTAAGTTACTGATAAATGAACTATCCCTTGAAAACCCCAACATCAGGTGGTCAACGGGTAGTACATGCAGCATATCGCGTCAAGTTTGGCCAACACTGAACTTAAGACGCTCAAAAGAACTAATATCCCTTAGAAGGGACCAAATAAGTATTGCAATAGGCGTCCTAACAGGACACTGCCTGATTGGAAACCACGCCCAAAGACTGAATACTCCCCATTACGACTTCTGCAGGAGCTGCAGAGATGAAGAGGAAGTTGAATCCACAACACACCTTCTCTGCACATGCCCAGCGCTGGCCAGAAAGCGCCATCTCTTCCTAGGTAACTGGTTCTACAGTGACCTAGACGCACTCTCAAAAACTTCGGTCTACCGAATACAAAGCTTCATAAATAGCTCCAACTGGTTCAAATAGGGTGGAAATAATTAACCCCTGGTATCACAACGGGCCAAACTGGCCTAAGTGTGTCTCATAGGAGACAGCCACGTCAACCTAACCTAACCTAACCAAGGCCGGTTATGGCGGTGCATATCCTGTCTAGGGGCTGCAGATCCGCGACCTCGAGTTTTTGGTACATGTAAAAAATCGTCGTCGGAATCTGGTTGAAGTTCGACCGGAAGTATATTCCATCGCCCCTGAGGCCGCCCGCGGCGACTTCGTGGCTGAGGGTGATCGCGCTCGAACAGTGCGTCTTCTAAGCGATTGAGGCGTATCTCGAAATGGTCTCGCTGTTGACTGGCTTGCGGTTCTGCCGCAGTAGTTGCTACTTGCCGCTGTCGATATTTGCCCGACTCCATTATCTTGTCGGCCTGGACCGCCTGCTGTGTGAGGCTCAAGTCCACTAGTTGTAAGATCGCCTGCACGTCCGTCGGGAGTCTAGACAGCCACAGATTCTGGAGCATGGTCTCGTTGACCTGTGCTCCACCCATGTCACGCATCTCATTGAGTAATTGAGACAGACGACGGTCGCCAAGCTCCATGTCTTCCATGAGCAGCCGAAGTCGTTCATGCGGGCTATCCCCGAATATTTCGAGGAGACGGGCTTTCATGGAATCATACTTGTCTATTGCTGGTGGTGAACGCACCACGTCACTCACTTGACGGAGTACCTGCTAGGGCAGCGCGCCCACCACGGTGTAAAACCGTTGCGTATCCGATTTGAGGCCTTGCTTCACAAACAAGGCTTCCAGCTGGAGGAACCATAGTTCCGAGGCGTCCGTCCAAAAAGCCTGGGCTTGTACCTGGTGCAGGCGGTGGAGCTCATTGCTCTGGTCAGCTTGCGTCGGGGGTGCCACTTCGTTGGCTGGTCGTGGAGGCTCGGACGCGACGTTCTCTGGCTGCCCGGAGCCAGTATTACCGCACTCATTTTGATTATTTAATTTGTTTTCCATTTAAATTTTAAATTTTTATTTACGGGGTCACCAATATGGAAATAATTATTATCAGCGTATTAAGTACTAGGTAAAAATATTTATTGACTATTTACACAAATTAAAAAATGTTTCTATTAAAGTTTAGACGTCGTTCTTTTTTCACGGTTCACCAGCAACTGTTTTTATCATGGCAACATGGACAAGAGTCCATGCCACCAGAGCGCGTTGAATAAGTACTGCAGCGCGCAGTACGCGACAGTTGCAACGCACATACTTAGGAAAATAATAACGAATTTAGTCGCGTCCAACATATTAACATACATTGCTCTTCGCGTTGCGGCTATTTATTAGATTGTCTTATTGCCAGCGTTAGCAATAAGACGGGCGTGAGACGACGCGGGTAGGTATATAACGATCGGCCAGTCATCGTACTGGCAGCGCACTAGCCTGTAGGTTGGTTAGCTACTCCAACACACAGGCGTACGTACGCTTGCATTATTTAAGTTAAACGCTTATTGTTGTACAACAACATGAGTTCTTCGCTACTACTACCGATGCAGCGGTTTTCTCGTTAGGCCGCAACAACGATCGCTATGACGCAGTCACGCCTGACAGACCGTCGTCAAGACAGACGGACGATCCATTTTCAGCGTCGACTTTTGAGTCACACAAACTGTTGTTCACACGAACGTTTATGTGGCCGGCTTAAATGACCGCGCTAGCGATAACGGCGACGGTAATGTATAATGTTCACATTGCATTAATCGCCAACGGCTAAGTAGCTGCCAGAACAAAAAAGATTAAACATAAAGGAATTTGTTTGGGTCATCACATGTGTGCTGAGCCAAACTATGCTAAATCGAATCGCGCTAATATTAACCCTAGAACTGTATCGTGGGGTGAAAAAGCACCCCAGACTGGCTTAAATCTTGCTCCAGACACAAACGTCTTTCGTTTACGGCCCGGGACAGTAACCATAATTCTGTTTCAACGTCTGAGAGTAGAGGGAGCATGCTCGCGGCATCCGTACCACGTGCTTGCTCAAGCAGTGAACATAAGAAGTGCGTCTGGGGTGCTTTTTCACCCCACGATACAGTTTGTGTATATTTTTCGTCATCTTAAAGTTTTTTTATTTTCGTGTTGTTTAAATTTTTTGGACAAGTAATGAGTGGCCCCACTTCACATATATTTACTTATATACGCTCCCTTCAACTTGATTAGTCGCACTTGTTTTAATAACAAAAAATGCTCTGCTCTCAATATTGGTTACAAAAATAACAACAACAACTACTTGGAATAAATGCTTATTGAGTGTACTTACCAACAACAACCAAAAATGTGCACTCTCTTTAAAAAAAAAACGGTACCTGCTAACAAGTATTTAAACAGATATAAAAATATTACAATTCTTACTCGTTCATTAGATTAGACGCAGTACGAAATTAACTTTGAATGATGAAATTTTTTTCATCAAGTGTTTTTGAGGCGTAGTACTTTATAATTTCAAATAAAGATGTTTTTTTCCAATTTGAACGAAATTCTTCATTCATTGTAACGATCTGTGCGGCAAAAATCGTTTTTTCAAATTCTTGCTATTTGCGCACTTTGATTTCTCAAAATAAATAGCATTTTTGAAAAATTGGCCAAAACCACTATAATACCCATTAAAAATAGTATCTCCCCTTTAGAACCCCGTTGGAGTTACTAGATTTCGTCAATATTCCCGGACCCTCCAAACTTTTGGCCAAACAATTTAGTTGACGTGATTCTAGGTCAAAAGACGAAAAAAATGAGCCCCCATGGAACCATCAAAGTCACACTGTGTCCGAGATACGGGCCCTTGAAAAATGGGGTGTTTTTTCACCCCGCGATACAGGAATAGGTAAAAAAAATAGCGATACAGTTCTAGGGTTAAATTACAACGTGGCGTAGTTTGTTAAAGTGCGTGACCGCTATGTCAACGAACCTGGAAGCTCAGGTTCGAACCCCAGCAGCGACAGAAAATTATTTGAATTAAAATAATTTTTCTGTACGGCTGCCACCTCTCTGCAGACAAGGGCAAACCTCAGAGAGTAATCAAAATGCCATGTAAAGCTTCTTGAGATTAAGAACATACCGTTCATCGCCGATCGGAGTCGGCGTTAAACCTGTAAATCCGTTTCTCGGTCAATTGTGTACAAACTTAATAAAACGCACAACACAATTGATCATAAGAAGCTAGGTCAAAGTCCTTTCAAGGGCTGAAATGGCCAGTTTATTTATTTATATTTATTTATTTATTAAATTACGACAAAGTGTCGTCGACATAGATAAATTAAGTCGAAATAATATTGCGGAGTCGCTGAGTGAACCGTGAACGAAAGAGGGGTGACGGAGCGAAAGGTACCGCCACACTATTTCGTATTATTATACCATGCCTTGTATTATTATACCATGCCCTCGCATATAATGTACAATGAAAAGCGCTAGTTTTGAAGGAACCAGAGTTGCATCTGTTAAAAATAAAAGCGTACTGTTTAAATAATAAAATTTGTGGACAAATGCTGTGTGGAAAGGGAATTTAGCATGGAATTTAGCATGGTTCAACCTGTTGAATCGTTGGAAAGCTCAATCAAATTTTCCCGTTAGTTTTCCATCCGACTTTGTTGTCCAACATGTTGAACCATGCGAAACCCCCTATTTGGAAACTTTTAACTCGTGGTAGAAAATAAATGACTGAGTTTAATACAATTTCTGTCTGTTGAAATATAATTGTCATTTTTGCTGTGCTTAACCGGGCGTCTCAACTAGCAATAATTTATTGCATGCCATCTGTCAAAACCCATTGCAAGCAATGGCAATATTTCAAGGGTGGGTTTTTAATGTTATGTTATTTTCATTTTTAAAATGGCGCTGAACTAATTAGTACGCTGCTCGCGCGCGCTTGATGCTTTAAATCAGCAGTTAAATTGCCTGTATAAATTAATTATTTCATAAATTTCTTCTTTATATATTAATATATTAATTTTTGTGGAATTTAAAGAGATTTTACCTATTTGATACAGTCACTTTGTATGGGAGGTAGGCGTGGTTTTCAACCGATTTGGTTGAATTTTATACCCAGAGTGTATATTAAATTTCAAAGCTCATATGCAAAGTCTCAAGTCCATATATTAATTTTTGTGGAATTCTTAGAGACTTTACCGTTTTGATAGTCACTTTGTGTGGGAAGTAGGCGTGGTTTTCATCCGATTTGGATCATTTTCGAACTTGATCTTTATTTTTTAGATAAAATTTCGAATTTGGTGATGATAGCTTGAAAATTACGGCTGTAATCGTGATCACAGACAGACAGACAGACGGACATGGCTAAATCGACTCGGGTAGTGTTACTGATCAAGAATATATATACTTTTCTATACCTGCCACGCCTCCTTATGGACGTTACAAACGGAGTGACAAAATTAATATAGTATTTAAGTTTTTTAAAAGTGGGGTATAAAAAAACAAGAAATTTTTAATCATTTTATTTTGCATTTCAGTTTTTAGTAAATATGGTCGAAGGTAACAGTAACCGAGCGTTTCCACTGCCCGAACGAACGAAGAAATCATCGCGAACAAATCGTAGCGATGAATTCTTCGTTCGGTCCAACCGTTTTCACCGCACGAACACAAGTTGCGAACATTGGTAAGTCGCCATCTTGTTCGTTCGTGCAGTGGAAACACTTAAATTCAATGCTTGCGAGCATCAGCGTTGATCAATTTTTGTTTATGCAAACGTACTAAATTTGATTAATTTTTACTACTTTTATGCCTTTTAATTTAGGGTTTATGTAAGTATTTATATAAAGAATTTATTATATAAAGAATATTATATAAATAATTTGATTATATAAAGTGCTAATAATATAACAAAGTAAAAGAAAGTTCTTTTGTGTTAAATTTTCAATATATTTTCTTTCTTTTTTGTTTTTCCTACGTTATTAACTACCATTTCAACAAATCTACTACCTATGCGCAAATAAGCACTGGATTCGCCCAAAAAGATCGAGCGTCGGCCGATCAGAGCGAACGAAGAAATCTTCGTTCGTTCGTGCTGGAAAAGTGTTTACACTGCGCGAATAGCGCTCGCGAGCATTTTGTAAAAAACCAATGTTCCGAACCTTGGTTCGGACCAAACTGTTTACACTGCCTGAGGAAAGCAGAGGAAACGCTCGGTAATATGAACGTTCGGTGTAATTGACATCAAAGTTTTAAAGAGTAAATTTTGTAACACGTGCGTTCGCTACATTTTGCTTAATATCACCGAAATTCACAAGTGGATTGATACAACCTTTGCACGTTTTAAATAGAGTGTAAAATTAATAAAAATTACAAACTAGTTTTCGCAAAAATTTCTTCTTAACAGGGAGTCTCCACAGGCAATAATTTATTGCTTTCAATCTGTCAATTGTCAATTATTGCCAATCGAGACCACTCAATTGCCATGGTTGGCAATTCATGGCTAGCAATATTGCTTTCCATGTATTGCCGCAATAGATTTGACATTAGAACTGTCACTTCTGCAGTGTGAGGAAATTTTCATAATTCTGCAAGAAAATTACAAATACAGACATTTTGAGTGTTTATGAAACTACTGAAGTCCAAATTATAAGAGATTAGTTTTAAAAAAATCATGCATGTCATTTCTAAGCGAGTCAAGCGCTCGAGCGCAGCGAACTGTGTTTTTTTACGACATTTTCAGAATGATTATTGCTTAACATGAAATTCCCACTGTTGAGAAAAATAAGGCAACACCAAATGTACTCCCTAAAGCAAATCAGCAACACTGTATTTGAAGAAAAATCGACACTTGACTTTTGGATGTAAAACGTGGTAATTACAAGTAATTTATAGAATATCCTAAACCTAAAATATAAAATGACCTAAGTTTGTATATTTATTAAAATCAATTATGAATTATCTAATTTTAATTAATTGTTATTGCAACAGGAATTTTAAACTCAAATAAATTGAAATATTGTAAACAGTTGGCAAAACATCGGTTGTTTTATTAAAGCAACAATTTTAAAATTCTTCGAGGTTATCATGCCGCCTAAGCCCCGCAAGACCACAAATGGAAAAAAGAGCAACTACTTGAGCTGCACCGAGCTTGATGATGATCATATGGTATGCTGCGACAATTCCGATGGTTGGTATCACTTCATATGTGTGGGAGTCTCATCAGATGTCGAACATCGTGACTGGCGCTGCCACAGTTGTACTACAATGTTGTCAAGTGCATTAGATGGTGCTGTATTACAAAAAAAGCAAGTCAAAGGTAAGATATGTCCAAAAACTGCGTCAGCCGAAGGTCGTCAATTAGACCCACAGCAAGTCCGCTCTGAAGAGTCTACAAAAGGGGCCTCCAGCACTTCTGCGCAGTTGACTATAACTACCGCCGTATCAAGCTTTGCTTCAAATGGAATTTTCGTGACTGCAGCTGCGCCAATATCATCTGCGGAGCTGACTGCAGTTACTTCCAGTAATTTTTGTAATGTACCCACTGTTGTTGTGAACTGAATATATTTTCATCACTTGCTGCTTCACATGCAGAGCCCTCAAGCGCCAACACATTTGATTCTGCAAGCGCCATATTATTCAACTACTGCGCCCTATAATTCCGCCTTTAATGTCGCTGCGGCTGGCGCAACCCAAACAATATCTACAGCTAACGTTTTCGAAAGCCTGGCTACGACAAAAAACTTGAATTTACTTACTGTAAATAATAAGCGGCAACGACCTTCAGCACGTTCTAGTGTCTCAGCCTGCTCATCAGTTTCTGGTCGCCGTCGGCGCGCAGAGTTACAAATCATTGAAGAAGAACAGGAAATCTTACGTAAACAAGCAGATTTGTTACGAAAACGTAAAGAATTATTGGCTCAATTTGAAGACGACAATAGTAGCAGCTCAGAGTTTGATGACGATGACGCTCCTGGCAAAGAGAGTCACCTCGCTCCAAGAGCAGAAAGCACAAATGCTAAAACAACAAAAAGTACTCCAGCAAACACTCCATGGGCTCATATGGATCAAATGCAACCCTTTATGAATATGGTTTTAGAAAAGTTAACTATATTGGAGCGCCAAATTCAAGTTAAGGCAGACAACACCACACCTTCACCGTGGATGCCAAATGGAATTGCTGACATAACATCCGGACGTCAAAACGCTACGTCTTATAATCCTCCAGAGAACTCTATTAATATGCCGACAGGCCAGATTGATGCTTGCCGCCTTACTCGTAATCAAATAGCTGCACGGCACATAGGCAAAGAGCTTCCAAAATATGGCGGCCAACCAGACGAATGGCCATCATTTATGGCTGCCTACGAACAAACAACAACTATTTGTGGCTTTTCAGAATGTGAGAATCTTATTCGCTTGCGAAGTGCGTTGATAGGTGACGCTCAAAATGCTGTAAAAAATCTTCTTCTTCACGCTTCTTGCGTCCCATAGATAATAAGTACTTTACGTATGAAATTCGGACGCCCTGAATTAATAATAAACGTTCTTATCAATCGCATACGAGAGTTACCATCTGTGAAGGAAAATAAATTAGAAACGCTTGTTGATTTTGCGATTGAGGTGCAGAGTATACGTGCCGCCATGAAGGCATCTGGATTATCAAACCATTTAAACAATTCTGCATTGGAACAGGAATTAGTTGGGAAACTTCCCGGTCTACTAAGCACCTTTTGGGGAATGCATAAGCTGTCGTTGCCTAGTTGGACTGTTGAAAATTTCAGCAACTGGGTGTTCCAGCTAGCCCAAGGAGCCAACAGCGTAATAGTTCCCACCACGAAAGCTCCGAAAAAGGGTTTGCTTAATGCTCATGTTGAAGAAATTTCTGCAACTGGCTGCGTTGCCTGCAGTGACGATTGTGCTAATATTATAGAATGTAAAGTCTTCAAGGGCTTGGACAGATCTGCTAAGTGGTCTTTAGTAAAAGAAAAAAACTTGTGCCGCCGGTGCCTACATAAACACAGCCCAAATGCTTGTTCATCGACCTCGACATGCAAAGTAGATGGTTGTAGCCGCGTTCATCATCCGTTGCTGCATAATAAATCATCGGTGCCGTTAGAGACTCCTACAACTCCAACAACATTAAGCGAAAATTGCAACACTCACAGGAGAGACAACGATGACATCCTGTACCGTCTAATTCCAGTGACTTTATACGGAAATGGTGTAAAACTTTCATAACGATAACTTGAATCTTTTGGGAATCCCACAGCCGCTGTGCCTCCGCTGGACAGCAAACACACATCGCTATGAAGACGATTCTACTAGCTTTGATATAGAAATATCTGCTGACGGCAAATCAAAGCGTTTTCCATTGAACGATGTTCACATGGTTAGAAAACTTGACCTCCCACCGCAGACATTGGACGCTGAGATACTTAAATCCCAATATAATCATCTAAAAGGTATACCCTTTTCGACGTAACGCTAAGCCACGATTGCTCATAGGGCTTAACAATAGCTCTCTTGGTTTATGTTTAAAATCACGAGAAGGTGGCGCCAATGAACCAGTGTCTGAAAAAACTCGTTTAGGATGGACAATCAAAGGCAAGCTAACCAAGCGAGATTCGCCGCCAGATGCGATCGGCTACCAAGCATTTCATATGTGTGACTGCGAAATCGCTGCTAATTCAGAACTTTTACAAACAGTCAAAGATTACATCTGTGGTGACAATTTAAATGTTACATCGATCGCAGAAACACCACAGTCCGTCGATGACGAAATCGCACTTGCGCAACTACAGAAATTTACTAACAGAATTCCGGGCAGATTTGAGACTAGTCTTCTTTGGAAATGCCCAAACGTGTCGCATCCAGATAGCCTGCCCGCAGCTAAGAAAAGAGCTCGATGTCTATTACTCAAAATTCAGAAAGACGCTGCTTTATCATCAATTCTCATCTCAAAAATAGACAGCTATGTATTGAAGGGTTACGCACGAAAGCTTCAACCGGACGAAATTGGTATCAAGAATTGCTGGTACCTTCCCATTTTTCCCGTACTAAACGCAAACAAACCAGGAAAGGTTCGTTTAGTTTGGGACGCAGCTGCAAAAACCGAAGGCATCTCCCTCAACAGCATGCTACTTAAAGGACCAGTAGTGGAATTCTCAAAAAGTTAACGATACGAAATCGCTATGCTTAACTTTCGACGTTTGTAGTTTGCAATAACAAATGTTGTATTCTCAAAACTCTGCTAAGCTACAATTTTAGCTAAGAGTTTCGTCAAAAAGTTAACTACAAATATTGCTTAGTTCTATCGAAAATACGGCAGCACTGCCATTTGACAGATAAAAAAATAGAAAAGTGAAAGAAAAAAAAACCAACGAAAGCAATTATAACAAAATAAAAATGAATACAAACAAAAAAAGGTCAAGTCGGGCAACAGGCGAGCAGTATGGATTGATGGTGGATTTTTTTGAAGCCAATAAAGGCCTAGCAGAGGGGAAGTTCGTGGCAATGCATGGTCGTCAGATAGCAGCCGAGAAGTGGGACGAACTCGCTGGCCAGCTAAACAGTGTTGGAGGAGCGGAGAATTCAGCGAGCCAGTGGCAAGTGGTGAGTTCAAAATGCACAAATGCAGTTCTTTAATAAAGTTTCGAAAAATTTTCGTTGATAGGCATGGCTATCGTTCTAACACAAAAGCTTAACAAAACAAATTCTCATAAAAGGTTCTTAATGTTTAAGTTAGCGGCACCTAAATAGTCGTAGTTAAGTGAGCGACAAATATGATTAACGAACTGTCAAAGTTAAGGACAAACATTGCTAGCTAAGATGTTGAGAATACCAGTTAACGAGAAGTGTTGTTAAGGGCCAGTTAACGATAACACAAGTGTCGTTAATGCGTTTGAGAATTCCACTACAGATCAGCTCACGTCTCTTGTTTCAGTACTGCGAAAGTTTCGACAAGGCTTAGTAGCCATAAGCGGAGACATCCAAGAGATGTAGCCATAAGCGGAGACATCCAAGAGATGTATCAAATAAAAGTGCGTAAAGAAGATCAAAACTACCAACGTTTTTTATGGGTTGATCCAGCTAGCATGCAGTGTCAACACTTCGCAATGACGGTGATGACTTTCGGAGCCACTTGCTCTCCCAGTGGCGCCCAATACGTCAAAAATTTAAACGCTGAAGAATACAGAGAAAGTTTCCCAAGAGCCACACAAAGCATAATCAGTAATCATTATGTTGATGATATGCTCGACAGCATGAATACTGAAGACGAAGTCCTGAAATTAGCACGTGACGTTGCCTATATTCATTCTAAAGGTGGTTTTCATATAAGGAACTGGCATTCAAACTCTATGGCAGTGTTGAAGGCCTTAAACTCCGATGCTATGGAAACTGTTAATATGAATATGGATCATACCATGGTCAACGCGAGCGAAAAAGTGTTAGGAATGTGGTGGATGACTTCCGAAGACAGCTTTTCCTTTAAAATATCTAAGCGCTGTGAACACCTAGACGTTATCTACAAACGTGATCGGCCAACGAAACGAGAAGTTCTTAGCATCGTAATGGGAATTTATGACCCCTTAGGTCTCATTAGTTTCTACGTTATGTAAGCAAAAATTTGTTTTCAAGACATCTGGCGTAGCGGTATTGAATGGGATGAAAAAATTCATGACAACGAATTTACAAAATGGTCTAACTGGGTTCAACATTTTCCCGAATTGGAACGAATTAGGATCCCACGATGCTATTTTACTTCAGTTAAATACGCTCCCCTATTGGAATTGCATACCTTTGTCGATGCAAGTGAAAACGGATATGCAGCTGTGTGCTATCTGGTTTGTACGGACGATGGTGTGGTGGATTGTGCGCTCCTGGGTTCCAAGACACGGGTAGCGCCATTAAAATTGCTATCAATTCCCCGCCTAGAACTTCAGGCTGCTGTGCTCGGAGCCAGAGTATGCAGCTCGCTACAATCTTCACTCACACTACAAATCACTAAACAAACATTCTGGTCAGACTCCCGTACGGTGCTTGCTTGGTTACGTTCTGATCACCGACGATATTCACAGTTTGTTGCCTTCAGAGTAAGCGAAATCTTGGAGCTGACGGATGTTAGCAACTGGAGATGGATACCGTCAGCAGAAAATGTTGCCGCAGAAGCGACTAAATGGAATAAAACACCTGATTTTTCCAGTGAAAGTCGTTGGCTAAATGGACCCTCCTTTTTAAAATTGGCACCATATAAATGGCCGCATGAAGATATAGCTGACGTTCAAACAGAGGAAGAACTTCGACCTCGCTTCATCGGCTACCACTCGGGTAAGACAATATTTAGTTTACCACTATCAGTGGAAACTGAACGTTTTTCTAAATGGAATCGCATGTTAAGAGCTATGTCCGCGGTGCTGTGTACTGCTCGTTTGTGGAAAAAATGGAAAAAATGTCAACGCAAAACTTCTATCAACGAACTTGTTCTTTCGCAAGATGATTTGATTGGTGGTGAGATATTGCTGTGGAGGAAAGCCCAGTTCGACAGCTATGGCGACGAAATCGTATCACTTTAACAAGGCAAGCCTATCAACAAATCCAGCACTTTATACACACTATCTCCGTATCTCGACAAAGACCTTGTACTACGAAACGAAGGACGAGTTATACAAGACGGCCGCAAACACCCGGTAATATTACCGAAGGATCATCACGTCACAAAACTTATTGTCGCCAATGCTCATGCTAAATGTTATCACGGTAATACAGAAACTGTTGTAAATGATATTCGGCAGATTTTCTTCATACCAAAGCTGTGTTCAGTGGTCTACAAAGTGCGCCGAGATTGCCAAGAGTGCAAAAACCGAGATGTTCGACCTAAACCCCCAAGGATGGTGCCTTATCCGTACGTCCGACTTGCTGCGTGCTGTCGCCCCTTTTCGTACGTTGGAGTGGATTACTTCGGACCAATGTTGGTATCAGTGCGCAGGAGTACTGAAAAACGCTATGGGGTATTACTGACTTGCCTTACGACGAGAGCCATTCATATAGAACTTGCTTACTCTCTTTCTACGGACTCATGCGTACTTTCCATACGAAATATGGAAATAATTATGGCCCGCCGTGGCTCCCCCATTGAGCTATGGAGTGATAATGGTACGAATTTCAAGGGTGCCCAACGTGAACTGAAAGATGCCTTTAATGAGATGGACCAAAATGACATAGTGAAAGCATTTACAAGTCCGTCAATGTGCTGGCGTTTTATACCACCAGCCTCACCTCACATGGGAGGAGCTTGGAAGCGGTTAGTACGTTCCGTCAAAGAGGTTTTGTACCGCATAATGCCTTCTCGTCATCCATCTGAGGAGCTGCTCCGGGGTGCACTAATGAAGGTCGAAGCTGTCGTCAATTCCCGACCACTTACATATATACCAATTACGAACGAAAATGAAGAGGCTCTCACTCCCAACCACTTCTTGCTTGGGAGCTCTAATGGACTGAAACCTTTGGCAGAGCCGTCGAGCGATGGAATAGTACTACGAAGGGGCTGGAGAACGCCTCAGCAGCTTGCGGATGCATTCTGGCGTCGCTGGGTACAAGAATATTTGCCTGTGATTACGCGACGCACAAAATGGTTTGATGATCCGAAACCAATCGAAATCGGGGACATTGTCTACATAGTTGACTCAAATAATCCTCGAAATTGTTGGCCAAAAGGAAAAATTGTCGCAGTAAAGAAAGGAGCCGATGACAGAGTCCGAAGTGCACTGGTAAAGACTGCAGCTGGGCTGTACGAGCGACCCGCTGCCAAGATTGCCGTACTTTCCGTGGATACATTGGTGGTAGACCCTTCGGGTATACCAGGGGGAGTGTTGAGAAAAATACAGCAACACCAAATGTACTCCCTAAAGCAAATCAGCAACACTGTATTTGAAGAAAAATCGACACTTGACTTTTGGATGTAAAACGTGGTAATTACAAGTAATTTATAGAATATCCTAAACCTGAAATATAAAATGACCGAAGTTTGTATACTTATTAAAATCAATAATGAATTATCTAATTTTAATTAATTGTTATTGCAACAGGAATTTTAAACTCAAATAAATTTAAATATTGTAAAGAGTTGGCAAAAAATCGGTTGTTTTATTAAAGCAACACCCACCATTGAAATTTTTTCATGCCAGCAATGAAATTTGACAGATGGAAAGCAATGAATTATTGCCTGTCGAGACGCCGGGTAATGAAATCAGTTGCAATTATTCGCAAGCTGTAACCAAGAATCATAGAAAACTAGATTACGCATTGCGCAGCTCCGTTATTTTGTTTACTTTTCATTTTGACCTTTCTAGCTACGAACAAAGTATTTTTTACGGTCATGACGTCACGCTAGACCAAGTTTGTTTCTTGAATCTTTTGCCATTGTTTCCAAAGAAATAAAATATAAGGAAATGGTGTTCTCCTCACATACAGTGTGTGTGTACTGAGGCAAAAGTTTTTTGACAGTTCGATCTCTCGTGTCTAAAAAAAATTGGAGTCGAATTATAAATACCTATTATTTAATAAAAAGCGATTTTTATTGCTAAATTTTACAAAATTATTAACGTAAATAACATAAACAGTTGACTAAAAATGCATTGAAAAGTGAAAAGTTGTGCAAACAGCCATAAATTGAAGAACAAGGCAATATCCTTTCACAATTAAATATACCGGCATCAGTCGAATTTTATAAAAAAAAAACAACTTTATTTAGTTTAAAGAAGTTGTAACAAGTGAAAGTTTTAATATTTGCAATTGGAATTTTGCGCAAAAATTAAAATTAGAGCCCGTTGTTTTGCACCGATTTAGTGTGATCGAACTGTCAAAATACAAATACCACTTCAGAGGCGCATTCAATTTACACAATCGCACATATTTTTAGGGCGCTCTTGTTTTCAGTGATTCAATTTCAATGTTTCAGATTTCCATATATTGTTGGCCGGGGATTCATATGCAAAAAACACATTTTGAGTATATCGAAGTTAAAGTTTGAAGCGATTTTTTTTTAAAAGACTACGATAGGATTTCCTGAATGTCTCACCATAAGTTTGTATAAAAATAGTAATCCACAAAACATATTTCCTAATCCTTAATCTCACGCACAAAAGTACATTTTCTAACGATAAAAAATCCACTTTGTTCTATACGCCATTTCAAACTTATTTTTATGTGAACTCATACTCATGGAGCAAAGATGCATAAGGAAAAAATGAAACAGATTTAAAGTTTTTCGTTAACAGCAGCTTCTTCATTTACAAATTCAAATTAATATTCATTGAAACACAAAAGAAAAATATTTTCTTAAATTTATTTAACAGAAATCATAAAAAAATGTATTCATTTACAAAAACAAAAATAAAAAGCTGTTGGTATAACTATTACAAAATGGCGTATGGAGCACATGAATCCCCGGGCGACGATATGCTTGATTCAAAAACCCTTTGGAGCACTGGGTTAGAAAATGATGTTATAAATGCAAGATCAGTAGTTTGATGTTTGCATGATTGCTGAAAAGGAACTTCGTATTCAAACGAAATTTATTTGAATACAAAAATTCGTCTTATTCAAAAGACAAATCTATTTTGGAAAAAATATAAATATTATAATAGAATAAATGTTAAATACGCAAAAATCCCTTATTGGAGAAACTATGTTTGAAGGTCATATAAAGTCTTCCGGCCATTATATTGTAGTCAAATCATTAATTGAAATTTGTTTAAAAAGGCGATATTATATAACGAACAAAAATAAACGAAAAGTCTTCAATCAGACAAAAGCTCCACAAAACTGTTAATTTTAAGGGGTTTAGTAGCTGAATTGTTTATTAATAATTTTACTAATGATTTCTGTTCTTTATGGGTGAAATAGGCCTACAAATGAACCGTACACCCAAAAAAAATCGGTGATGCACCAAATTGTATATCTCAAGGGTGGTGTGGAAATACAATAAATTTTCACAACTTGTGAAGTTTAGATTTTCACATCTATCACTCACATAAGTTTCATGTCATTTCTTCATAATATTACCTGATGACTTCACATTGTATACTTACATCATTATTCATCCTATTTATTAATTCATTCCATTCTAGTTAATATTGCAAGAGTTTGCGCCTTCTTATTTGCTGCACCCGAATGCGGTCCTGCGTAAATTTTTCTATGTGTGTGTTAACCAACGCCAATGAGAAAAATACCTCATTTTTGAGGAATAACACCGCTTCCTTATCTCTTACTTCTTTGATTGTTTCATATACTATGTTTCCATGGCGAGTTAACTCAGGGTTAGGGTTTTCGTCGAGTTAAGAAAATGGCGTCGCTAACTCGATAGTGTTTCCATGCACAGCATCGAGTTGAGTCGAACTTGTCAATTTCATTTGCATTTTTGTTATTGTTTTACTAGCGAAATGGATACTAAATGGCAGCATTCACTTTGACAGATAGAACCCAGTTAAATCTTACAAGTTTCGTGGAGTTTCGTGGAGTTTCGTGAATTTAACGAAACTCAACTCAACTCGCGTTTCCATAGCGAGTTAACCCCGAGTAAACCCCGAGTTAACTCGCCATGGAAACATAGTAAAATTTGTTCACATTCTGAACAAGACTTGACAGAGAGCCATATCGTAAGCTCATATCGTAGGTCTATCGTGACGTAGATGCGCAGATCGTTGAAAATTATTTTTACGATCTGCGCAATCTATTTTTCTATCATTCTTGAGCTGTAACAGTGCGTGACATGGAATTCGTGATTTACAAACGCTACAGCAACACTTTATACATCATTCGAAGGGTTTTGAGCTAAAGGTAAGCGAACAATTATTTGATTTTTGATAAAGGCCGCTTTACATTGTCCTACTGTGTGTTACGACATGTCAAAATTTTCATGTGTGATAGAATATAGGATGGTGTAAACAACGAAAAACAAAGTGTGTTCGAACCTGTTTTGATTTTTTTGACATCTCGTTCTACATTTTCATTTTTAGGTTTGGTTCTAATTCCATCACACATTCTATCCGACCAGAGATGAGTTTTATAAGATTTCTTCGAATAAAATTTATTGGAAATCACCAAGCTGCAAGCTACATTTCATACAATGTTTAAAAGCAAGCAAAATAATGACTGCTTTTATTTTTAATGCACAAATTACACTTATAATGCTTACAATAGCTGCTATGTCCCGATTCATTTTAAGAATTTTCATTTTTTAAATTTTTATTGAATGAAAGTGCGATGTGACTCTGTGAGATAGTCTAAAAGACAAAAAGTCCTTTCTTTATACAAAAATGAAAAATGACAGTGTGATAAGTTTCGGTTATACTTTCTATTTCACATGTCGTAACACACAGTAGGACAATGTAAAGCGGCCTTAAGTGATACCGTTTAGGCCCATATTACACGATGATCGTTTGATCGCGGTCAAAATATCTTTGTTGTTGCTTTCAATGCGAAACAATTGTTCATTCGCTCTGGCTCTCAGTGTTTTTTGACAGTTTCGCATTGAAAGCAACAACAAAAATATTTTGATCGCGATCAAACGATCATCGTGTAATATGGGCCTTAGCAGATGAGCGTTTGAAATTGAAAAAAAATGGTAAAAAGACTTATGCGCAGCTTACACGGTCAAGCATGTGTACGTGTGGATTGATGCTATCCCTTACACACATCAAGCTTAGCGTCAAATTTTAATTCTTCATAATTGTTCGTGAAATACAGACGTGCCATGAGTGACACAGACGATTGCATCGCATATATTGCAATAGCAAATGCTATTAAAAAATGGTATTCAAATTGTTTGTCCTCCTCAATTCTTTTTTTTGCAGCTTCTTTTTTCTCCGCAGACATCGCCGCCACACGACAAAAACAAACGAACTGACGAAAAGCCGTTAATCAAGCCCTTACACACATCAATCCGCTTGACCAGCATTGCAAAATATCAAAAATTTTAGATTTTCGTCAATCAAGCCATGAACGAGTCTGTGTGATGCATACATACAAATATTTACTAACACATACAAATGATTGACCGTGTAAGGTGCGCATTAAGATACGAACTCGCTTTAATGTGAATGAGCAAGTGTGATTTCCAAGCATGATACAATTATACAGGTAGCATTGACAAGTATTGATTTTCTCAGCAACAAGGAAACAAAGAACTAAAATATAAGGAAGCGGTGTAGTTATACAGAAATGAAGTACTTTTCATGGTGGTGTTGAATCACTAATACACAAACATACACACAGGGCCGCATTCGGGAACGAAGTTATAAATGGCGCAAAGAATGGAGCCCTTATTTGAATACTTTTTATTAAATTTCTTTTAAATTTAAAAAATCGTTTGAAATCATATTTTAATTACATATTTTTTTAATTTTATTGTATTTCCACACCACCTTCGAGGTATACAATTCGGTGCGTTACCGATTTTGTTGGGTTTTCGGTTCCCCTGTAGGCCTATTGCACCCATAAAGAAAAGAAATCATTAGTGAATAATGTTTAAAGAAATGCATTCGTAATAATAAATTAAAAAATATATTACAAATTTAAGTTTATTATATTTTTATATATATATATATATGTATATATATATATTAATATATGTATATATATATATTATATATATATATGTATATGTATATATTATAAATAATAAGTATATATAAATTATTTCTAAAACATATTTATGTAGAACACATGCAAAAAAAACAAAATAAATTCACATTTATATCATAAATAATTTAAAATATAAAGACATACATATAAATTATTTCTAAAACATATTAACGTAGAACACATGCAACTAAAAGAATTAATTTGTATACAAAATTATTATTCTCAAACTCCTTTAAAATGAATTGTTTTGTGTAATTTTTGCCGTACAGTTGGCTTTTCATTCGTTTTTTTTGTTATGTAAAAATAACGCGTTTTTAAAAAAATTGGAAAAAACTTGGAAATCTGTAAAAAACTATAAATTAATTTTATATGGTCATAATACATTAGTATATACATAATACATTGTTAGAAAAGTAGCGCCCTGAAATGCATACCACCTCAGAAATTAAATGCGCCCGTGAAGTGGTGTTTGACCAAAGAACTAACATATAAGGAAGTGATGTTATTGCACAAAAGTGTGGTATTTTTCTTATTCGTGTTGGTTGACACAAATACATAAACATTCACAAAGGGCCGTATTCAGTTGCATCGAAAAAGCAGGCTCAAATTGTTTCCGATTAGAATAACATAAAATATTTTTTTAGATTTTTACGGTATTAATAAGACGTTTGATAATTAAAGACCTAATATTTGAAAAGAAAATTGTATTGTAATACAGAATTATTTTACTCAGGGCCGTATTCGGTAAGATCGTTAAAGAAGGTCCAAATGGTTTCTAATTGGAAGCACATATACAATAGATTCTGAGTTAATTTACTGATTTTGGAGCTAATTTAATTATATAATATAAAAATAATTGAATTATTATAAATTAAGGCTTTTTAAAAATATGATAATATAGTCTTGTTTTTATTATATTTCCACACCACCTATTTTTTTTTTTTTTTTTCTTTGATATTTCATTGGGTAATAATAATATAATATAATATAACATAATTTGAGATCCAAAATATGCGGAAATCTGAAAAAAATTAAAAATAACAATTACATATCATAAACTTTGCTGAAGACAACAGCGCCCCAAAAGTGTGTTAAAGAGTGAAAAAATAATGCGCCCCTGAAGCAGTGATTGCGTTTTGACAACTGTGGTCGCATCAAATTGGCGCGACTATTTTTTTTTTACTGAGAAGACTTGTGAACAGCTGATGATCGCTCAGAAATGTCAAAAAAACACACTCTGCCTCGCTCACTCAATTTACGAAATTGGCCACAGTTCACGTACACTGTATGTGTAGACAACACCACTTCCTTATATTTTAGTTCTTTGTGTTTGACAGATAACATATCACAATTTCGAAGCTTTCAATGGCGCCAGATTGCGCCAAATCGACGCGCTGAACACATTTAATTTTTCTTATATTTCTGATAAGAAATACATTTATTTCCAATTGGAATTCACTTCTCACACATCACTCTTATCAAAATAACAATTTTATTCTTTAAAAACCTCACTTATCTTATGATACTTACTTGTGGAATGAAATCAGCACATTTTGGAAGCGCTGGCTGCTGCCGCAATTTTTCACAAAACAACGCATATTTAATGAATTCTTTTAATAAATTCTGATTTCACTTTCGAAATTTAAGAAAATTTGAGCGATAATAATCACTTTTTGATTTATTTATTTAATTTATTTTGAATCAATTTCACCGACACTTGCTTTCTTTTGTTTTTTTTTTATTTTTGTGATGGCTAGCCTGTCAAAAAACACTTGCTATCTCCTTCACTCACAATTTTAGAAGTACTTCATTACACATACACTGTATGTGAGCTAAACGCCACTTCCTTATTTCTTAGTTCTTTGCAAGGAAACCAGCATCTGTCAAAAACAGTTGGTCGTGCAACAAAAATTAAACGAATGTAAAAATAAATAAATTCCACAAAATATGTACGTTAAATAAACAATTATAATAATGAAAGTTGTGAAAAAATTATGTGTGATATGTGTACGTTTTCCAGCCGTGGTGTTTTAATTTTAATTGAAAACTTCTTTAATTTCGTCCATATGCATCTGCAGCTGCTGACGTTGCTGCATTTGAACGTTTTCAACATTTTTTTTATGTTTGCACTTAATAACACAAAGTTCACAAGTTATCTTCGTTGTAGTATTAATAATTCACTATTGATTAAATAAAATAGGCAATATTTTGTAAGCAAATGTTTTAACGCTCTCTTTCTTGACTTTTTTTTTGACAGATGCTGGTTTCCCAAGCAACTGTCAATACTGCCTTGTATTATTAGGTTTGTTCACTTACTTTACTTGTAAAAACTTGCAGGGAGAGAGTAAAAGAAGAATTGAGATGAAAATATTTACAAAGAGAAAAATAGCAGAAAAAGTACGTGAACAGAAAACTAGTAGAAACTTGCAAGTTAACAGCTGATCAAACGAATTGACATCATATGCTGTTTTTTCTGCTATAATAAATGGTTATAAATTATTGAAATCATTTCTTGGGTCTCACCAACATTAACATTATATTTACATTTTCCTCAGCATCACAAACGTTTCTTTTTCCATCCATTTTAATACGAAATCAACAAGAAATAACTTTTGACAGCTTGTTTTTTTTTTTGACAAACAGTTTTTTTCGGTAGTTGCAAGTTCTTGCAAGTAGAAATTTTGCTAGCAGAAACTTGTAGCCATGGTATAATAATATAAGGTAGTATTGACAGTTGCTTGGGCAACGACCATCTGTCAAAAAAAATGTCTAGAAAGAGAGCGTTCAATTATTTCTTATGTTTTCGCCATTGTTTATGTTTCAGCGCTTGCAAATAACCAAACATTTTCTTACAAAATATTGCCTATTTTATTTAATTAATAGTGAGTTATTATTACTAGAACGAAAATAATTTGTAAACTTAATGTTATTAAGTGCAAACATAAAAAAAAAAGGTTGAAAACGTTTAAGTGCAGCAACCTCAGCAGCTGCAGATGCATGTGGACGAAATTGAAAAAGTTTTCAATTAAAATTAAAACACCACGGCTGGAAAACGTTAAACACATATCACACATAATTTTTTCACAACTTTCATTATTATAATTGTTTATTTAACGTACATATTTTGTGGAATTTATTTATTTTTACATTCGTTTAATTCTTGTTGCACGAACAACTGTTTTTGACAGATGGTCGTTGCCTTGTTGCTGAGATATTTTTTTAATGAAAAAAAGAGATATCAAATTGACCTAAATTTCAAAGTGATTATTGTTTTTGTTTTTATTCTGTTTTATTGGTCGCAGAGCGAGCCGCTCTTAAAACCACACGTAAAGGCATAATCAAGGCAGAGTGCAAGAGTATGCGCTTTCGCTGAGTTGTTTGAAGCAAAGTAGTACATTAATTAGGTTTGTTCACGTACTTTACTTGTTAAAACTTGCAGGGAGAGAGTAAAAGAAGAATTTAGAGAAAAATTTTCACAAAGAGAAAAATAGCAGAAAAAGTACGTGAACAGAAACTAGTAGAAACTTGCAAGTTAACAGCTGATCAAACAAATTTACAGCTAATTTGAAACCAAAAAAAAATTGTGTCGATTCGAGTTAGCTGTAAAAAAGGTTCTAAATTATTGAAATCATTTCCTATGTCCCACCAACATTAACTTTTGTACTTGAATTTTCCTCAGCATCACAAATGTTTCTTTTTCCATCCATTTTAATAGGAAACCCACAAGAAATAACTTTTATTCGGAAGTTGCAAGTTCTTGCAAGTAGAAATTTTGCTAGCAGAAACTTGTAGCTACTTTTTTCTCTCTCACTTTTTACGCTCTCGTTGTCCTCTCTCGTTGCAAGTTTTTCGAGTTATAGCTGTCCTCTCTCGTTGCAAGCACAAATTCGTTATAGCTGTTTAACTTTTCAAGATTTTCTCTTCTATTGGTACCGTTTTCTTTCGCCGGTTTATTTGTTCAAACTTTAAGTACAGTACTTTATTATTGTACCTACTTTAAGTAAGTACACCCGATTTTCGGGGGGTTATCACTAGTTATTATTAATTTTTGTAAGACTGAATCCGTGTCTTATTAGAATACTGTAATATTTTTACTCAGACAGAAGAAAAAAATTTTTTTATTATTTCCATTATATTAGTTAATTTTGTTTCTGCATCTTTTTTAAAGAACATAATTTGAGCTTGCATAAGAGCTGTGTCATTTTATTACCTGTTACCGCTATTGAAGTTTTATTTAAAATTAATAATTGAAATACTATTTTAGCTATTGGGAGCACATGTTTTGTGTTGTTTTTGGGAGAATTTTGCACTGCCCAAAGTTAATTGAGAAAACGTATAGACATTTTTTGCTCCACGTCAGTTCGTTCTAGAGCTTTGCAGAAATCTTCAAATGATATTTTTCCCTGGCAACAGAGATCGGCTTCTAATATGGTCCGTTCAGCAATGCTTATTAATTGCTCCTGACTGATGTTGGCACCAACCATCATGTGTAAAATGCTCAAAAGTTCGTCGCGGCTGATGACATCATCGTCATCCAGATCGTACATTTTAAATGCAACTAAATAAAATTAATAACAATTTTAGGTGCTTTAAGAATTTATAATATTTTTCTTACATTTTAATTTTTCTTCACGACTGTTTAACTTGTTTTCCTTCTTAGACTTTATTGGACGAAAGTGTGCCAATACATTCATAAATTGACGAAAGTTAACACGATCGTCGGTGCTATCAGCAAAAAAGGCATGCACTATGCGTTCACACAAAGGATTTATTGCCAATTCGGGAATTCGTAGAAAATCATCACGAGATAGTGTACCACAATCACCACGATCCAAAGAAGTAAAACGAGAGTACAATCGTTCAATTTGGTTGGCGGTAACTGAAACAATACAAAAATTAAAAAATTTTATATTTGTGACTTAAATTATTCAAAACTCCTTGGTAACAACTTAAATGTATAATCATTGATATATAATCAACCAAATTATCATTGATATTGTTTAAAATAACGTAATAATTTGAACGTAATAATTAACAGCGGTGGCCGTGGCTCAGTGGGTAGAGTGCGTGACCCATACGCCAGAGAACCCTGGTTCGAATTCCATGCGACACAGCAAGTTTTTTCAATTGAATTAATTATTCTGTTCGTCCCTCACCTCTCTGCATACAACGGCAAACCTCAGAGAGTAAATAATGCCATGCAAAGCTTCTTGAGAACATGCACATAGAGTCGGCAGAAAACTAGTAGGTCCAGTTCTCGATCAATTTGTAATATCCGACCGCATAAAAAAGGCCCATAAGGATAAATTATTGACAAGAATTAAAAGCAGCAGTTAGCACCTTTCCAATGATACCTCGGAATTGAAAATCAGGCAAAAGATGGAGGAGTTATACATATTTTAATGAAAATTGCAAATAAAAAAATATATAAAAAATCACTGCAAAAAAGTAAATATCTTCTGTGTTAGGGAAAATTTCCAAAAATTTTTGATGCAGTACTAGGTCTGTTTCCGTACTTTACACTGTGTAAGATTTGTGTAAGATGTGTGCAAGAGAGTAAAAACGAAATGTGAGAATAGTTGCAAAAGTACGGAAACAGCTTCTAGTAAGTTTCAAGCACAAAACAGCTGATTTTGACTGCAGACGGCAGCACAAAATTTAAAACACTTTCACTCAAATTATTAAAAGCCATTTTTAATGCAAAACTGAACAATTACTTAACTTTTATTTATTATTATTTATTTATTGTACGTAAATTTCTTTTTAGGCACACAATTTGTGCATTTATTTATCGCGAAACATAAATTTATCCAAGTTTTTTTGATTTTGTATGTTCGCAATTTTTGTTCTTTATGACAAGAGCTACAACTTTGCCTCAGAGAGTAAATCGAAATTCTGAACGGTTTGCAAGATATGAGCCCGAGAAAATTATCACTTTTTTGCGAAAATGATACCGAGGCCCTAAATCTTTGGCGGCCCATAAACAAAAAAGTGCATGACTTTGGGAAAAATTGGGAGACACGGGTCTTTTTTTTTAGTCTTTTATCACGTAGTGGTGTCCGTATATGGTTATTTTGCCATGACTTAAAAAATTACACACAGCGTAATTATATGTTTAAAAATGAGAGAGATATAAATATTTCAACTTTAAGGCTTTTTCCACGATTTTCTTCAACTAAAACAGAAAACCGCTGGTAGCACTATCTAAAAATTAAAAAAATTTTTTTTTTTTTTAAAATTTTGGTTTTCATATTTTGATGTAACCATCCCATTTTCCAACCAGGTCGGTTGATTTTCGAAAAAATGTTATTTTTTAATCACGCTATTGTATATGTTATATATTGTTATACAATATTTGAATCTTTTAAAGATTTTCTAACAGAAGACAACCAAGGTTAGCCACCATATCAAACCTCTTAAGATAAAACTAGTAAGAAATTATCTTCGACTGGGCCGAAGTTAAAATACCCCCACGGCCGAACCAAAATATATTCTAAGACTTAAGTAGTGATGGGACAAGGGTAAATACCCAAATGGTAAATTGGGTATTTAAATGTAAATACCCAGGTATTTACCCAAGCACCTGGGTATTTACTCAAAATGTGGGTATAAATCAGAATAAAGAAAAATTTAAATAAATTAAAAGAATTTAATTTTTTATTATGAATTAGAGTTTTTAATATCAAATGAAATAACTTTTAAATTTAATCGTAATCGCTGTCGCTGTCCGTATCCGATAAAAACTCATATCGAGTAGAGTGCGTGATTCCTGTTGAAGTTGAAGTTGAAGGGATATCGTCTTGAGTACCTTCTAGTGAAGAATTCATGGCATTTTCAAATTGAGTGGAGTGCGTGCTTTCTGCTGAAGGTGGTAAACTATTTTTAAAAAGCAAGTTCCAGTTGCACGATATATATGTTATTTTTCACTTTTCTCTTACTCTACGTAACAACGAGTATTTGTTATTCAAATAAGTATTTACCCGAAATTAGATAAATACCCGGGTATGAAAGTGGGTATAAATGGGTAAATACCCAGCGTTGGGTAAATACCCAGGTCTAAACCCATCTCTAGTCTTAAGCAGTCAATAAAATGTTTATTTGTAAAAACATTTTCTTCAACATTCGCTTTTGTTTTTTAATAAAGTCAAATGCCAATTTTCGTTAATATTAACATAAATAATACTAATAACAAGAAAAAAACGTAGGCAAACTGAAAAAAAAGCAACGCAATTACAAGGGGAGTCATTAAAATAACAAATAATAAATTCACCAAATAATAAATCCCATCCCATTTTCTTCTTCGCATCAAGGTCGATCAGCCGTACTGAGAAACAATTCAAGTTACAATCCCCACATGCTTGTCATCTTCGCTCTTTTATGTTTTTGACAAAAACAATCAATCCACCATCATGTTAAACCATTTATAATATTTTATTTCTGTTGAAATAAAAGCCTTATCGACCTAGACGAAAGAAGCCTTATCTGAAGCTGACATGATAATATAGATATGATAGCGTTGAATGTTCCTTCGTATCAAGACAAAATAAACTTTTAAATTAAGTATATAATTAAAAAAAAACACTTCAATAACTAAAATTTTTAAACAGCATGATCACTAGACCATATCAGTAAAACTAACCTATATTTGACCCCACCTCAATCGTTAAACATTTAAAAGACATTTTTAAAAAAAAAATTTTTTTTTTTAAATGGTCCCTATGGTGCTTTTTTCTTGTTTTCGTTATATCTTCTGTGTTTCTTATCCGATCCCAAGGATTTTTCATATATGTGTTTGTTTTTTTTGCAATTTTTTTCTGATGTTATTTTTTCGCAAATCTTGTTTTTTTAAATTATCACCCACCTTATCTCAGTTGCTACTATGTTAACAAAATCTAAAAAGGGCAAATAATTAAAGCTCACAAAAAATCACTAAGACCATGGAAACAAATCATATCCATAAAATTCATTTTTGGTGCAGTTCCGACCGATTTTATCCCAAAAATAACACTTTCGAAAAGTTCGTCACTCATACTCGACTTTTTATTAAACAAATAACTTGGCTTTTTCAATCACAACTGTTCTCATAAGACAATTAATAAAAGTCAATAATATCGAGTGTTGAAGATTGCAAAAACCTTTTAAAATTTGATATTTACTAGAATTGTAATAAAATCTCTAATTGTTTATTAAAGTTGACGATTATTTTTCGTTGAGAGTAAGTTTAACTAATAATATCATCCTCTATTACAAACTCTGTCCAACAGTAGTTGCTGCCGGCTTTAAATGACACCACCACCCCCCAGCTCATCATCATCGCTTCTATTCATGAACAAAAAATACTTAAACACTTTGTACCAACAATAAAAAGGCCATCACCACCACCTACTCTTCGTTTTCGCTATGCAGTCAACAACAACAACAAACGTCTTCGTTTTGCCTGCATCATTGTTACAACAACAATAGCAACATACATCAATTCTTCGTCTTTGATTTGAAGCCCGTTCAAACCTAACAGGTTGTATTCGGCAGTTTCCTGAACTCAACCACCAGCCCTTTATCCAATATGGCAGCACCACATACACTGAAATGATCGATTGGACCAAATTTCAGATCACTGATCCACCATGTCTTCAATTTTTTATTCAAGAGCAATTGACTGATCTACAGTACTTGGACGTCATTATTAAAATTCCTGATGAGCATTATAGCAGATATTTTTTTTATGAAATAAATGATTAAATTTGACGTCATTTATTAAATCGTATTTATCATATTATATGTTTTTCACAGATTCACAGATTGTTTTTCACTCGCAAAACACCGAGCGTTACGTCCAAATTGTGCAAAAGTCGGCCACAGCAGTCACTGACGAAAATCGTTTGGGGCACATTTTCGCGAAGCTTGACAGCTACGAGCGCTACAGCCACCTTGAATTCCGTAAAGATTTAGAAAATTAATAAAAAATTTGAGTATGAGTGACGAATATTTCGGAAGTGTTATTTTTGGGATAAAATTGTTTGGAACTGCTCCAAAAATTAATTTTATGGATATGATTTGTTTCCATGGTCTTAATGATTTTTGAGAGCTTTAATTATTTGCCCTTTTTAGATTTTGATGACATAGTAGCAACTGAGATAAGGTGGGTGATAATTTAAAAAAACAAGATTCGCGAAGAAATAAAATCAAAAAATTTGCAAAAAAGCAATAAACACATATATGAAAAATCTTTGGGATCGGACAAGAAACACAGAAGATATAACGAAACCAGAAAAAAGCACCATAGGGACCATTTCAAAAAAAAAAAAATTTTTTTTTAAAAATGTCTTTTAAATGTCTAATGATTGAGGCGGGGTCAAAATGGGTTTACTTTTTTGCCATACAAGGTGATACGGTCTAATGATCACTTCTAGGCCCTATACTGTACAACATATTCTTAGCTGATCTATCAGATCCTCCATTAAACAGTAACATGATTGGGCTTTCATACTAAGATGATCTTCTTAACCTTTGTTCACATAAAAGTGCTGCTCAAGCTAATGATATGATAAACTCATACTTAGAAAAAATATCTGACTATTTCAATACATGGAAGTTAAAAAATTCAACATTTCAAAGTGTGATTGCACTATCATCAATGGAGTGAAGAAGTACCGCTTTCCTAATGCTAGGAAATTCTTACCAATAATCAAAGTAAACAATTTACCGATACAAATTAAATATTTGGGAATTATACTTGGCACGAAATTATCTTTTACATTACATTTAGATTATGTTATTAAAAAAGCAAAGTGTATGTTTTTCTCATATTCGCGTCTCATTATGCGTGCTAAAGATCTTAAATATAAGGTCAAAATAACTATCTATAAGCAAATAATTCGCCCTATTTTGACATATGCTTTGCCTATATGGTTTAATATTTCATCATCTCAAATGGGAATTTTTATAAAAAGAGTTGGAAACAAAAACTTAAATAATAAATGTAAAGTTAATTAATTGTTTACTTATAAATGTAGCAAATCGCTTTCTAAACAGTTTATGTTATCTGGAAAATAACTTGATACACAATAGGTCTGTTTCCGTACTCACACTGTGTAACTTGTGGGACGCTATTTTCTGTTTCCGTACTTTTTGTGCTTAAAATGGGAGAAGAACAAGCATAAAATCGCTCTCGATTCGAAAATCGAGTCAGTGATGTGATTTGGTGGGATTTCGGGCTCATTTCGGGATATTTGGCCTATTTGAGAACGTGTGGGATTTCAGATGCTTAGGTGGGATTTTCTACTGAATCATAATTTTTTAAAGTGTAAATTAGCAAAACTGGTTGGTATCACTTTTTTGTAATCTTTCAAAATTTTTCGTTTAATTGCTGTTTCATTGATTCTAAATATGTAAGAAAGGGATATGTATATTCAAGAGGCTTAAAATAAATGAAAATAAGATCCTCATTTAAAAACAAAAATATAAGCTCAGTTTCATTTTGATGCAACGAAAGAAATTTACGATTACTTCATACACTTAAGAGAGTTTTAATAAAAAACGCAGAGTTTAACTTTAGGCATTTTTTTTCTGCGGAAAATTTGTTTTTTTTATAAAATTTGTTATATTTATTGAAAAACTTTATTATCTACATTATTAAACTATAAAATTATTATAATGTTAAAAAAATGTACGGGAGGATGCCCGCCTACTAAACACGTTTTGCTTGGAAGCTATACCTTTAATTTAAAACATAATTTTTCAGAGCTCTTGGTTTCATATGGAAGCTAAGTTCAATAACTAACAAGAATTTTAATCAGAATTTAAAATTTCCAAAAATTATAATTTTGTAGGTCGATTAGCAAAAGTCTCGAAATCGGCCGCTTAAAAAATCAGCGCAGCTACTGAACACCTAAAACAAATCGCTGAAAAAAATTAGAAAATGAAGTAAAAACACTAGTTTTTGAGAGTTTATAAAAAGTTTATTCTATCAATAGTTCACAATGACTCACTGAATTTTAAACAAAAGATATTTGAATTTCCTTGATGGCTGCAGCCATCGCATCAGAATTATTTTCGTTCTTCTTTTCACTTTTTTTTAGGCGACGCCATTCTAAAATTTTATCTAAACGTGGACGAGAATCACGAAAACTATTTTAACTAATCTCAAACACTATTTTCAATCATATAAAAACAGTTTTTTACTTGCACGATTTCTGAAAATTTGTTCGGAAGGTGAACCAACGTTTTGTTCAGGAGGTGGGCAGGCCCGCCATCATGATATGACGTGAAATATTTTTTTCCCATTTCTCAATATTGTTCGATTGCTCGTCGAATTGTGAAAAATAAACATTAAATATAGAATTCTACTCATATTCACCTTTTTTTATCGATAAGAAACACTCTGAAATTCACTAAATAGAGATGAACTATTTTTGCTCAGCTTCGTTTTATTCGAATATTTTATTTCTCAAGGCCCGTGGGGCTAATAATGCGGATATGCGGTTCAGTATACGCATTATCGCAATGATTATCGAATGATCAAAAGTGAACATTCAATGAGATGTTACTGCGACACTTTACACATTGGCGCATCATACAGACGTCAGAACTCACAGTGTTCAGTAGTAGATGGTCCTGTTCAGAAGATGGGTATCCTTATTTCTTTTCGAAAATTGCATAAAAAATCGTTATTGGTATAAATATTTGGGTGGGATTTTTTGTGGGTTTTTCGTGTCATCTTGGTGGGATAAACAGGTCTAAATCGGGATCTGATCGGGATTTTTTACTAAATCAGAATCACATCACTGAATCGAGTACACAAAGTGCACAGAGAGTACCAGAACTCAAGACTTCGAGTAAAGTAAGAAAAAGCATCTTGAAGAATAAGCATCAATAAGAAGAAGCAAATGTCAAATTACATTTCATAATTGTTTATGTTTTGCGATAAATAAATTTACAAATTGTGTGCCTAAAAAGAAATTTACGTATAATAAATAAATAATAATAAATAAAAATTAAGTAATTGTTAAGTTTTGAATTAAGAAATAAAATTTTAATTGCCGCAATTTATGTTTTATACGTCTGCAGTCAAAATCAGCTGTTTTGTGCTTGAAACTTACTAGAAGCTGTTTCCGTACTTTTGCAACTATTCTCACATTTCGTTGTTACTCTCTTGCACACATCTTACACAAATCTTACACAGTGTAGAGTACGGAAACAGACCTAATGATATTTTGAAACAAAATGTCATAGAATCATATATCATACAAATCGCTATCTTTCGCGCCCATATATTTGAAAATTGTCTTAAATAACAACCAAATTTAAGGTCTGTTCCCGTACTTGCAAGTTTGTGAAAACTTTAGAAAATTTGCACAAGTTTTTACTAAATTGCGTTCCCGTACACCAAAAACTTGCAAAAGAGAGCGACAATGAGAGAGTAAAACATTCCCCCTCCTTGCGATAAGTTGCAAGTTTCTGCTACACAAATTTCGTGTAGTAAAAACTTGCAAGTTGTCATGTGTTGACAGAAATGTCAAAATTTGCGCTAGAATAAAAAAAAAAACAGGCCGACAAGTGCATCAAGTAAAAATAAAAAGACAAATATTCAAATTAATTGTTCTCCGGGCACATATAGCATACCTCATACAAATAATTATACATACTTACTTACTTATCTGGCGCTTACAACCGTAAGTCGGTTTTGGCCTCGTATAAGAAATTGCGCCAGCCATTTCTGTTCTGCGCTTGCTGGCGCCAGTTGGAAACACCAAGCGTGGTCAGGTTATCCAACACCTGATCCTTCCAACGAAGATGTGGGCGTCCTCTTCTACGTTGACCACCACCGGGCACCGAATCGAATATTTTTTTCGCTGGAGCGTCGTTTTCCATTCGCTCAACATGACCTAGCCAGCGGAGCCGCTCGATTTTAATGCGCTTAACTATGTCGATGTCAGCGTACAGCTCATACAGCTCGTGGTTCCATCGAATTCGGTACTCGCCATTGACGCAGATTGGACCGAAGATTTAACGAAAGATCTTTCTCTCGAAAGCTCCCAGAGTCTTTTCATCAGAACTGCTCAACGTCTAGGTTTGTGCTGCATATAATAGGACGGGCATGATTAGTGACTTATAGAGCGTGAGTTTTGTTCGTCGAGAGAGGGCTCTGCTTCTCAATTGCCTACTCAGCCCAAAGTAACACCTGTTGGCAAGAGTTATCCTTCGTTTTATCTCAATACTAACATCATTGAAAGAGTTAATGCTGGATCCCAGGTAGACGAAGTCCTTAACAACCTCGAAGGAGATGTTGTCAACAGTGACGTGGTTTCCAAGACGCTGGGACTGTTTATTTGTTGACACTAGGTATTTCGTCTTATCTGCGTTCACTGCAAGACCCATTCGACTCGACTCTTTCGCTAATCTGGAGAATGCTGCACTGACTTCGCGCGTATTATGGCCAATGATATCGATATCATCAGCATACGCCAGCAGCATAATACTTTTGTAGAATATCGTGCCGCTGCGTCTCAAATCAGCAGCTCGGATGATCTTCTCCATCATCAGGTTGAAAAAGTCGCACGATAAGGAATCACCTTGTCTGAAACCTCGTTTGGTATCGAATGGAGGAGTGAGATCCTTCCCGATCTTAACTGTGCTGCTGGTGTTGCTCAGTGTCATTCTGCAAAGACGGATGAGCTTTGCAGGAATACCAAATTCAGACATGGCGGAGTATAGATAATTCCTTATAGGACTGTCGAAGGCGGCTTTATAATCGACAAAAAGATGGTGTGTGTCGATCTGTTTTTCTAGGGTCTTCTCCAAGATTTGTCGTAGCGTAAATATCTGGTCTATGGTGGATTTACCAGGTCTGAAGCCACACTGATAAGGTCCAATCAGCTGGTTTACGATGGGCTTTAGTCTTTCACATAGTACGCTCGACAGGACCTTATATGCGATATTCAGAAGGCTTATCCCACGGTAGTTGGCGCAAATTGTGGGATCGCCTTTCTTGTGGATTGGGCAGAGCACACTGAGGTTCCAATCGTTTGGAATGCATTCTTCCGACCATATTCTGCATAGAAGCTCATGAATGCATTTAAATAGAGCTTCGCCTCCATTCTTGAAGAGCTCAGCAGGTAAGCCATCGGCTCCTGCGGCTTTGTTGTTTTTAAGCCGAGCTATAGCTTTCAAGACTTCACTATGGTCGGGCAGCGGAACTTCAACGCTGTCGTCCACAATTGGGATTTCCGGGATATCATCTCTATTGGCGGGATTGTTGTCGTCGTCACCATTCAGAAGCCTAGAGAAGTGTTCCCTCCACATCATCAGTGTACTCTGGATATCTGTCACTAGATTCCCATTTTCATCCTTGCAGGAAGAGGCCCCGGTCTTGAAACCATCGGCCAGGCGTCTTATTTTTTCGAAAAATTTTCGGACCTCATTCCTGTCACCATGCATCTCAATTTTCTCGCACTCACGCATTTCTGCTTCCCTTTTCTTTCGCCTGAAAATGCGTCTCTCTTCCCTCCTCTTCTCTTTGTATCGCTCTTTAGCAGCACGCGTTACAACCGACTGCAGGGTGGCTTTGTAGGCGGCGTCTTTTTCTGCAGTGGCGTCGCGACACTCTTGGTCGTGCCACTGGTTTCGGCGAGGGCGGTGATAGCCAATCACCTCTTCGGCAGCCGTACGCATAGAGTGGGAAATGTGATTCCACTGCGCGCATATATCGTCGATCGGAGGAGTGCTTTCTTGAAGCAGGAGTGAGAGTCGAGTAGCGAAGTCTTCGGCTGTTTGTTTTGATTGCAGCTTTTCGACGTCTAGCTTTCTCTGTGCTGGATTGCGCGCATTCTTCGTTGCGCACAGGCGTGTACGGATCTTGGCTGCGACAAGATAATGATCCGAGTCTATATTGGCACCACGGATCGTGCGTACATCTAAAACACTGGAAGAGTGCCTTCTGTCAATCAAAACGTGATCAATTTGGTTACGCGTCTTTTGATCAGGAGACAGCCAAGTTGCTTTATGAATATCGAGATGCTTGAATCTAGTGCTACTAACGACCATGTTTCGCGCTGCGGCAAAGTCAATCAGCCTCATTCCGTTATCGGAGGTATTGTCGTGGAGGCTGAACTTTCCGACTGTTGGACCAAAGATATTTTCTTTTCCCACCTTGGCGTTGAAGTCACCAAGCACGATTTTTATGTCGTGGCGGGGGCTGCGCTCATAGGCCTCTTCAAGGCGCTCGTAGAAGCTGTCTTTGGTCTCATCGTCCTTGTCTTCTGTCGGAGCGTGCGCACAAATCAGGCTTATATTGAAGAATCTTGCCTTGACACGGATTATGGCAAGTCGTTCGTTCACAGGTGTGAATCGCAGGACATGATGCCGTAGTCGCTTGCCAACCACGAATCCGCATCCAAATTCGTGCTTCTCCGCATGGCCGCTGTAGTAGATATCACAGGATGCTTGCCGTAAGCAACCCTGTCCCTTCCATCGCATTTCTTGGATTGCAGTGATATCAGCTTTGTATCTTTCTAAGATATCTATCAGTTGGATAGAGGCACCATCCCAATTAAGGGTTCGGACGTTCCAGGTGCATATCCGTAAATCATTGTCAGTTTTTCGTTTGCGATAGTCGTCATCAGATTTGGGGATCATTTTTATCTTATTTCTTATGCGTTTCATTGAAATTTTGTTTTTACGTGGTGGGCTTCAAACCCAACGCACAACCCTTTAAAGGCAGGGGGAGCCCGCCGCTCACATTAGCCGTCAAACTAACGGTTGCCAGTTTGCCGTTTCTAGAGGACACCACGCAGAGGTTTGAGTCGACTTGAGACGAGTTCGACATGGATAATGCTGGCCTCACCAGGTTGAGGCAGTCAGACACGTTGCCATGTGAAGATCGCCCGCTTGACCCTCACGCGTTGCCATGTGAGGATCGTCCTCCCATACAATTATACATACAAATAATTATACATACAAATAATTATAATTATGTGCACCATTGGTCAAATTGTTTTTGCGCTAAAATAAAAATGTTTCAAAATTCTGCTATTGCAGTTATACTATTTATGACAACAGTAACATAACATAACAACGACTTTATTCAATCGTCCTTAAAATTAAATAAAAACTTAACATAAAGAATTTTTTCATAGTAAGTAATTATATGTGCACAACTCAAATATATGTGTTTTTTTGCTTTATTTTCAAGCTTAATAATAAAAAAATTAAATAAAATTTCATGTTAGTAATTTGTATGCTTTCGTTTTTTTTTAAATAACTTGGCTCGGCCGGAATGGCATAGAATTAATCAAGGATTTTAGGGGGCGGGGGGGGGGGGTGGACTGATATTCTGCCATTCTTGCTCTATTGCTATTTTTAACTCTATCTGTCTCAAATTCCCTTCCAGAGAGGATTCTCCAGAGATCCTCGATGGGGTTTAAGTCTAGACTTATTGCTGGTCATTGTAGAAATGGTATATTTCTGGCTGTAAAAAACTCTTTTGTATGCTTTGCACAGTGTATTGGCGCATTATCCTGCTGATAAGTCCAATTATCACCATAAAGTTGGCCGGCAAATTGTATTAGTTCATTGTCTAATAAACTAACGTACATTTCAGCATGCATTTATGTTGATATGAAACACACTGGAGTCTTTCCTTCATAACAAAACGCAGCCCAGATCATCGCCAATCCTCCCCCATGGACACACAGGTGGCAGGTGCGCCGCAACTGATCCTTATGCTGCCAATACTTCTTGTAACAATCAGGCCCATCAAAATTGAATTTTTTTGTCACTGAAGATAACGTTACGGCATTCCTTATCCCAAAATTGGTGCTTGGTAGCGAAGGCAAACGTGCGTTAATATGTCGAGGCAAAAGGTTAGGTTGTCGCGTCATGGAAGTATGTGTTACTTTAGGATTTTCATGTAATATTTGAACTATTCTACTTCTTGTTACGTTAAGCCCCATCTGACTTTTTATTTGTCCGCTACTCATTGCTTCCACTACTGCAAGATTTTGAATTATTCGTTTACACCGAGTGTCGATGTTGGTTTTCCTACCACTCCGTCTAGCCGTGCCATAACTACTAGGACATTTTAAAAAATTTGTTTTTGTGTTCCTGTTGTTATTAAGCTTTTTGGCTATTTCTTTTATTTCAGCTCCATTTTCACTCATTCCCAGTATTATTCCCTGGTCATGTTCAGAAAGGCTCGTTCCGCGAGGCATTTTCAATATCTTATACGTAATAATTAAATTAACTTTATTGATTTTAAAAGCAAAACACCTTACCTTGTATTTCGCAACAATTATTTCCAATGCGAGCACTTGAAGCTATCAATTAAACAACCAAACACCAATTAAATTCGTTATGCACATGTAATTCTTTACTACTGATCATTCAATGCACCGACACATTTTTCATGTAACGGTACATTAAATGGAAAACGAACTGCATGATAAAATTTGGTAAACAATATCAACGAACTACAAAAACAAACTGCATACATAAAAATACTGTACTATTCCAGATGGAGGAAAAATGCAAAGAAATATTTATGCACATATAATTATCTGTATGAGGTATATATTAAATCAATTAATGCAGCTAATTTATCAGACATTGTCGAAATCTTCAAAAATATTTTTTCGTTTAATTAGGCAAATGTTTGTCCAACATATGTTTTTGACGTTTGATCAAAAGTTGCAAGTTTTTACTAAAAAGCGTTCCCGTACTTTTTAGCATTTTTATTGCTCAGGTGCAATTTTTTTGCTTATTCTCTTGAATTTTGCAACTTGCAAAGTACGGGAACATACCTTTATTTAAACAATGATCTCGCTTTCTATCATATAAGTTTTAATACAACAAATATTGATACCAATTTAGATTACAACACTTCTCAATTTGTTAGCACTTGAAAATATTATGATCTTAATGAACCTACCTACCTAGACTAGTTGTATTCATATAAATTGCAGTACATGTTTTTTACATAACCTATAATAATATATGCATTACTTGGTATAACTAAGTATATTAATTTTTCAATATCTTTTTGTTTTGTATCCTCTAGTCACAAGTTCCAAGTCAAAAGAATACGAGGATATTCCCTTTTCTGCACTTTTTAGGGAAGTTGTGTAAAATTTAATTAAAATTTAATATAAATTAATTAATATAAATGAATTGAATTAAAGTTAATATAAATGAGTATATTCTAATTGTCCTCTTGTTGGGTCCAATTAAAATCAGAATCTTGTTGGGTCCAACAACTCAAAAAAACTGAGCTTGTTGGGAAATTTAATTCTTATATTATGTATTTCTTATAACCAACTATGGACACGGAGTAAGCTTCGGATCAAGCTGCGGAGCATTGAGATCAAAGGCTTTCACACAAAACGTAACAACAAAGCAAAGACAAAAGACAAACACAGAAACAACACAAAAGCTTTAAATGTAGTGGTGCCCATATCCGCTTATTTATAAGTTATAAAACTTTGTTAATAAAATTTCTTGTGCAATAAAATATGTATATTAGAGTTGAACGAAATGTATGGAAGTAAAAAATCTTCATGGGCTTCATATATTTTTGAAAACTACGCTTAAAAAAATAAATTTCTACATCTTTGGTTTTTTTCTGCGACATAACTTTTGACTGCGCCCAAGGGTTTATATATTTCATTGTCAGACTTTTTTTCTGAAACCAAAAAAAAAAAAGAAGAGCTAATTTTTCTGATGAAGTACTGATGAAGACCTCTTCATTTACTTATTAATAACAACTTGTCATGTATGCGCTAGAAGATATTTAGGTTCAAAGATCACCGAAATCGATCATTTGTTTATATCTCCGCTCTGCTCAAAGTTAATATGAAATTTCTACTTTGCTTTATTCAAACATATCTAGTCGCATAGCGTGGAAACTGTTTGTTTTATGTTAAAACTGTTTTCAAAAATATAAGAAGCCCCTGAGGTTAAAAATTCGTTCCACTCTAATGTATATATATATATATGTATACATATATATATATATATAAAGGGAAAACTATATTTTCGTAAATACCTTCACTCTAGCGCCACCTATCGGTTTCATGCCAAATTTTTATTTAACCCTTCATTACATGACTTTTTCTCCCTGTGTATAAAAATGTTTTATGTCTTTATTTGTGATTGGAGAGGTTTAGAGAATATATAAACGAAATTTGGATGCTCTGCAATGTATAGGAGCGAAGTTACGCAACTTTGCATATGTGCAATTTTATGCAGACAAGCAATAAAAATTAGTATATAATGGTTTAAATATTAATTTTTATTAATTTGTATTTTACATTTTTGAAATGGAATTATATGCTTTTTATAACTTAAACTAAAATATATTTCCCAGTTTTTTATATAGTCGATTTAAAGTGACAATTTTAAACAAAGGAAAATAAAAAACACTGATTTGCAATGACACAAGGATTTTGTTTCTTAATTTGAAGCTTATAAGAATTCATTAAATAAGTACAGAAAACATTATTCATTACGAAATTGTTTAAAACAATTACTATTTTGATATATTATTAAAACATACTCTTGTCTAAACTATTGAGCAGCTAACATGAGTGTTTCCATTGCACCCCGGTAATTTACATGTTAAACGCTTGTTGTCCATTGTGACCAGAGATCAAAATGGTTCAACCGAACTTCTGTTTGAGATAGTGAGAAACTTCTTGAATGTTTCGTCATTTTTTGAAAGGTTTTTGATACTACGGAAGGTCTTCCACTTTTCGTGGGTTGTTTTTCTACTTTGTAAAGACTTTCTACCACTTACAAACGAAAATTCACAAATATTATTTTTTCATAATTACCGCTTTATTGTTCCGCACGCTTATACAATAGCAATGCATTTACTAATATTATCGTATAGCGTATTTTTATCTTGTAGCTTCCAATAAATGAGTGGAACAAATTTACTTCCCACATAAATGCATTGTATTGTGAAGCAATATTCGGACACTCAATGGATATTTTTTTACACAATTTCTTATCAAATCGTCCAGCTATGGTCTCAGGACTTTTACCACAATGGTTTAACATGAAATATACACAGAAAAAAAAGAGTAGAACTTTTACCTAAAAATGTAGTCAATTCAGCTAAAGTAATCCGGTGATTTTCAGTCAACGAATTTGATTAGGTGCGCTACCAATTTCTAAATGTCAATTATATGCAATTATATTGGGTAGTTTAACTGCGAGAGTAGCTAAAAAAACCTAAAGATTTAGGTGTACCTTCAACCATAAAATAGATAAGACACATAATTTATTAGAAGAATAAGGTAATTTTTTTTAAACTATGACCACTTCAGATTAGGCAAGCCACCTACTAAGTGTAGAAAAATCATCTAATTATTTTGCCGTGCAAAAAATATGCAAAAAATATGTTTTTTGTTTTGCAATTTCTATTTTGAAGTGAAACTTTCCTTAGGTGACTTTACTTCATTTCGTCACATGATAGAGAAGAAAGATTTGTTTTATAGTAGATAGAATGAGAGAGATATATACATTGTATAAATGACTGAAAAATTTCTTTGCCACCGCTGAGAATCGAACCTGTGATCTCAAGATTTCAACAACCAACGCCTTATCTATTGAGCTAAATTTCCAATACAGGAATTTACTCTACATACCAATTAATCAAATTGCTGTAGATGCCCAGTGGAAACATAATTTCAGAGTTTTGGACCTCATATTTTTATATACGTTTTGTTCAAAAATTATCAAACGGCGTAACAGCACAGCGGTAAAGCGTTTGACTATAACGCCAGCGGCCCGAGTTCAATTCTCGCGTGAGGCTTTACTTTTTGTAAAATTTTCTCACTTTGTTTTTATTTATGTTTTTTATAGGAGAGCGCTGTGCTCCTATAAAATTCAAATACGGGAAAAAAACAAGTTGTAAGGAAAGCATTTGATTTATCCACGTAAATATTTATATAAAATTTATACTGAGGCGTGGATAATGCTAATATGCGTTATTTCCCTAGTGTACGAACAAATCGACAACTTGCATTAGGTAAAATAACTAGAAGAATTAGATGATTTAATAAGCAAAATTTTAGTTGAATTAACTAATTTTAATTAGGTGAATTACCTAATGCATGATTGTTAAATTAACTGTGTAAGTAGAAAAGTTGTTGAAAAGATTAGGTGAAATAGAAACTTTCACATTAGCTAAACTACACAGTCGAAAATTTAAGTGTAAATTCTCAACTTTACTTAAAAAATTTGGGTTGAAACTTTTTAAAGTTGACTTTTTCAACTTTTGCGTTGAAATTTTAAACTCCTAAGATGAATTTTCCAACTTTCCTTGAGTTGAAATATTATATATTTACGAATTTCATCCTTAGAGTTGAAATTTTATACTCTTAAGTTGAAATTTCCAACATAAAAGTTGAGTTTTTACACCGGCTTGGGTTAAAATCCGAGAATTTTAATTATTCATCTTTGATGTTGAAATTTTCTACTTTTAAGGTTGACTTTTTTATCTTTGAAGTTGACTTTGTTGGTTGAAAGAGAAAAAAAATTTGAGCCCATGTCAATTCAATTCATATATGAAGTTGAAATTTTCTACTTTAAAAGTTGAGTTTTTTTACCCACCAAGTTGACTTTATCTGCACCAATAGTTGAATCACGCATGCAATTCTCTAATTCTCTCTCCATTCTCATACCCCCATGCCCTCAAATCATACCCTCTTGCCATCAAATGGCTACAGTCCCGTTATTTCGGGGGTAACGAAATTCTTGATCACGCACAAGTGTATGTGTGCATGCATGTGTAAGTCAAAAGCAACAAATCTAGCATATTAACATATGCTAATTCGATGTTGTTAATTTAATTCATTTTCGATGTTGAAATTTTCTACTTTTGAGGTTGACTTTTTCATCATTAAAGTTGACTTTGTCTACAATTTCGGTTGAAGAAGACAAAATAAAAAAAATTGTAACACATATCACATATCAAGTTGAAATTTTCTACTTTTAAAGTAGACTTTTTCATCCCCAAAGTTGACATTGTCAACATCGTTGATTGAAGGCGATCGAAAACGAACAATACAAAGAAACTGCCGTTAGGTAACAGTTCTTGTTAAGCGAAAAAGCGTGCCAATTGAAATCATTTCTGACCGAGGACCACAGTTCACGTCTAACACATTTAAACAATTTATTAAAGACATCGGTTCTCACCACATTTTTACTTCATCGTACCATCCACAATCAAACGGGATGATCGAAAGATTTCACAGACAGTTAAAAGCGTCAATAATGGCTAGTAATAACCAAACTAATTGGTACACAGAGATTCCTCAGATTCTTTTGGGTATAAGATCCACAGTCAAAGAAGACATCAAAGCGTCCCCGGCTGAAATGGTTTTCGGTCAAAATTTAAAGCTACCTAGACAATTAGTAGTTCAGAATTACCAATCTTTTAATGCATCAGAAACATTAGCGAAACTCAAACAAAACGTTCAAAATAACGATTCAAACATTTCACATCATAATACAAATGCTGGTCAATACTTACCACAAGCCTTGAAGAGTTGTAAATACGTATTCGTACGAAATGACACAATACGACGTCCACTACAGAATCCATACGAAGGACCGTTCAAAGTACTCGACAGAACACACAAAAATTTTACAATTCTTAAAAATAATAACACAGTTACAGTTCACATCGACAGAGTCAAACCGACATTCATGGACAGAGACACTGCAGAGACGCTATCCTCCTCACACAGACCCACAAAAAAAAAGGTACATTTTAATCTCTTGGCCAACTCAATTAAATTCTATGGGGGGGAATAATGTGGTGCTCTCACAATCACACACATATAAAATACACTTACACTTTATACACTTGTTTTTAAAATTTAATTAGAAATAAGTTATCAAAAAATTGTTATCAAAAAAACTATCAAAAAAATATTTTCATTAGTTATAAAATTGTATTCCAAATAATTGTGACCCAAAAAAATAAATTGTAAAAATAAAATTTAAATACAAAAATATAAAATAATTTGTGAACAACCACAAGTTGATGTTTAGACGTGCGTGCGAAATGAGTTTTCTAGTAAATAAAGTGATTAAAGTGCACTTCGTTAAAGAAGATGTAAAAAAATACATCCAGTTACAAAAATTCAGTGAAACAGAAGAGTACAGCGCGGAGGATTTCATTCAGTCAGGTACGTACATATTTATTAGGCTTACCATTTATTTTAAAATTTTTAGTGTATAAGATTGAATTTTGAGTTAAAACACTGTATGTGATTTTAATTTTCTTACTTTACAGTGAAGTTTCACACAGAGTGGAAGGATTTTAAAGAATTTACGGATGGAGAAAATATTCTTATACCGAATAATTTAATTGTACCTCTTGTACAACAATATATTTATTGCGGATGTTTTGATTTACAATACAGAACTTTCTCGGAACAAACAACTGCCAGTACAAGTGCTTTGCGTGCCGCATGTTCCAATGATGCCGTTAATATAGAGGTAGGAGAATATTGATACACAGTTTTTTTGTCTATTTTCTTAAAATCAATTTTAATTAAAACACTAGTCCCCGCTTATAAGCGCCCCACTTAAATTCGTTTCCCGCTTATTTGGTCAAAATTGTTATTTGGTCAAAATTGAGAATGAAACGTTCACATATAATGTCAATTGAAAATTTATCGTTTATTTACGTTTTGACACTGTTAGTATCAATATTTTCTAAAAACTATTATTATTATTTTTTAAAGGCTGTAAAAGAATATATGATTGAAAGCAATGGATTTCATATCTTAACCGCTTTTACAAAAAACCAATGTCTCAGCGATAAAGATAGAAAGGAGTTGGTGAGGATCCTTACACAATTTTTGGTTAAAAAATTTGGTTTCTACCCATCCAAAGAAGAAAAACTCAGCGTCGCTAAAATAGCAGTTGATATTTTCCCTAGTTACAAAAGCAGTTCAAAATATCTTGGAGCGGTAATTTTTATAAATTTGAGGGTAATTTTGAAAGTGGCATAAGTCCATATAATTTTTTTGTGATGCCAATAAACTTATTTTGATTCAATTTGTCAAGATCTGCAACAATATTAAGCCCAAACAAAGTTTCTTAAGCTTTTTCAAAATTACCGGCACAAATAACTACTTACTTAAAAATAATCTAACATACAATTTAACGATTTCACAGGAGCATTTTTACGATCCAGATACTAATACTGGATATTTGGTAAACCAGTTAAAGTTCCGAAATACTAAAAGGAAAAGATATTCTTCGGAAACCCGTTCAGAAGGTAATATATTGTATTTATTTATTATACGCATAGGAAAATATTTTAATGTAAATTTTTGTTAATATATAATTTGAAGTGCAACCTCTTCAAATAGAAGAAAACGAGCTATCTGAGGAGGACCAACAATTTTTTAAAAGAGTTAGGCTCCCTGCAGAAAAAGACATACTCGTTAATAAGCTTAAGTCAACAGCAGCGGTTCGGAAAAATATTTTTCGAGCACAATTGAAAATTGAAGAGGACTTTCCTTTTTATTTCGTGGATCCAGAACTAGTAAGTATTGCGTTTGTATTCAGTCTAACTTATAAATAAGATACGGACCGGATTCACTTGTGAATTAATTGAAAATTGATTAAATAATGACACATAATGATTAAGTAATGATACATAAACTATTACAGATCCCTCTTGACTTTGGCATTTTATTTCCTCAAATTGGCGATAGCTTCAGCAATGAATGGCCGATTATTGAAAGCAATATAATGTCAGTGCTTCTTTCAAAAGAGCACGATATTGATTGTGTTCAAAGTAATAATAAGCTTTTATTTGACTAATCAGAATTTTTAAAACTATAATTTTTTTTTTCTTTAGATTGGAATGAAGATATCAAAAATTTTCTAGCTCTTATTAAATTGCTGCCTCCACCTTCTGGAACAAAAGAGAAGTCGAAAAGTAGCTTTAACCATTGCGTTGACAAGTTTGTCTATTTTGCTGGTGAGACACACCCTACTGAATGGGCATTTGCAGACCCTATAATTGTAATAACTGGTAAAAGTAAAGAAAACATTGAACAATTTTATATTACTATTGACAAACAAGTTTTGGCAATACCAAGTCATTATAAATTTTACAACGTTTTTGACATATATTTTAAACTTCACCACATATTTAATATTTCATACTGTAACGAGCTAAAGTCTTTCCTTACTTTTTTTGAAAAATATTTGTATAAGTTTCCCAACAAAACAGGAACTCCCAGAATTTTTGAAATATGGAATGCTATTCAAAACTTCAATAAAAATAAGACATTAGTCCAGTGTTGAAATGTAAAATTAAACAACAATCGAACATTTTTTTTTTTTTCATATGAAAACATATTATTTTTTTTTTCACGAATTAAAATTAATTTTTACATCTTTATAATTTTTTTTAAAGAATTCTTTTAAGACTTTCGTATCAATTAAAAATGTACGTTTTATATGTAACAAAAACTTTCAGCATCTTCAATTTTGTATTAATCATTTCAAATATTGCCACAACTTAAGATCTGGAAACAACCTTCTTTTAAAATGTATTTATTCAAACAAATGTGCTCGAACCTTCACAACCTATTCTGGCCTAAAAAGACATTTACACTTTTGTAAATATAAGAAAAACTCCGTAGATAAAAAAAATCTTGAACCAACAGTTAATGTAGAGCTATGTAGCAATTTTGAAAATAGTATTGATGTTCAAACGTCTTTTTCTGATTTTATCGATAGTAATACAAATACATCCGAAATAAATTCTACTTCTAGTAATACGTTCCAAAATTTAATATCAAGTCAAAAAAATATTTTTGATTTTCTTAACTCTACCGGTATTGCCAGCTCTAATTTGAACAATTTTTATTTAATCTTTAAAGAATATCATGAAACTTTGTTTAAATCAATTAATTTGACTCCAACAACAAGTCATCCAATTTTGCAAAACGAGATACTAAGCAATTTGCATTTATATTCAACAACTTACAGGAGGCAGAAAACTTTAAACGATTCCCTTTTTTATGTTAAACCAGTTGAATTTAATATAAAACTAAGGTGGGATATGATTTTTAACAGAACAACAAATCGATATGATAATGTACAAAAGCAATGTACATTTCAATATGTTTCAATTGTACAAACAATACAATGTCTCTTTCAAAACGATCATTTTAAGACTGCATTTTTTAAGAAACCACATGTATGTTCTCCTAATTATATTTCTGGATTTTGTTGTGCAAGCAACTGTAAAGACGATTTTTTTGTAAACGAACCAAATCTTATTAAAATTCAACTATTCTATGACGATTTCGAGGTTGTTTGCCCATTGGGGAGCAAAACATCCATTCATAAAATTGGGGCAATTTACTTTCAAATTTTGGGCCTCCCCACAAATTTCAGTTCAAAGTTACAGGCAATAAACTTAGTAGCTCTGTTTTTTGCCCAAGATATAATAGACAGTAATTCAATAAACATTATTTTAAAACCCATTTTTGATGACATATCGATTCTTGAAAACAACGGAATTATTGTTGATGAACAAATTATAAAAGGAACTCTTGTATCTGTTTGTCACGATAATTTAGGTGGGAATGCATTGTTCGGATTTTCTAAATCATTTCGTAGCGGAAATTTTTGTAGATTTTGTAGCTTGGAAAGTAATGACATCAAATTTTGTACAAGAGAAGTTCCAGAAAAACTTTATATTACCTCCAATTTGGGGCTTCCAACAAAATTTAATAATGTCCTTAATAATTTGAAATATTTCAATGTGTTAAAAAACGGAACAGTTGATATTATGCACGATATATTGGAGGGGGCTGTTCCCTTCGCGTTAAAGATTTTCTTCCTTTACTTAGTAGAGAATAAGTTAGTAAGTGAAAAAAAAATTAACAGCATGCTTTATTCCTATAACTATGGAGTTCTAGACAGAAAAGATAGACCATCTGTAATTAATTTAAAAAAAAAATCAAAAACTTCCATAGGACTATATGCATCACAAAATTGGTGTGTTATTACACACGTATTATTCATTTTCGATAAATTCAAAGAAAAATCGAACGATGAAAGGCCTTGGAAATTAGTTTTGAGCCTTATTAAAGCTATGCAAATAATTTTTTCTGAAGATATTAGTACAGCGTCACTTAATATACTTGATGATATTATAGAAGGACATTTAAAATTAATACTAGACTTGGGACATTTGTTGCTTCCTAAGCATCATTTTATGACGCATTATAGTAATATAATTCGTTCCCAAGGTCCTCTTGTTCAAATGTGGTCAATGAGATATGAAAGCTATCATAGAAATTTTACCAAAATTGGACGATATCTCAATAATTTTTCAAATATAGCAAAAACATTGGCAGAACGACATCAGCAAAAACAAAGTATCGTATTAAAAAATTCTAGATTTAATACAGATTTAAAAGAAGGAAAAAAAAAACTTTACAATCTTACAAACGATGAAAAAGCCGTGAATTTCGATTTTTCATCATTTAGTGTATCTCTTTACTTTTTAGAACTTGGTTTCCTATATAAAAAAAATTTATTTATTGTTATTAAATATTATAACGAAGAGCCTCAATTCAATAAAATTCAAAAAATATTGAAAAGCAATACTGGCTATGCTTTTATTTGTAAGGAGTACTGCACATTAGAGTATAATAATATGTATTCTAGTTATAAAATTGTCGATAATAAAAAAATTGTAGTTGTAGAGAACAAAAACTTAATATATAAGAAAAGCTATTGTTCAGTAATTGTCGATGATTTTGAATATGTAATTTGTAAAACTTCATTGAAATAATAAAAATTGTTTAAAAAAATGCATTTTATTTGTTCAATTTCAAGATAGACTCTTTCAATCACAAAGGTAAAAATTGTACACTTCATGGTAGACTAATTCAAATTAAAAGGTTGAAATTGTCAACTTACTAGTGCACTATTTCTACTTCAACGGTAGACAATTTCAACTTCTAAGTAGACTTATTCAACTTAAAAGGTTGAAATTATCAACTTAGTAGTGCACTATTTCTACTTCAACGGTAGACAATTTCAACTTCTAAGTAGACTTATTCAACTTAAAAGGTTGAAATTATCAACTTAGTAGTGTACTATTTCTACTTCAACGGTAGACAATTTCAACTTCTAGGTAGACTCATTCAATTTAAAAGGTTGAAATTGTCAACTTAGTAGTGCACTATTTCTACTTCAACGGTAGACAATTTCAACTTCTAAGTAGACTTATTCAACTTAAAAGGTTGAAATTGTCAACTTAGTAGTGCACTATTTCTACTTCAACGGTACACGATTTCAACTTCTAGGTACATTTATTCAACTTAAAAGGTTGAAATTGTCAGCTTGGTAGTGTACTATTTCAACCTAAAAAGATGAAAACTCCTATGTACTTTCTTATATACTTACTTTCAACTTCAAAAGATGGTATTTTCAACTAAAAAAGTAAGGATAAATATGTCAACCTTAAAAGTTGAAAATATGCACCAATATTTTCGGCCGTGTAGTTTAGGTAATAAATCAATTCTTTTATTTTCTGTGTACAACTATATTATCTCTACATGAAATCAAATGTAAGTTAACATCATCATGGTAAGCTACATGTTCCACAGACTCTCCTCGAGATTTCTTCATTGATATGGGAATACTCGGTAGTTTTGAGTTCGGAGTTCTGTTCCGACGGATTGTACCCAATACACCCCTTTTGGCTAGTTCAATCATTAGTGGTAGTGTTGATATAATGATTATCATAAAAAAACTTTGAAATTCATATGAGAAGTACTTTCCATAAATCTCTTTTATAATATTTACACAAGTCCAAGATCATTTTCTTCGTGGTAACGAAGACAGGGGCTGTTTTCTTAGCCTAAGTAATTTATTTTTAAAATTAATTTATTTTTAATTTTAGCTTTAAATATAGTTAAGTGCATAGAATTGTACATCGGCAATATAACCCCATATCTTCTATATAAATAAAAATCAAATGTCGTTCGTTGGTAATTGCATCAGTTGAGAGCGGCTGGACCGATTTGGATAATTTTTTTTTTAAATGTTCGTAATAGCCCAACTTAGGTTTTTACGGAAAGAAAAATTGATCACGCCCACTTTTACGCCCATTTTTTTGATTTATCGGAAAACGGCTACACCGATTTGGCTAATTTATTTTTTAAATGTTCGTAGTAATCCATTTTAAGTTTTTACTGAAGAAAAATTTACCACGCCCACTTTTTTATATACAGGAGTTTTTGTGTGTAACTATGCAATAGACTCCTAAACTATTCATCCGATTAACATGAAAATTTGTGTATAGAAGTTTTTTGGTACGGTGCGTGTTTGTGGGCTATCAATTTTAATCCACCTTGAACACCAGAAGGCGCTGTAGTACAAATTTTTTACAAAACTGCCTGAAACTCACAAACCGCTTATGCGATTCGAATGAAAATCGGTAGACAGTGGTTTTCATGTACGTTGAGTGTTTTGCTGCTATCTTTTGTGACCCATATTGAACACCAGAGGGCACTGTAGTACAAATTTTTCGCAAAACCACCTAAAACTTCCAAACCGCTCATGCGATTAGAATGAAAATTGGTAGACAGTGGTTTTCAGGTACGATGAGTTTTTTAGCACTATCCTCTTTGATCCACCTTGGAGACCAGATTGCGACGTAGAACAAATTATTTACAATATCGCCCAAAAATACAATAGGCAGATTTGTAGTTGTTTTTTTAAGGTTACATATCGTCACATAAAACGCAAAAAAACGTATGATCAAAAAATTCGAAATTGTGTTTTTTGTTGATTACGATTCACTGCATTATATTACATGTGTGTTATGAATTTTAAACTGTTGCCACCAAAAATAACCAAGTTATTTGATTTGAAAATTTCGTTTCAATATCTCAAGTCGTTTGAATTTTATATCGTTTTTTGCTTCTCCTGTAAACTTATCAAAAGCGATGTTACGTTATTTTGCATTTTAGGTGACGATATGCAAATATTTACAAAAAAAATTTTTCTTAGATTTAGTAAAATTAAAAAATGTCCGTTATTTTCATACCAAAAATACTAACATATCTTCAAGCGATATTCTTCCTCTTAGCAAAACCGGTGCACCAAGATTTGATTAATAAAGATTTAAACGTTTAACATAAAAAAAATTCCGTCAATTTGACACAAAAAATATAAACATATCTTGAAAACTATGAAAAATTTTAGTACGATATATTTGTTGCATTAAGTTGCTCAAAAATGAGAAAAAAACAATCCGAAATGTAATTTTGTGATGCTTTTATACATTTTGTTAAATTTTTTTTTGTCTTAAAGCTTCATCAAAATACTATGAAAATCGTATTGCAAAAATACCGTTAGTTGAGTATATATATTTTAAATACTTTTTCAAAAAAGGTCTGAAATATTGGAGTTTTCCTCAAAAAAAGGCTCAGAAATTGGTTTTGTTGTAAAAATAATTTAAATTCAAATTCGCAAATTTTCAACTCCATTTAAGAATTAGAACATTTATAGGAACAATTTTTTTCCATTTTACACAAAAATTAAAAACCATTTTTGTGATTCAAAAAGCAAATTGGAATTTTTTTTCCAACATTGTGTTTTTATATTTTTGAAAAAATATACAAGCAAAACAATTAATTTATTAGAAAAAATTATATTAGTATCTCTTACCAATCAAAAGTTATAGCCAATAATCTTTATCCAAAATATATATACAAAAAGCAAAACGCTGTCTGTGTGATGGCTGAAAATTTCAAAATTACTGAGCCGATAAAAATCAATAAAAATGCTATATTTCCTACGGCTTTCGTCGATTTGGCTACATTTTGATAATTTAGTTTGTATGCTCACTGTCGGCAACTGTACTAAAACTGGGTAGTGTCCATCTACTAGAATACTGGGATGGGCATTATATAAGGTGGTGTGGCTCCGCCCATACAATTTGTATTATCGAATAGCTTTGAAAGTAAAAGTAGCAGTACTTACATACAAACTCAAAATGGAGTTACTATTTGGTAATCTCCTGCTACTGGGAAACTGTAACGGTCAGTGGAAAATGACAGTGGTGCCAAACTATGAGTTTAAGAAAAGTTTTGAATACACCTATTATGTTCCCATATAGTTGCAGGGTGCAGCAACGCGCGCCGGGAAAAGGCTAGTCTACAATATAACTTCAAAATGTCTTAAATGCATGATATTGCATATTTGCAATTATGCCATTTATTTTATGAAATTAAAGTTATAATGCACAAAAAATTAGTAAGCTTAAAGAAAATTAACTTACATTCTGGAATATTACTTACACTTCAGCGTTTTTTTTTTTTGATATATCTTGTATAATTATTAAAAATATTCACTTATTTTTTCTACGTATAAGATAGACCTTGTTCGAATCAATATTTTGGACAAATTAAATCACCAATTTGACAAAAGGAGACAGCAACTAATAAAAAAAATGTCTAAATTTATTTTTAAATAAAATTCCGTTAGGAATATTTACAGGGTGTGTATGCTATATCTCTTAGAAGTCAACATTGCATATGTGCAATCCCATGCAACGAAGGGTTAAATATTAAATGTAAAATATTATATTTGAGCCAAATCGGTTCATGAAGAATTTTTGAAAAAAGATACCCAGCGCCACCTAGGGGGGCCTTACACAAATAAAAACAATCCGGAGCACCATACGAACATATGCATACGTTAACCCTTAAATGCACAAGGCCCCCGATTTTTACCGAAAAAATGTATTTTATGTAAAATTGAGTAAGAATAAAAACTGCGTTTTTAGTTTTGAAAATTTATTTTTTTAAAAAATTTTTTTTTATAAAAGTGGTTGTATCTATAAAGATACAATGTGAATTTACCCACATCTAAAATCCCTATTAAAATATATCAAAATAAAAGAAATGTGTTATGAAATTTTTATTAATTTATTTATTTTAAAAAGTTAAAATTATCAAAAACTGCAGGGAGTATCTTTAAAGATACACGGTGCATTTAAGGGTTAAGACATGATAAATCTAGTCAATCAGATATAGAATTTTTACACATAGAAGTCTTAGGCAATGGAGCTAAAGTCTTTATCTCTTGCGTGTACAATCCTAATTGCAACTGCAACTTGGATCCCTTATTCTCTTCATTATCAAATTGTGCCATCGACTATGAACATTTTATTCTAACTGGTGACTTTAATTTAAATCTTTTAGCCGATAGCAATTCTACCAGCAACTTCCTAGATCGAATATCTGAAGTTGGCTTCACTGTCGTTAACACTTCTATGCCAACTAGGTTTTCGAACAACTCGCCATCGAGTCTGCTTGATATCTTCATTGTCTCCGATGCATCATCTCTACTGTTTTTTGACCAAATATCGTTCCTATCTGATCACGATTTAATTTTTTTTACTTTAAATATTGCTCTTGCACCCGTTGAATCTGAAACCAATTTTACATATCATGATTTTAAGCCAATTGATAAAAACTCGCTGTTTCAAAACCTAGCTCTAATTAACTGGTCAGATTGGTGGTTTTTACAATCAGTCGATGACAAGTTGAATTTTTTCATCGATAAGATAAACAATCTTTTTGATTTACACGTTATCTTGCGTACGCCTTAACCTTATTGCATAAACCTTATTGCATAAAATCCAAAACATGAGTACTTCCCCGTTTATCATAATTTTCAGCAATGCATTTCACCGAGCGTTTCCACCGCCCGAACGAACGAAGAAATCATCGCGAACAAATCGTCGCGATGAATTCTTCGTTCGGTCCAACTGTTTCCACCGCACGAACACAAGTTGCGAACATTGGTAAGTCGCCATCTTGTTCGTTCGTGCAGTGGAAACACTTAAATTCAATGCTTGCGAGCATCAGCGTTGATCAATATTTGTTTATGCAAACGTACTAAATTTGATTAATTTTTACTACTTTTATGCCTTTTAATTTAGGTTTTATGTAAGTATTTATGTAAAGAATTTATTATATAAAGAATACTATATAAATAATTTGATTATATAAAGTGCTAATAAAATAACAAAGTAAAACAAAGTTCTTTTGCGTTAAATTTTCAATATATTTTCTTTCTTTTTTGTTTTTCCTACGTTATTAACTACCATTTCAACAAATCTACTACCTATGCGCAAATAAGCACTGGATTCGCCCAAAAAGATCGAGCGTCGGCCGATCAGAGCGAACGAAGAAATCTTCGTTCGTTCGTGCTGGAAAAGTGTTTACACTGCGCGAATAGCGCTCGCGAGCATTTTGTAAAAACCAATGTTCCGAACCTTGGTTCGGACCAAACTGTTTACACCGCCTGAACGAACGAAGAAATCTTCGTTCGTTCGGGCGGTGGAAACGCTCGGTCATATAAAACGCTTACCTACTGAAACCATGAAACATGGATTTGTCATAGGATTTTTTCGTTAGATATGGTAGCACTGTATTTTATAGTTTTGACATTAGCAGTAGGTCTTGTCAAAGCTCCTTACCCTACCTTCTTATTGTATCATGTTTCAAACTAACTACAAAATAATCAGCAAAAACGATAAATTTTTCTCACGTGTCTTGCAGATTCCTGTTCTTATACAGTAAAACAACTTTAATTACAGCCGACATGCATATAAGCATAATATAATACCATTGTTGCTAGCAACTTGTACACACTGTATCTCTTCTTACATATACTTTTTTGTAATAATGTATTTGCATTACCACCTGCATTACCTTGGGTACTAGAATTTACTAGTTACTATTCATGCAGGATATCATGACCAGGGTTCGGACTTGAAAATTAGTAAATTAACTTGGCTAAGCGTTTCTCAGTTCTCAGTGTTTCGCGTATGTAAAAGGTATTCAAAAAATCATTCAAAAACAATAAAATAAATAAAAAAATCTAATATAATATAATATAAATAATAATAATCTTTAAATAAATTAGTCGTTATTAAAATATTGTGTCTAACACAGTTAAAATATAACAATATAAATACACAAATATAAAATAATTATTTAGTTTAATAGTGACAATATGATAAGTAAAAGACACTTAAAACGCATGCAGCATTCAGAGAGGGAAAAATATTTAAAAAGGCTTAAGCTTGTAAAAAACCAGGAAACTAATACAATTGTGCAAAATAAAGAAATCGAACAAAAGAATGAAACAACAGAAGAAAATATAGACGTTAATTGTGATAGACATAAAAGTGATTGTGATGAATTTAACATTTAACGGGGAAAAGTCCCTAAAAGATTTCGATAATTTTTATAGCGCGTTGATAGGTAATTCAACGATACTTTGTAAACTAAACATTTTGATAATGAATCTCGTTTTCTTTACAGCATCGATTCAAGAAAATGATACCGGCCCGGCTGACCATCAATTGCGTAAAGCAATTCAGCTTCAAAAAATAGATTTATCAAAGCAAAATGTATAAACAAAAAATAATTTTATTTTAAAGCTTGAATACAAACATTTCATTATAAACAAAATAAAAGAAAACATTGTTAACATTTTACCTTTTCGTCTATAAATTGTTTAATGAGTCATGAGGTAACTAGTGAATTGTAGGCAATGAATTGAACAGTGACTGGTAGCTAGTGATAATGTAGTGAGCAGTAAGTAATGAAACAGCTAGTGAATGGTAATGCAGAGAGTAATGTAATCATTACCGGCAATGACATCACCGTGTTAAATTCATGAGTGAAGTGCATTGCAGGTAATCTGGCCGGTAACCAGTGGTGATTACCAATAGCTAGTTAACTCACTCATTCGTCACTGGTGAGCCGAACTGGAGGGTTATACAACAATACAGGTGTGAACAAATACAGGTGCGTACACATGGTGTATATGGGGAAATATTTGCAAGGGAAATTGGAAATAAGTGGAATATTGGAATAATTTGGCAAGTCTCACTTTAGTTTGCATTTGAGCGAAAAATATAGGTATAGCAAAAATTTTCCATACCCCTGTTTTTCCATACCCCCTTTTACCGCCCACAAATCAATAAAAATGCTATATTTAAGACGGTTTTGGTCGTATTAGACTAAAATTTGGTAAATAAGTTCGTATGGTTACTGTCGGCAACTATACTAAAACTGGGCGTGGTCTAACTATATATACGCCCACTTTTTAGAAATCATTATTATTCCTGGGTTGTACATGTTTTAATAGTGAAACTTGATATTTAGATGCTATGGGCCCAACAGGCAGTTACTATATATTTGAGCGAACATTAGACAAGGGAGAATTTGGCCACACAGGCCAAATTTGTGATATCGAATTGCTTTGGAACTAAATGTCGTATAACAATGAAGGTCTTTCTACTGAAAAACTGGCACGCACGGGCATTCGAAAACGGGGCGTGGCTCCACCCATATAAGCCAAATTTACGATACAGAATAGCTATAGAAGTAAAAGTCACAGAACATTGAAACTCAGAATGTACATACCATTTGGTGATGTCCTTCTACTAGAAAAGGTGACATGCTTTTGGACAAGTGGGTGTGTCTCAACCCATACAAGCCAAATTTATGACACAGAAAAGCTATGGAAGTAAAAGACAAAGAACACAGAAGTAAGAATTAAGTTACTACTTGGTAATATCCTGCTACTGGGAAATGAAAAATGCAAAAAATTTACAATAGAGAAAGCTGCTATAGACTTCGAAACTACTGAGCCGATTGAGCTCAAATTTGTGCAGTAACTATGGGGTCATTCATAAATTACGTTACCAATTTAGTAGAGAGATAGGTTTTAAAATGTACCACAATAAGTAACGAATGGGGGAAGGGGGTCTCAGATATAGTAATGTGACCAAAAATAAAAAAAACTCGGAAAAATTTAAATTAATATAACCCAACATTTCAAACCATTTTCATCCTTACATCTTCATGTTTGACTGTATAAATTGACTGTTAACTATTGGCAAGTGTAGTAAGGGCATAACTTTTCTTTGCTTTCTTTTCGACAGTTATTTTTTCTGTTTTCGAATTTTTTTTAATCAATTAATTTTTTTCTTTCATATACTACGTTACTTTATGGGGGTGGAGGGGAGTGTTTTTGAAATGCACTACAAAGAGTACCGGAGGGGGGTAAAAACAAATTAAAAATCGGTCACGTTATTTATGAACGACCCCTATGTTTCGAGTACGAGATGGTTTAGAAATAATAACGCTGAAGGCATTGCAACATTTTCCGCTACTTATCTAGATAAGGTGCAGCAAAGCTCACCGGGAAAAAGCTAGTACTCCATAAAAATTAATATCCGTGACGGTGTTTTAACTGAAGCGTGGTTTGGGGTTTTGCCTTTATTGCGCTATTTATTTATTGTTTGTTTTCTGTCACAAATATCAACGACAACGCTGCAAGATGTTCAAAATCAAGATTTCATGACTCAACGCATTGCCAACGCCAATTGCCTAAAAGTAAATATTTACAGTTTAAAATCTAACTTGAATTATTCTTTATAAAAAAAAAATAAATAACTGGTCATTTCAGCCCTTGAAAGGACTTTGACCTAGCTTGTTATGATTAATTGTGTTGTGCGTGTTATTAAGTTTGTACACAATTGACCGAGAACCAGACCTACAGGTTAAACGCCGACTCCGAACGGCCATGAACGGAATGTTCTTGTTCTCAAGAAGCTTTACATGGCATTTTTGATTACTCTCTGAGGTTTGCCATTGTCTGCAGAGAGGTGATGGCCGTACAGAAAAATTATTTTAATTCAAATAATTTTCTGTCGCTGCTGGGATTCGAACCCGGGTCGCCACAACGCGTCTTTATATTACGAATTATTCTTTATATCACGGTTAAAACCGCATCGAAATCCATTCACGGGTTCCGCAGATAATCGCAATTAATGAATGTATACAACTCGAATACACACGAATTATAATAATTTTCATGATGGTGTTGTATGTTAAGCAACAACTGCACCTCCAACCATTCGTTGCCTTTTCGAAGGCACTAACTGCTGTGTTTATACGACAAGCAACAACAATTGAGCGATTGGTGTATTTCTTCGTTTCAATTTTATGCGCAGTGCTATCTCAGCATTCGCTTTTCTGTGAATGACACATAACTGCGAATGGATCCATTCATGCCGTTCTCTGGTATATATTATCATCGGTTTCACGTTTTAGTGACCAGCAGTAGTCTGCCAACATGTTAATTGAAATTTTTCCGAGAAAGCAAGTTTCTATAGATTCCGTCATGGTATAATAATAAAGAGTGATTTTTTAAGTGCCTGATAACTTTTTTTTTAAAAAAAACGCATAAAATTTGCAAAATCTCATCGGTTCTTTATTTGAAACGTTAGATTGGTCCATGACATTTACTTTTTGAAGATAATTTCATTTAAATGTTGACCGCGGCTGCGTCTTAGGTGGTCCATTCGGAAAGTCCAATTTTGGGCAACTTTTTCGAGCATTTCGGCCGGAATAGCCCGAATTTCTTCGGAAATGTTGTCTTCCAAAGCTGGAATAGTTGCTGGCTTATTTCTGTAGACTTTAGACTTGACGTAGCCCCACAAAAAATAGTCTAAAGGCGTCAAATCGCATGATCTTGGTGGCCAACTTACCGGTCCATTTCTTGAGATTAATTGTTCTCCGAAGTTTTCCCTCAAAATGGCCATAGAATCGCGAGATGTGTGGCATGTAGCGCCATCTTGTTGAAACCACATGTCAACCAAGTTCAGTTCTTCCATTTTTGGCAACAAAAAGTTTGTTAGCATCGAACGATAGCGATCACCATTCACCGTAACGTTGCGTCCAACAGCATCTTTGAAAAAATACGGTCCAATGATTCCACCAGCGTACAAACCACACCAAACAGTGCATTTTTCGGGATGCATGGCCAGTTCTTGAACGGCTTCTGGTTGCTCTTCACTCCAAATGCGGCAATTTTGCTTATTTACGTAGCCATTCAACCAGAAATGAGCCTCATCGCTGAACAAAATTTGTCGATAAAAAAGCGGATTTTCTGCCAACTTTTCTAGGGCCCATTCACTGAAAATTCGACGTTGTGGCAGATCGTAAGTCTATTCATGATGAAATGTCAAAGCATACTGAGCATCTTTCTCTTTGACACCATGTCTGAAATCCCACGTGATCTGTCAAATACTAATGCATGAAAATCATAACCTCAAAAAAATCACCCTTTACAAGGTAGCATTGACAACTGCTTATTTTCTCTTCTAAAAGAAGAGACCGACCTCCATTATTTTTGCAAAAGGAACATTTTTGCTTTTGACACCTATTCCCTCCGACCACTCCTTAGGGGTGGGCTCCCATACAAATTTTATGGTTTTTGTATATTTATTCCATACACCTGAGCATATGACCTTTAAAAGAGTGTCGGAAAGGGTTAATATGTATCACCAACCCCCATTTCTTTTGCAAAAGGAACATTTTTGCCTTTGACACCTATTCCCTCCGACCACTCCTTAGGGGGGCTCCCATACAAATTTTATAGTTTTTGTTTATTTATTCCATACACCTGAGCATATGACCTTTAAGAGTGCCGGAGAGGGTTAATATGTATTACCGACCTCCATTATTTTTGCAAAAGGAACATTTTTGCCTTTGACACCTATTCCCTCCGACCACTCCTTAGGGGTGGGCTCCCATACAAATTTTATGGTTTTTGTATATTTATGCCATACACCTGAGCATATGACCTTTAAGAGAGTGCCGGAGAGGGTTAATATGTATTACCGACCCCCATTATTTTTGCAAAAGGAACATTTTTGCCTTTGACAACTATTCTCTCCGACCACTGCTTAGGGGGGCTCCCATACAAATTTTGTGTTTGTGCCGGAAATGGTTAATATGTATCACCGACCCCCATTACTTTTGCAAAAGGAACAGTTTTGCCTTTAACACCTATTTTCTCCGACCACTCCTTAGGGGGGCTCCCATACAAATTTTATGGTTTTTGTTTATTTATTCCATACACCTGAGCATATGACCTTTAAGAGAGTGCCGGAGAGGGTTAATATGTATGACCGACCCCCATTACTTTTGCAGAAGGAACATTTTTGCCTTTAACACCTATTTCCTCCGACCACTCGTTAGGGGGGCTCCCATACAAATTTTATGGTTTTGTCGATAAAACCGGAAATTGTCGATAAATAAGTACCAAGTTTAAGTAAGCAAAAACATCAAATGTTGGCTTTATATTTCATGTTATTGTGTAAAATTTATATAAGTTAGAGCAGTGATGGGCAATTTGGCTCGCAGGAGCCTTTTGCACTTACGAGCTACCCGTTTGCACTTGAGTGCTAGACGAAGGGGACAGTCAAGAGCCAGCATGAAGGGAAGGAATACAAGAGCAGAATGAAATTCTTTACTGTCATATTTCATATTTCTCTCTACTCTCTCTCTCTACTTATTCTACTCTCATATTTCTCATGCATGACAACATGCTTTGCCCACAAGTACAGTGGAATAAACACCAAATTCTCATAATACAAAATATAAAATTTAAATAATTATAGTGGAATTTAAGAAATTTCCGTATATTTTCCAATCATAGTATTATAAACGTACAAAATTTTATTATACTATTCAATACTTCAAATTTTATTTTAGGAGCATAATCAAGTGTAGTAGTATCTTTGTGAAGAATTAAAACAAATTATTCAACCAATGTTAAATTTTCCACTGGTTCACTTTCTATGGTAACGATAGCGTCTATATTTGACTGAATAGAATTTGCCGTAGCAATACGCATTATAGAGCATAAGGTAAAATCGGACGTTCTATTCCTTATATTGCACTTATTAAGATTCATTTTTGAAAAAAATTGTTCCTAAATATAAGTACTGCCAAACATAGATACAATTTTTGCTGCAAAATTACGCAAAGCGGGATATTTACTGCTGTCAAGACATTTATAAAAAGCAATTGTATCACTTATTTCTAAAAATTTCAATTTTAATTTGGAAGAACATTGAAGTTCGATTAACTCCATTTGAAGGTCAATTGGCGCACTACGAATATTTGCTCTGAACGGAGCTAAAAAAATATCAAATTGAGTTTGAAGGGAATCCAAAACCATAAACTCTAACAAAAGTTAAACAAAATTTTTCATACAAACAAAATTTGAAAATTTAGGATTTAAAAACATGTTATTGACCACAGTGCGACGTCGAAAATGAAAAGTGTTGCCGCTTACACATAATTGTATGCTTTATATATAGAACAGTTTCAACATTTGCAAAATCTATTAAAATTAGCTTAAAAATTGTAATTTAAAAAAAAAGAAAATTTAGTTACATTTTTTAAAAGTAAAGTCAATGTAAAATTTGTAATTTTCAAACAAATAATCTTATATATAAAAATGAAATACGTGTGCGTTAGTCTTGCTTAGGCTCAGAAACGGCTTGGCCGATTTTAATAATTCTTTTTTTGTATTGTTTGCCATAATACAGATGTGGTTTATAAAAAAAGAAAATTACAAAAAACTCGATGGAGCAGCGGAAAAATCGAAAAAAATCGAAATTGGTAATTTTGTATGGGAATTGCCACATCAGACTACTTTAAATAGCCAACAAATCATAACGGCTGAACGGATTTAACTCAAATTTTGCACACACATTACTTGAATCTTAGATAAGGTTACAGCATACTTTGTTTTGACCACGCCCCTTCTTCCGCCCCTTTACAAGAATCGCAAATTATCCTACTAGCGTACTTTTATTAGCGAAACTGTTCGTATAAATAATCAAAAGAAAATTCTCTTATTGTGTCACCAAAAGCATTCACATATCTTCAAAATTGCACAACAATTTAGTACAGCGTCTCTTTCTAATAACATCGTTTCCTTAGAATAACAAAAAACTATCAGAAATTCGTATTTCCTACTCTCGATGAAAATAACTCCGTTGTTTTTGAATATATTTCATTCAATTTCTTTTCGTTGATAAATTTAATTTAAGCACTTAATAAACCCCTATTTGAAGAAAGCTCCAACATATTCACTTTTTATTCCAAAAAGAACACATAAGCTGTCATTTCAATAAATAAAAATAATTTAAAAAAAAATATTATTTGTTTGCCCATTGTGAGGATCGAGCCTTAGACCACCTCATGGCTTCAAAACTGACGGTTGAGCTGACTTTTTTTATTCAAATTGAAATGTACTACAAAAATTTCCTAATATAATTTGCAATAAATTGATATGACAGCACAATCTTCTGAAATCGAATTATAGCAGCCTATTATATTTTTCTAAGACAAAAACCAATCGTGTTTTTATCTTCTATTCTCTAAATATTTAATTATCAATTGCCGTGCGTTGGTCTTGCTAAAACTCGGAAATGGTTCGGCCGATTTTAATAATTTTTTTTTGTTCGCCACAATACTGATGTGGTGTAGGCAAAAAGAAAATAAGGAAGGAAGGAAAAGAATCGAAAGAATTGAAATTGGTAATTTTTCGTGTCGTACAGTGTTCATTGCAACTCCAAGGAGGGGACGAGCCTGACATAGGTCTACGAAATCAGTCAAATGCTCGGCGAGCTAATACACGTGTAAGCCACACAGCAGCGAGTGACGGATAATGAAAACAATTAGATTGTCATGTCCGAATAAGTGTCATTTATAAAAAAACAGAGTGGCATCCATAAGAACCCTTTTTTTGTTCGTTTCCGCACAAGGTAGCTTTTAACAGCAAAAAATTGGAATTTTCTCGGAAAAATCGATGTTCCATAAATTTTGTATGGAAAAATAAAAAATAAAAAAAAACTCGATTTTAATTTCATAATTCAAAATGCAATTTCTGCAAAATTACATTCGTTCAAATCAGTTGTTTGTGTCCAGACGAATCAACCAATTATCGAATAGTGTTGCTGAATTCATTGGTTTGCAAGGATTACCACCACATAATGTACCACTGAAGGTTGATCTGTTATTATCATGCTTCGGAGCCTCAATCAATCCAAATTCTGCAAGGGAAAAAATTGGTGGTGAAGCAACTCAAGAATAATGTTTTTCAAGCAAAGACAAATGTGGCGTCCGTGGCGTAGTTGGTTAAAGTGCGTGGCCGCTATGTCAACGAATGTGGAGACCCAGGTTCGAACCCCAGCAGCGACAAAAAATTATTTTAATTAAAATAATTTTTCTGTACGGACGCCACCTCTCTGCAGACAATGGCAAACCTCAGAGAGTAATCAAAATGCCATGTAAAGCTTCTTGAGAATAAGAACATTTCGTTCATCGCCGTTCGGAGTCGGCGTTAAGCCTGTAGGTCTATTTCTCGATCAACTGTGTACAAACTTAATAACACGCACAACACAATTGATCCTAAGAAGCTAGGTCAAAGTCCTTTCAAGGGCTGAAATGGCCAGTTATTTATTTTTTTTTTTTTTAAGCAAAGATGAACGCATTTGCGTAGGCCAATTCAAGGGCGAGGAAGTGCACATTCCAAGAATTCAATCAATGAATCACTACGCCAATCTTTCGAATTAATTTTGTCACTGTGTGCTGGATTAAATCAAATCTAAACTTATTTTATACCTTAAGAATAAAAAGAACATACGAGTAATAACATAATATATAATGTATATAAAGATAATGGAGCGCAAAGCCGTACGATCATATAAAGAGAGAGAGCAAGTAGACTATGCAAATGCAGCTTATTTTACACCTGTAGCATGGAGGTGCATTCAGTTTTTTAGATATAAATAAGCGGACGGAAGTTCCGCTCACAAAATTATATGGAAACAATATAAATGTTGCTCAAATAAATGTTAGTGCAAAACAATGTGTTTTAAATTATTTGTAAAAAATGCATGTATAATATGTCTATAACTATTAATCTTGAATTCCTAAGCTTCTTGCATGGCTTACAATATATGACATGTTCGCGTGTTGGAAAGCCTTCATCTTTGTTTACTTTTGCTAATGTTGTCTATCAAAAAGCATTGAATTGATCTGACATGTGATTCCCTCAACCTCCTTACATTCCGTGTAAATAAGGGATATTAGAGTGTTTTATTGAATCAATAATTGAAATTCGATTGGCGCCATTTGTTATCGATCGGGAATGTTCGATAAAAAATTAATTTCGGGTGGGATCGTGATTGCTCGGAATTATTTCAATAAAAAAATTAATTCAGGGCGGGACGAAGTTTGCCGGGTCCTCTAGTTGTATATAATTATCATTTGATATTTGCAGTTGAAATTTTTATTCATTAATTGAGGGAGCTGGTAACCCTATTGCAGTCTTTGCTGAAAGAAAATTTGTTGTCAATCATGGTATAATAGTACATGGTAGCATTGACAACTGCTTATTTTCTCTTCAACAGGAAAACATAAACTGTCAAAAACAGCTTTTTGTGGAAATACATCAGCAGCTGCTGTGGTTGTTGTTTTTTTCACTTCAACGTTTTCAACATTGCTTGTGTTTTCAATGGCGGATTGTGAGCGCTCTCTTTTTGAGTATATTTTTTGACAGTATATGATTTCCCAAGCAACTGTCAATGCTACCTTGTATTATTATACCATGGTTGTCAATGTTAGTTTCTCCGCAACTCTTGTGCGATGAACATTGTGCACGGATGGATGTAGAAATTTTTGTCGTTTCCCTTTCCCCGCAAGTAGTTGTGCCCTTTGTCTAGCACTCGTTTGAACTTTGAGTATTTTAGGAGCCGAAAATTTGCCCATCACTCAGTTAGAGCGTTCTAACATGAACTTTTGTCGCATTGAGGATCAAGCAGACCAACAAGTGCTAACATCAACATTGTACGATCAGTACTTTAGGCCCACCGAAGGCTCAAAAGTTATATAAATACCGACACCTGATCACTATCAACCACCCTACTTACCTCCGAGAATGACGTATTCTACGTCAAAACAGCTATGCATCTGCAGCTCATGGTATAATAATACAAGGTAGCATTGACAGTTGCTTGGGAAAACATCTACTGTCAGAAAATATTCTCAAAAAGAGAGCGCTCACAATCCGCCATTGAAAATGCAAGCAATGTTGAAAACGTTGAAGTGAAAAAAAAACAACAACCACAGCAGCTGCTGATGTATTTCCACAAAAAGCTGTTTTTGACAGGAGATGTTTTCTTGCAGAAGAGAAAATAAGAAGTTGTCAATGCTACCTTGTATTATTATACCATGTCTGCAGCTAAGGTTGTTGTTTTTTTTTTTTCATTTCAACGTTTTCAACATTGTTTGTGTTTTAATGTGTTTTCAATGGCCGATTCTGAACGCTCTCTTCTTGCGTATATTTTTTGACAGGAGATGTTTTCCCAAGCAACTGTCAATGCTACCTTGTATTCATGGTATAATAATAGGTCTGTTTCCGTACAGACTTGAAGAAAAGTTCAAATAAAGTTCAAGCTGTGAGAGTAATTTTATTATCTGTCAAAATGAGAGAATTTACACAAAAGTACGGAAACTACTTCTAGCGAGTTTCAAGCACAAAAACAGCTGATTGCCAATAAACGTAAGCAGCGCCAAATTTATTTACACTAATTTGACATTTTCTTGTTCTTCTTAATGCTTGTTCTTATCGTGCTCGAAGAAATTGTTGAAGCAAAGTTCAAGCTAGTTTCGAGGCTCGAGAGAGTGGCATTTTGCTTGTTCTTCTTCTCTCTCGAGCTTGAAAAATGTGTAAAGAAACGCCTTCAAGCAACTTCAAGTAGCTTGAAGTGCGTACGGAAACAGACCTAATATAAGGTAGCATTGACAGCTGCTTGGGAAACCATCTCCTGTCAAAAAATATACTCAATCACAATCCGCCATTGAAAGCACAAACTATGTTGAAAACGTTGAAGTGAAAAAAAAAAAACAACAACCTCAGCAGCTGCAGAAGTATTTTCACTAAAACCTGTTTTTGATAGGAGATGTTTTCTTGTAGAAGAGAAAATAAACAGTTGTCAATGCTACCTTGTATTATTATACCACATGATACAATTATACAGGTAGCATTGACAAGTATTGATTTTCTCAGCAACAAGGAAACCAGCATCTGTCAAAAACAGTTGTTCGTTCAACAATAATTAAACGAATGTAAAATAACCCAGCGAACACATGAGACAATTTGTCATGGCAATTTCAACACATTTAAACTTTTTTTACCAACACACTCATAACTTTTCAATTGCCATCATGATTGTTTGCAACAATCACCTTGCAAGTCGGCTTGCAAGAAATTTGACATAGAGTGGCAAAATTTGACGTTTACTTGAGAAAGTGTAAAAAAAAAAAACAAACACCCTGAAACTGAAAGAAATGACACTTTTTGTCATGCAATTGTTATGCCACCTACGTCACTATCGGCAATTGGCTTGATGGCGACAATAATTTGACAACTTATACATATTTTAAAATTGTTATGCCAATTTGTCATGTGTGTTCGCAGCGTAAATAAATTTCACAAAACATGTACGTTAAATAAACAATTATAATAATGAAAGTTGTGAAAAAATTATGTGTGATATGTGTTTAACGTTTTCCAGCCGTGGTGTTTTAATTTTAATTGAAAACCTCTTTAATTTTGTCCATATGCATCTACAGCTGCTGCATTTGAACGTTTTCAACATTTTTTTTATGTTTGCACTTAATACCACAAAGTTCACAAGTTAACTTCGTTGTAGTAATAATAATTCACTATTGATTAAAGAAAATAGGCAATATTTTGTAAGCAAATGTTTGGTTATTTGCAAGCGCTGAAACATAAACAATGGCGAAAACATAAGCAATAATTGAACGCTCTCTTTCTTTACTTTTTTTTTGACAGATGCTGGTTTCCCAAGCAACTGTCAATACTACCTTGTATTATTATACCATGATTATACCATGCCTTGTGTTATTATACCATGAGCGAAACCATTAACAAAACAAAACGATTGAGCGACGAAGAGACACAAACGAAACCGAAACAACGATTCGTTAAACGATCGTTGGATAACAACAAAAAAATTCTCTACCTCGCATTATTTTGCGCAGTTAGCATTTTTTGCGCAGTTTGCATTTTTTGCATTTTCGTATCAACAATTTTGCCTCAAACTTGATGAATGTTTGGCTTAGAATATCAGAGTAAAACAGAAAACAAAGCAAACGAAAATAAAGAGGACAAAAGTATAGAAGCGATTGTCATTGATAGATTCTTCAAATAAAATTGTTTTTTCTACGTTCACAAATATTAACCACTGAATGATGACAACGCTATTGACAAACAGGTCAAAAATAAAATTCAAAATCAACTCGATAGAAGAGGCAAGCATCAATCGCATGCTGACTCTTTCCACGGAGTTTGAGTTCAATGCCTTTTGCATACCAATGATCATTAATGAAACGTTTGATTTGGTTTCGTTTTCTATACTGACACGTTAGCGAAAATTATAAAAATTACGTTAGTTCTCTTCCACTGAAAAGTTTCGTGTTTCGTGTTTCGAATAAAATGAAACGAAACGAATGAAAAATAAAGGTTTTGTATCACCCTCTGAGCGATCGGTTCGGATATAGTTTAGTTTATTTGCGTTCTCTGGTTTGAAAGCTGTCCTATTACACGACAAAAATAATTTTTTTTTTAGGCTTTGAACCAAGGATTTCAGGTGTTATACCTATTCAGTCAAGTCTGCCTTGGTTCGAAAATGGGGTGATAGATTAGTGGGAAGGAAAGGGTAATCAAGTGAAACACGTGTAGGATGTTCTAAGCGTTTTGGAAAGCCATAGAAACATGTGAATTTGAATCTGAGGCAAGTGTTATGCCTTTACCTCAGTCAATTCAAGTTATAAGGCAATCTCAACCACAAACTTCTCTACCACCAACTACGGCTTCAAGCTGTAAATTTTTATGAGTTTTCAATTTCAGTTGATTAGAAAGAAATAAGGAAAGAAAATTGCAAATGCGAAAGATTAAAGCGTAGGACCATGGCCTGGCCGGGATTCGAACCCAGGACCTCTGGGATGGCAATCGAGCACGCTATCTACTCGACTACCGAGGCCGTAAATTTGTCAATTCGTTCGGAAAAAACGGTCTATATACTGTTTTAAAGGTTATTTAAGGTCTTTATACTATTTTTCTTCTTTTTATCAACGTTTAAATTTTAAAAATTGAGCTAGATATATATAACGGAGTTACATAACAAACTATACATGCACCAACAAAAAATATATAAAAATATTTTGTCCACAAATCCTGATTTTAAGGGTATATTAAATAAACCAAGCATGCAGTTATCTTGTGTTAAACCAAATCTACAACCTCAACTATATCTCGAGTCGAGTTTGATTTCACTGTAACACCGTGTAATTAAGAAAAATGTTTTTATTCTCCTTACAGTTTCAGTTACAGCTTGCCATATAAGATGATCGCGTGAAATTATACAACATCAAAACTATTTTTCTTGCACAACACTATCCCAAAAGGTTTGTTTAATCTAAGGTACAAATGAAGTTATATTACACTTTCATGCAATGCAACTGATTAGGCAACTGATTAGGGAACTTGCTTTTATCAACAACGAATACTATTCCACTATTATGTATAACCGCCTTAAACCGATTGTTTCCTCAATAAGACATTTTTTAAGCTTTAAATTATGTACGAAATTAATTCTGGAAAGTTGCTTTTCTTTTATGCAATTACTTCGAAAGTGTAAATATTACAATCTGGGAAGGGAAAATATAACCTTGAAAAATATTAATGTTACTTCAAAGCTTTTGGTTATTTGCACTGATATTCCGCTCCATTGTACTTTTCTAATGGCATTTTGACAATGTGGTCATCATGACACAATTGTGGTCATTAGATAAAAGTGAAATGGGAACTCGACCAAAAATTCAGAGCTACTCTCAATATATAACAAAATTGACCAGACAAAATTTATTTTATGACCCCACTTAATTTCTCAAATCGTATAATATTGGAACGTCCACCACTAGTCAATTTTCATGCATTTCCATCACGTGACCTCAGTGGGAAAAAAATTTCGAGTGCATTATTCCTTCCAGTTTGATATTCATTCATACGGACTGTAGGCATAAATATAAATGATTACTTCAACTTACAACCGGTTTCCTCTTGAATTTGTGCAATCTCCTCTGTCCGCAGTAGAAGTGAAGACTTATTACCCATTTTTTAAATCCAAAATATATTAAAAAAATCTACTGAACTTGATGAAGATAAACAATGACGAATATTTGTGTAACGATAAAATAACAACGAAGCCAAACTGTCAAAAATTACATGAACCAGACTTGCAAAAAACTTTTGTACTATTTGGAGTACGTTTTTATTTTTGATTAGAAACACTACGGCTATTCACGATTCAGTGCACTTTATTGGCACTTGTGGACTTGTGTACTTTACAAAAACAAAATACACGTACTTCGAAAATCTGCACATCTGCATTTCTACTATAGACTTAAGCGGGAAGTTCATTCACTGCATTTGCATATGCGTCCGTCTACTCGCTGAACGCAATGCAATACATGGTATAATAATACATGGTAGCATTGACAACTGCTTATTTTCTCTTCAACAGGAAAACATAAACTGTCAAAAATAGCTTTTTGTGGAAATACATCAGCAGCTGCTGTGGTTGTTGTTTTTTTTCACTTCAACGTTTTCAACATTGCTTGTGTTTTCAATGGCGGATTGTGAGCGCTCTCTTTTTGAGTATATTTTTTGACAGTATATGATTTCCCAAGCAACTGTCAATGCTACCTTGTATTATTATACCATGGTCGAAAAGCAAGCAAAGAAAAGTTATGCCCTTACTACACTTGCCAATAGTTGACAGTCAATTTAGACGGTCAAACATGAAGATGTAAGGATGAAAATTGTTTGAAATGTTGGGTTGTATTAATTTCAATTTTTTCGAGTTTTTTTTTTTATTTTTGGTCACATTACTATATCTGAGACAACCTCTCTCATTCGTTACTTATCGTAGTATATTTTAAAACCTATCTCTCTACTAAATTGGTAACGTAATTTATGAATGACCCCATAGTTACTGCACAAATTTGAGCTCAATCGGCCCAGTAGTTTTGGAGTCTATAACAGCGTTCTCTATTGTAAATTTTTTGCATTTTTCATTTCCCAGTAGCAGGATATTACCAAGTAGTAACTTCATTCTTACTTCTATGTTCTTTGTCTTTTACTTCCATAGCATTTCTGTGTCATAAATTTGGCTTGTATGGGTTGAGACACACCCCCTTGTCGAATGCATGCCACCTTTTCTAGTAGAAGGACTTCACTAAATGGTATCTACATTCTGAGTTTCAATGTTCTGTGACTTTACTTCTATAGCTATTCTGTTTCGTAAATTTGGCTTATATGGGTGGAGCCACGCACCCTTTTTAGATAACCGCGCCAGTTTTTCAGTAGAAAGACCTTCATTGTTATACGACATTTAGTTCCAAAGCAATTCGATATCATAAATTTGGCTTGTGTGGCCAAATTCTCCCTTGTCTAATGTTCGCTCAAATATATAGTAACTGCCTGTTGGGCCCATAGCATCTAAATATCAGGTTTCACTATCAAAATATGTACAACTCAGGAATAATAATGGTTTATAAAAAGTGGGCGTATATATATAGTTAGATCACGCCCAGTTTTAGTATAGTTGCCGACAGTAAGCATACGAACTTATTTACCAAATTTTAGTCTAATACGACCAAAACCGTCTTAAATATAGCATTTTTATTGATTTGTGGGCGGTAAAAGGGGGTATGAAAATTTTTACTATACCTATATTTTTCACGCGGCGACCGTGGCGTAGTTGGTTAAAGTGCGTGGCCGCTATGTCAACGAACTTTGGAGACCCAGGTTCGAATCCAGCAGCGACAGAAAATTATTTGAATTAAAATAATTGTTCTGTACGGCCGCCACCTCTCTGCAGACAATGGCAAACCTCAGAGAGTATTCAAAAATGCCATGTAAAGCTTCTTGAGAACGAGAACATTCCGTTCATCGCCGTTCGGAGTCAGCGTTAAGCATGTAGGTCTGGTTCTCGGTCAATTGTGTACAAACTTAATAACACGCACAACACAATTGATCATAAGAAGCTAGGTCAAAGTCCTTTCAAGGGCTGAAATGGCCAGTTATTTATTTATTTTTTTTTTTTTTTTTTTCGCGCAAATTCAAACTAAAGTGAGACTTGCCAAATTATTCCAATATTCCATTTATTTCCAATTTTCCTTGCAAATATTTCCCCATATACACCATATGTACGCACCTGTATTTGTTCACATCTGTATTGTTGTATAAGTTCACTAAAATGCCTATAATTTATGAACCAATACACATACAAATACCGTTTTTACATAAAAACCTTCGTATTGACATCATCTTTCATTTCCATAAACGAAATCGGTTCACGCATTGCAGAGAACATAAATTTTATACACAATGCAACTTATTTTTATATATATATAGATTATAATTCATTAACTAGTTTTATAAACCAGACCAGGACGGTTTCCATACCTAGTATTAAAAATATTTAACATTAACAATAAAGTTACCAGAATTATGAAGATCGAGTAAGCTTGGCATACAACTATATGTTTGGTCATCACGAAATCTACGCAAAATTCATTCAAATTTTAAACTATCGAAATAAGAGCACTTATTATAAAAACAAATATGTGAAAGAGCAGCAAAACGATCAATCCTAATGCACCTCGAGGTGTCATAAATTTCAGAAACACGGATGTGTTTATAAGAACCACGACCATGCCTTTTATTAGCAGTTGATCTCTCTCAACATTCTCTCTCAAATACCCTAAGTAGTTCCATCTGATGACTAGACAACTGAGGTTGACGGCACCAAACTGGAGAAGCATACATGAGAATCGGTCGAATATACAGTTAATACATATTGGTTTTTATTTTAATATCAATTTTAGAATTTTTAAGAATACGATTTAGGTGAAATTTTGCTTTTTTGACTTTATCAAGCATAATTTTAATATGACTAGTAAATCTATTATTTGTTTGTATTTGCATGCCAAGCAGTCGAATATCATTTTTGACAGGCAATAAACGCCCATAAATTTAAACAGATTTTCATATTACGAACAGACTTTCTGAGTTTCAAATTTGTATCACAAACAAAACCCATTATATGAATAAGTTCAGTATTATTATTCTTTAAAACTAATTTCCAATTTTTAAAGTATTTAGAAATAACAATAAGAAAAATATTAATATATTTTGTGTTTGAGCTGGGTTGTTATGAACCACGTGAAGTGTGGTATCATCAGCAAATTTAATAATTTTAATGGTATTATGCAAAGGAACATCGTAAACATAAAGGACAAATAATAAAGGACCTAGCACGGAGCCTTGCGGAACACCGGCGTACATGTTAAAAACTTTGGACAAATGTCCATTTAGTCGGACGGCAAATTTTCTAAAAAGAAATTAAAATAGTTTTAATAATAAATAAAGGAAATTTAAGCATGTACATTTTGTGTAAAAGGCCATCATGCCATATAGTATCAAAAGCAGCTTTCAAATCAAAAACAAGAATTGTTTTCATTTAAGCCGTAATTAATATCAGCCTGCAATCTAGCAAGAGCGTGGCAATCTAGCAAGATCAAGAGAATCACGATGTTTATTTAGTCTAATCGCCAAAATTCGCTCGAATATCTTTGAAATACAACACAACATAGAAATTGGACGCCAGTTTTCTGTAAGAGAAGAATCTTTGCCAGGCTTAGGAATAGGTGTAATAACGGCAAGTTGCCAACATCTTGGGAAATAAGATATGGCAAGCAGATGGTTAAAGAAAATAGTTAAAATAGATATGATTCTTAAGTCAAATTTTTTAATAAGAGAATAAGGCATATTGTCAGAACCAGTGGATTTTTTATTTGGACGAGATTTGATTATTTCAGCAACTTCTACAGTTGAAGTAAGAATACCACGGCAATCAACCGACAGATTGGAGTTTAATTGAGAAAGTATTTCATTATTGCAAACATATGGAGAAACGTTATCGCCAAACTTTATGACTGGATTTAAATTATTAAGCGACGAAATCGTATTTTGAACAGTATTTGTGTACTCGGAATCGTAATCTACAGTAAGTTGGTGATTTTTAAAGAAATTTTCAGCCAGTAGATTGGCAATGTTTTCATCACCAGAGATAGCAGTGGTTTTATCTGCATCCAAAAATAGAGAACCGTTAATGGTTGGCGATTTTTTATGACCAGTAAAAATTTTAATAATTTTGTAGGCTCCACGATTTGATTCAACGAAATTAAAAACATTTGTAAACAATTTACCTGATTCATGGCGTACACTTTTCAAAATCATACCTTTGACAAGTCTCAAACGAACTCTTATTTCTTGAAGGAGTAGAAAAGGAGGAACAGGTCCAAGAGAGAAAATCTTTCTTTGGATATTTTTAGATTCTCGTTGAAGAGCCAGAGTAACTGATGATAAAAATACTTTATGTTGTGAACGAGTTGAAGAAGGTACAAATCTATCGACGGCAGTTTTAAAAATTTCATTGATAATTAACGCCACTTGTTCACAGTCACCATCCATGAGGTTATGATCAAGAGGCAAAACTAATTCATTCAATTTACGTAAAATGAAAGAATTTATATTTTTTGGATTTGCTTTATTGAACAGTTTAAGTTTAATAGCAGAAGTATTGTTGCCTGGAGCTTCGAGAGGAATCAAACATTTTATTGCAAAATGGTCAGAAAAAGAAGGAATTGAAACAACAAAACCAGATGGAGAAATATTTGAATTTGAAATGAATTTATCAATATAGGAACCAAAAACAGATTTAAGACAGGTAGGAGAATTTGAATTAAAAATTTTAAGATTTGAAGTATTAGCTAGCTCATTAAGAAAATTGCCATAATCGTTATTTGAAACATCACCGAAAGACACATGTCTAGAATTAAAATCGCCTCCAAAGAAAGTATTTGACGAATCGATGAAAAACTTCTTAACTATATCAAAATTTAACTTACCGTGAGTTAAATAAACAGAAGAAAAACCATACCAAAAATTGAAAGTTTACATTCAATAGAAATAGAATGTGTAGCATCTCTAGTAATTTTCAAATTTCTGACCGGAATATTATTTGCAACAAGGATCGCTGTACCACCCCAACCACGTTTGAAGTCACCACGAAAAATGTTATAACCGGGTATCTTAATTTTATTTAATGAATCAGTTTGGGTCTCTTGCAACATAAAAATATAAGCACCGATCTGCTTAACAAATTGTAGTAATAACGACATTCTATTTGAATGTGCTATGGAGCATACATTTAAAGAAACAATTTTAAAATCCATTTAAAGCAATTCTTCAATAACACCACACAATTGCTCAAAGACTTTGCGCAATTTGATTTTGTTATTAATAGGTCTGTTTCCGTACTTTACACTGTGTAAGATTTGTGTAAAATGTGTGCTAGAAAGTAAAAACGAAATGTGAGAATAGTTGCAAAAGTACGGAAACAGCTTCTAGTAAGTTTCAAGCACAAAACAGCTGATTTTGACTGCAGATGGCAGCACAAAATTTAAAACACTTTCACTCAAATTATTAAAAGCCATTTTTAATGCAAAACTGAACAATTACTTAATTTTTATTTATTATTATTTATTTATTGTACGTAAATCTCTTTTAAGGCACACAATTTGTGAATTTATTTCACGCAAAACATAAACAATTATTAAATGTAATTTGACATTTGCTTTTTCTTATTGATGCTTATTCTTCTTAATGCTTGTTCTTACTTTACTCGAAGTCTTGAGTTCTAGCACTCTCTGTGCACTTTGTGTGCTCGAGAGAGCGATTTTATGCTTGTTCTTCTTCTCCCATTTTAAGCACAGAAAGTACGGAAACAGAAAATAGTGTCCCACAAGTTACACAGTGTGCGTACGGAAACAGACCTAGTATCAATGCCTGAAACAGAAAGATTGCCATTTGACTTACCCACATTTTTTTGTAAGTTTTTTTACAGAATTAACATTTTTTGATTTTTTGTTTAACATATAAGGATTTTTTGCCGGAGTGTGAATGTCCTCCACGGTGCTATGTTTGTTGAGACCAGAAGTGAAAGTGTGATGATATGAATTTACAGCTGTTGCAGCAGAAACAGAATTTTGTTGATTGAAGTTAAAATTTGGTGAAGAAGTAGCGCCAACAGAAGCCACTCCTTGCCTATTTTTGATTGTATTGTAATACTTGCAATGCAATAAATCATTTGCAGTATGATCATTTGGATTGTAACCAGCAACTTTACAGTTAATGTATCCAATTGGAATTTTCTGATTCGTTTGTCTGGGCAGGATCCAGGACCATGATCGCCTAGACATTGCACGCAACGAAATTTGAAAGAGCAGGATGAAGCAGTGTGCGAGAAACGCACCTTAGAACCACCTTAGAATTAATCATGCTTTCAAAATTTACACGAAAAGCGTCAATGTTTTATATTTGGGCAAGACGAGTAGAATCAACAGTGCTGTCAAGAACCACTTGATATAACGGAGTTGAATTTTTGTTGCGCTTCATTGTTGGGGTTTCAAAGAAAGAAATGCTTAACACACCTGTAATGTGATACTCAGCAAGAGCATTTGCAATGAGATTTATGTTATCATCAATATTTCCATGTATTAATCCGCGCACAATAAATGCCTTACGCTTGCAGCCCATTTCAGCAAAAGTGTTGCATTCAAAACCACCTTCCGTTAAAAATTCCATGATGTTGATTTTGACTTGAAAACTTTGGCATAAAATCCGCGTCATGATCGTAAAAATACTTTGTTCGTAGCTAGAAATGTCAAAATGAAAAGTAAACAACATAACGGAGCTGCGCAATGCGTAATTTATTTTTCTATAATTCTTGGTTTGAACGCACGTTAGAGGACTCGTTGCATTTTTCATTCTGGAAAAATCATAGCAAAACACAAAACTAAATGTGTTTGAATAAATTAGCCTTCTTTTCTACACTCCTAAACCCAATTCGTCTTTTTTTTCTTTTCTTCGTTTTCGATCTCTCCGTCTTTTTCCAATACTTTACCAATAATAAGAGCAGAATGAAATTGTGCTGCCTTTGTTATAATGTGTTCTCTTTGAACGCTGGAAAATTATATCTATCTAACAAGTAGTATGTCTGAAAGCTCGTCAAGCAAATGCCGTTATTTTGCCGAATTATATGTCGGCTACCGATGCAGTATTGTCTGAAACTCCTATTGACAGCTGAATTGTGATTAAAAAAAAACAGTTAGCAACTAACAGGAAGCAACCAAATGAAGTCGTAATTGTCAAATGAAATACAGTTGTCAATATGGATGCCTGATGGAAACACTTTGAAATCATTTTTTCAAAATCACAAGATTTCAAAATGTCAATAGAAATGAATAAAACAAAAAAAGATATATTTGCGTAAAGATCTCTGCCACCTACGGTAAGTAACAAAACGACAGTAAAACCGCGGCAAAAAGGCAACGTAGTGTGCAATGCACACTTAGCGGAAAAGCGGCGAAAATTTATGCAAACGGCAGCATTAAGGTATAATATACGTGTAACAACCAAAAACAGGAGCTGTTTTCAAAAAATTTTTTCGAATATAAGACATAAAAGTAAAAAAAAATAAGTACATAAGAAATACTATATAAAAATATTTTTTTTTTTTAATACAGTTCTGGCTTTTATATAGATGGCGCTGAAAAAGACATCCAAAACGGTTCGATGGATATGGCCTTTCCCATGTATCGGAAACAAAAAAATCAAATGACATTTTAAAGCATAGACCTTATATTAAGCATCCCCCTACGCAAGACCCCCGGGGTCTTTTTTTAATTATGGCGGAAGTTGAAGTAAAAAGTTCGAAAAATATATACATTTTCGCGCGCTTTTTTGTTTATATAAAAAAAAAAACAAAAAAAAAATAGATACTTGAATTTAGGGGGATGCTTAAAGAACAAAATAACGAACAAAATGCAAAAAAATAATTGAAATTGAACCAATAGATTTCGAATTATCTATCGAACCATTTTAAAAAAAACTAGTTTCGAGGAAATCGCGTTTAAAGTTTTTTATTTGTTGTATGGAGCTTAGACATAGGTTAACGAAAACCGTTATAACTTCTGTTTTTTTAAAAATATCGATATAAAAATGTATTTTTCGGAAAAAAATAATTTTTTTTCGGAAAATTTACACGCACATATATTATACCTTAAGAAATATTTAATTTTATTCTAATTTCACCCCACAATTTATTTTTTTAAAACTGTATTACTGTAATTTTTGTGACTCATATCATAATAATGCAACATGTTCGCACACAAATTCATTTAATTTTTTGGTATACACTTTTTGCAGCTAGTTTTTTCTCAACAAAGTGAACGACAAGCCGGTCGGACTACTTTGCAACGATAGCCACCGGCTATTTCGTCGGCGTCAACAGTCGTTACCGTTTCGTCACCGGTTAGTGAGCATGTACACATAAAAACAGAGGGTAGTTACGTTTCGTTACGTGCCGTAGGTGAGAAGAGGCCTAATTATTTTGGTCTAAGGAGACCTTTAATAATCACCAGATACAAAAACATTCGTTTTTAATATATCATTTCAGCTCTTGATTTCAGCTTCAAGATTTTCTCCAAAAAAACTGCTTACTTTTGACAGTTCTAGTAATGTTGCTAGCTTAGCGTATAACAGTTATCTAAATTTGTACATCTGTTTTTATTAATATTTTGCAGAAGTATAAAGTAAATAATGGAGAAACTAAATTTAACGCTTTCTGCTGTAAAAGCATTGCGTTCAAGTGTAGGCCATTGCTTCGAGCATTTAGCAGATGGCACAAATGCGGATAGCGTTGAGGAAAGCCGAACAAAGTTCCTTTTAGAGTTCCAAGAGAACTTCAACAACATCAATGTTCAATTAAGGTTTACTTTAATATTCAAAATGTACAATTTATTTAAACTGATAAATCTTTTTTATGGGCTTAGAGAGACTGAGAACCTTATTAATAGTTTACAAGTACCACCTGCTCCCTATTACTTGGGGAACACAACATACTTAGCACAGGAGACAACACAAGATCGGCAGGCTTTATATTCGCAACTAGTAAATAGCTACAAATGGATTGATAAGGTAAAATGAGAAATATATTTTTGAATGGATATATGACAGATTTAAGTCCATTCGCAGGTTCACGATCATAGCTTCCTAGCATTTAATAACTTAAATCAAAATAATTTAAGAAGATCCTATACGTATTGTTCACAAAAACGAGGCCGTCTTCCGTTTTCATCATGCAATAACACTGATCCCGAGTAAGAGTTTTTATGTAATATTTGCCTATAAAAACTTTCTAACGTATCGAAATGTTAGAATTTATGAAATGGTGGTTTATGAAAGAATCTGGAATATTTGTACCTTAGTGCCCATGCTCCTTTTTTTTCTAATGGTCTTAAATGGTTTAGGAGATAAAAATCGTGAACGTTTGAATAATGTACATATTTTGGAATAATTGTACTTAAGGGCCCAAACTCTTATTTTGTTAATGTGTATTTGGAGCTCCTAAATCTAATGCTAACAAAAAAAAAAAAGGTCAGTCTCAAATGGTTTAGAAGATAAAAATCGTGAAAATTTGAAAAATTTACATATTTTTTTAACAAAAAACTGATATCTTCTTCTAATACTAGAATAGTATATACCCATTTAAAGGGGAAAATATGATCGTTTAAATGTAATATTAACTGCAAAATTTCAAATATAAAAAAATGTATAAAACAATATATTACTTTGGTGAATTAGCATTAGTTTTTAATTTCGATAATTTTTTATTTTTCACTCAAGCCGACTTGGTCATTTTACTATTGTTTTTTTTTTCTTGGTGCAGAATGCACCAAATGCAAAAGTAAAAATATAAAAAATAAATAATTTAAGTAAACAATTTTTAATATACCTCATTTTTAAAATTAACTAAAATGTATAAAATAATTTCTGCTAGAGTGGGACTTTTAGTTGTCATAAAACGTTGGGCGCGTGCTATAGAGAATAGTAAGGAGTGTTATAAACAATTCTAGAACGTTTGTAAACAAATGATTTTTTAACTCAGGTCCCTTGACTATCAGAATAGAAGTCCTTGCATGGATGGCAGATTCCAGTTTGCAAACATCGATTGAGTTCAGTCTAGTAAGTTTTACTTGGGTTTCAGAATTCTTTAATTTTAATGTTATCGAAATTATCAAGGCTGACTAATTTTTTGTTCAAAATTTTCTATCTTTGCCTATCTTTGATGAATTATTAATAAATTATTTGTTAATAATTAAAAATTTTGATATGTTAGTGGACAAATGCTTTTTTAACCAAGGTTTTCTTAACTCCTTTATAATCCCTCTAGTATGCGCCCACGTTTTTATGAGAACTAAAAGCCCCACTCTAGCAGAAATTATTTATAATTTTTAGTTTTAAAAATGTGGTATATTAAAAATTTTTTTTACTTAAATTATTACTTTCTGGTTTTTAGTCTTGTGTAAAATTTTACAATCGATTTTGAACTTTTTATGTATTTATCAGTACAAAATTTGTCTTAAAAACCAAAATGGTTCCATAAATATTAAACAAAAAACAAAAAAAAAAACTGAAGAAATTCATTGACATTGTCGATGCTCGAACTCTCAACCTCACGATTATAAAACAATCGACGTGCGCTCAAATCGATTCAATAAATCAATCAAACTGCTTTTTAAAATTTTTTTTTTCCACCTGTGTTGAATTTTTAACCGACTTCAAAAAGGAGGAGGTTCTCAAGTTCGTTGGTTTGTCCGCTTTTTTTTTTTTAAATGTATGTACATTAATAAATCCTAAAGCACTTGCCCGATTTCCGTAATTTTTTGTCAACAGATAGATACCATGAACGCGGAGGTCCTTTTTTAAAAAAGTGGGCGTTATTTGACAAAGGGGTGTGGTCATATTAAAAAAACACTGTATCTCAAATAGTATTAACACTAGGGTACTGAAATTTAGTATAGGGGTAGACACAATTTTAAAAAAATTACTGTGAAGAAAGTGGGCGTTATTCGACAAAGGGGTGTGGCAATATTAGAAACACTATATATCGAATAATATTGACCTAGGGTGCTGAAATTAAGTGCATGGGTACGCATAGTTATTACAAATTACAGTAATAAAGTGGGCGTTATTTGACAAAGGGGTGTGGCAATGGAAAAACACTGTATCTCGAATAGTATTGACATTAGGGTACTGAAATTAAGTACAGGGGTAGACACAATTTTAAAAAAATTACTGTGAAGAAAGTGGGCGTTATTCAACAAAGGGGCGTGTCAATATTATAAAAATACTATATCTTAGTTAATATTGACACTAGCGTACTAATATTTGGTATGCAGGTAGGTGGGTAGGTAGAATCATTAAAAAAGTCAGCGGGATTGTACACAGGGTGTGGCACTTTAAGGAAAGTACTATATTACGGTTAATATTGATACTTGGAAACTGAAATTTGGCACAGGGCTAGGTAGAATCAATATAAGGTACGGTAAATAAAGTGGGCGGGATTAGAGAAAGGGCGTGGCACTAAAAATTGTAAAGAAACAGAAATGGAAAATACCCAACAAAATTTCAGGAATTAATAAAACAAATTTTTTAAGAACAAAGTTTCATGTTTGAAATTTTCCTCAAGAATACTATTACACAAAATATTTCATATTCTTTAAAAAGGAAGAAATAAAAACTTTTTAACAAAAAAAAAAAACTGACTTCAAAATCACTACAAAGTAAAAAATAATTTTAAATAACTTTTCCCAATCATTTCTTGGTCATATTTTAAAAGCTATTTATATATTCTAATTTATTTATAATATTGGAAATCTTATCATTTTCATTTTTCTATTTTGTTTTATTATCATCAATATATTAATTCTTTATGAACATAAAAGCTTTAAAGTCGGCGCTCATCTTTGACACTCAATGATGATCTTTTACCATCCGTGCACTATTTGGTGCCTTGGTGACACTGTAGTAATTTTAAAAGCTTTGTACACATTAAATTTCTCACTAAACTGGTTTGGGTGAGCTTGTAAAGCTCATATTGAATATGACATAGTGTGTTACAGCTGCACAAATAATGCATGGAACACATTGGCTACATTCAGCATACTCAAAAATTGCCAACTGAAAGAAAAAAAATCGCTAAGAAGCTTTTGTATTCATAAAGTTAATAATATTTTTATGATAAAACAAATTAGAAAAAATTAAAATAAAAAGATTTCGACATAGTAAGATAAGCGCCGACTACAAAGCTTTTATGTACATAAAGCAATTATTATATTGATGATAATAAAACGAAATAGAAAAAATGAAAATGATAAGATTTCCAATATTATAATACAGTGAGGCCTCGATTATCCGTAATGGTCGGGACCGGAAGCATTCTGGATAATCGATTTTCCCGGTTAATTGAGTAACAAATTTTAGTAGTTTTTTTATATATTTTTTTTTAATTAATAAAGGAATATTGTTCTACATAGTTTTACAGTAACAAATTCAAGCATTTAATGTACATGTTTAAATAATATAGAAAAAAAAAGTATTTTGCCAGAAAAAAGCAAGCATAAGAATTTATTGTTTAGTAATTTTTTTAAAAAAAATCATGCAATGAAAGAAATCGAAAAAACAATTGTGCTTATAATCCCGGATACTAGAGGTAATCACGGTTAAACGATGCAAAAAAAAAATTTAAATCGAAGCAAAAAAAAATTGTCTTTTTTCTTTCACGGATGATTGATGTTGCCGGTTAATCGAATCATGGAAAATCGAGGCCTCACTGTATATATAAATAGCTTTTAAAATATGACCAAGAAATTATTGGGAAAAGTTATTTAAAATTATTTTTTACTTTGTAGTGATTTTGAAGTCAGTTTTTTTTTTGTTAAAAAGTTTTTTGAAAGTTTGAAATTGTTTCATAAAAAACAAAAAAATTCGTTGAAATTGTCGAGGCTCGAACTCACTACTTAGCGTTTTTAAAGCAATCGCTTTACGCTCTGAGCTACAGAACTCACACAAAAATATTTTCTAAATGAGGTAATAAATTCAATTCAGTTGTGAATTTTTGAAATTTAATAATGTCAATGAGCTTTTAATTTTTATTTTGTTTGATTTTTAATATGTAAGTATGTATGTATCAAATAATTTCGCATTTTAGCCAAGCAAATAAACGTACAGACAAGAAAATAAGTTAATATTCTGTTATCATCCAGTTCTGAGCTACATTTTCAGTTTCAAAACTCTAGCTCATCGGGAAGTTGGTTAAAAATTAATTCCAAGATTTGTACGGGACAGACGAAGTCCAAGATATGTAAAACGAAAAACGTCTTAAAAGATCTTCCTAATTAAAAATAATTGTCTTGAAATATGTATAATAGGCAAAGGAGATAAATGAATGCATCTTTTATAAAACTGGAAGCATGCATAAGTATATACTTTTATTCATACTAGAATTGCCTGGTCGAAATTCGACCATACCAATAGAGATTTGTTTTTTTTTTAAAACGCTTGGCAAAGTTAAAAAGTAGTTGGCTTTATCGTACTGCTACTGTACTACCGATTTGACGTGAGAGTGTATCTTTATTCTTGTCCCTATCCTTTCATTTGTTCCCAAACTAGTCTTCTCTCATATTCTTATTCTAATATTTGTTCTTATAATTGACCTACTTCCAGTCCAAACTCTTGTTTTAATTCATGTCCAAATTCCTGACCTAATCCTTGTTCAACTCCTTTCCTAATCCTTGTCCTACTTCTCTAAATCTGTATCCTTATTGCGCTCAAATCTTTGTTATTGTCCTTGTTCTATTTCTTGTCCTTATACTTTTTCCAATTATTGTTTTGGCTCAGTCCTTGTCGAAGTCATCTTCCTAAATCTTGTCCTAATCCTTGTCCAATTCTATACTCTAAACTTTGCTCCAATTTTTGTCCTAGTCCTTTTCTTATTCCTGGTTTCTTATTCCTAATCTTGGTCTCATCCTTTTTCTATTTAATTTTCATTTTGAATTTTTTTCATTTTTAAATTTTTTTTTTTTTTTAAAAGAGTTGGCTGTGCCGTGGACACACCCATAGGTTTTGACGTGACGAAGTTTCTTGCTGTTGTTGTTAATTTTGATGTTGATGTTGATGTTGATGTTGGTGTTGATGTTGGTGTTGATGTTGATGTTGATGTTGATGTTGATGTTGATATTGATGTTGATGTTGATGTTGATGTTAATGTTAATGGTTATGTTTATGTTGATGTTGATATTGATGTTGATATTGCTGTTGATGTTGATGTTGATGTTGCTGTTGATGTCTATGTTGATGTTGATGTTGATGTTGATGTTGGTGTTGGTGTTGGTGTTGGTGTTGGAGTTGCTGTTGGATTTGGAGTTGGTGCTTTTCGTTTAGCTTTTTTTTTGCTTCCCCATTGGTTATGCTCTAATTTCAATTAATCCAGCAAAAGTGATGCATATGCGTCACATTAGGCGGTTCCCTGAGGGTTTTTAACACGCCGTCAAATTTTTTTTTATTTTTGTCATATGCCCAAAGACCTCACCTTTGTTTTCGTTCCTTAAAATTTATCGTTGCACCAGTAGTCACAGAGTTAAAAATCCATGCAACGTTTTTTCATGGCTGTAGCATTTTTACTGCATTATGTGATTGCATCCCTGAAATCATGACAACAAAATTTTTTTTGTAATTTAGTTGTGAAGCGTAATAACACATCCCTGCTGTCGTAAAACAAAATTTACTGTAGCACTCCTCCTGAGTGAGTATAATTCCATGCAACGATATAACATTTCTGTTACATAAGCTGCTATATTCACGACCTGACGACGCCGGAATTTTTTTTTTATTTTTGTCGTAAAGGCATATATAAAAACTTTATTTCTTTTTTAAACTTTTATCGTAGGTTATATACTCATTGAGTAAAAATTGAATGCAACGCCGCTGCATGAATGTTGCGTTATCGATCTTTGGGCGGCTCTCTCATCGTCCCCATGATGTCAGAAATTTTTTGTCTAATTTTGTTATGAGGGCTTCCAGTAGGTCTTTATTGGCGTATCGTATTTTTAATCCTAGGACTAATACTCAGCGAGTAATAATTCCATGTAACAAATTTTCAGTAGCGTTGCTTACGCAGCTCTCACTACGTCCCTATGCCGTATTAAATTTTTTTTTGTTTTTTTAATATAGTCAAAGAATTAACCTTTATGGTCATACTATTTTTTTAATCATAGCTCTTATACCCAGCGAGTAACAATTCAATGAAACGCAGATGAATTTTTAAAAAATTAATTTTTCAACTTTTTTGGAAACTAGAGCAGTACAACGTAACTTCGTCACGTCAAAACGTTTTTTTCTAAACGTTCCAACAAATCTTGGAATTCATTAACCAACTTCTCGATGAGCTAGAGTTTTGAAACTTAAAATGATAAATGAAACTTAATAAATGTTGTCCTTTATCTTTGCAGTCATACCGATAAATTGCTCAGCGAAATAAATCATCTCCATACAAGCTATAAGGTTTGTCGGCCATTTGGTTCCAACGCCGTGGTTATAGTAAGTTTCTCAAGTTCTATAACACTAATTTTTACAAAGCATTGTCCTATTTAATAAGGTTAGCATTAGCCGTGTTCTGAAAGCTGCTATTGTTTGCAAAGGAGTTCTGATCGAATGGGTTACAGTCAAAGGATTTGATGAACCATTAGATCATGATGATCTTTGGGCTGAATCGCGTTATGAAGTATTTCGCAAAGTGCAGGAACACACCCACTCAGCAATGTTGCATTTCTTTTCACCTACTCTCCCTGATTTGGCAATAAAAAGCTACATGGTAAAATGAACATTTTAAATATATTCAACTATTTTAAATACCAATTTTCGTTTCAGACTTGGTTGAATAGTTACAGTAAATTATTTTTAGAAGCTTGTAAGCGTTGCGGTAAATTTGTGTCCAACGGATTACCACCAACATGGCGCGATTTACGCACTTTGGAACCATTTCATGAAGAATGCAGGAATTGCTAGTGGATTAAAAATGTGTACTAAAGTATTTTTTCCATCTTAATCAAATTTTTTTTTATAATACAAATAATTTTTTTTTAATAATTTTTTGTTATTATTGCAGTAACATAATCTTCAATTCATTTCCTGAATAAATGTATCATAAATGAATTGTTTACAATTAATTGATGTATTTATTATTTACAATTATACACGGACACACCGCTTTGCATGCATAAACGTGCAAAGTTTTGTTTGAGAGTTTCGCGCAATTGTTGACGTTGTTGTTGCACTTTCTCGTGTTGGTATTGGTATTCTAGAACGACCTCTTGGGGAATGTAACAGTTTTCTTCGTCTTCAGTATAATCTTCAAAGTCGTCCTGTCGATTAAGGCATAGAAAAGTATTTGAGTCGAATGTAAAAAATAATGGTAAAAGTATTTTACTTACAAGCATTTGCAGCAAACTAAGCGAATGATCCTGCTGTTGACAGCACGTAGCTGGACATTCATCGCTATCAGATTGCTCACGATGATGATGATCATCCGCATGTTGGGGATCAACATCATGCTCCAACTCGTGACTGCAATTGGCTTGTTCATGGTTGCAAAATCCTTCAGAACATGACACCTCTGAACCCTCTGGCGTAGATACCACGCTCGAAGTGCGTGAGTTCAGATGAGAATTAGGATCGGAAGCATAGCCCGCATCCAATGACTTAGTGCAAATGTCGATCTCGCATGGACAATTAGATGACGGCTCGTGGCAGTCAACACATTTGCCACTTGATTCATCGGCCGCAATCGATGAAGAGCCTTCACAAGTAGAAGACTTGGAACTGCAGCTGTTACTTTTCATTGCACTCAGCTGTTGTTTCTTTTTTTTATTTTTTTTTTGCGGTTTTTGTTGGAGTTTGGATTGCTGCTGCTTAGCTGGTTTCTTTTGATTTTGTGGCAGTGTCTTTGGTGTTATAAAAAGTTCTTCATTTTCGGCAATCTTAATCTCCTCCTCCTTATTTGCATGAAGCTGTATTATATCATCTACTACAAAGTCATCTTCTTCATCATCATCGGCTGTTGCCACAGCATCTTCAGGGTCTTCATCAGCTTCTGCTGTATCTGAACCAGCATTATCGTTATCAACATCACAAGACCGGCAGTTCTTCTTTTCATTCTTCTTCTTTTTCTTCTTTAGTTTCTTCTGTTCGCGCTTATGTTCCTTGGCTTTCTCTGCGCGACTTATTTCATTGTAAAGCAACTCCAGGTTGCTAATACCTTGTTTCTTTTCAACTGACATATCAAAACTGCGGCAAAGTGCATGCACACCGACTGCGGCTAGCACCTGACACGCTCGTTCCTCTTCGCGTAAACTAATATAAATGCGCCGCAGTCGTTCATACATGACCATGCCGACACAAGTCAAGACTTCCTCTTGGGCGATTTCCAGAGTTTTTGCATGGCGTTCACGTTGCTTGGAGAAACTTAAAGTTGAAGAAATAATAGGTTATAAGAGTATTTTAGGCATGTTCTAATTAGTACACTATATTATTGCGTGTTTTTTTTTTATATTGAGACGAGAAAAACTTGAACTTGTCTATTTTTTAAGAATATCTATTTTTTTAAGCTAACAAGTCTTTTAACGTCTTTTATTATGAAAATAATAAGCCAGAAGTAAATCATCGGTCTGAGAGACCAATGCGCGGGTATATGAAGGTTGAAACCCGCGAAGGTTAACATGATTAGTATTACGAGATGTTGAGAATCCTGAGAAGAAAAAAACATACAAGCCAATTTAAAGGGAAAAGACAAAGGATCTTAAGTAGACAAAATTATTTTTAAACAACAAATTTAACGATAATGCTGTTATTTTAGGAGGATACTGACCAAGGATTTTATATTACAATTTTTAATAAAAAATAAAAATTCAGTTTTTACCCGACTTTTCGTCAATTTTTGGCGTCCGTGGCGTAGTTGGTTAAAGTGCGTGGCCGCTATGTCAACGAACCTGGAGACCCAGGTTCGAACCCCAGCAGCGGCAGAAAATTATTTGAATTAAAATAATTTTTCTGTACTGCCGCCACCTCTCTGCAGACAATGGCAAACCTCAGAGAATCAAAATGCCATGTAAAGCTTCTTGAGAATAGGAACATTCCGTTCATCGCCGTTCGGAGTCGGCGTTAAACATGTAGGTCCGTTTCTCGGTCAATTCTGTACAAACTTAATAACACGCACAACACAATTGATCATAAGAAGCTAGGTCAAAGTCCTTTCAAGGGCTGAAATGGCCAGTTATTTATTTATTTATTTATTTATATAATAAAAAAATTATTTTTTTGAGTAGCGCACGTAACAAAAGAATATTAAAGAAAGCAAATTAAAAAAATTACCGTTAATTGATCTTACTTTGCTCTCTTTGCATTTTTTTAGTTATTTGTTGTTATAAATCACATTTTATGCTTTGAGTGCAACACTTCTTTTTACTCTCTTAAAGTAGTAAATATTAAAGAAAAAATTGCTATTTAAAGTTGCTCTCAACTAAAGAGATATAAATCCAATTGCAATTAGTTTCCTTATCACGACAACTGAGTTAAGCTGCAAATTGCTAAAAATAATAAAATGTCAATACTTATTTTATATGAAATCATATATAAATTTTGTTTTTAGCAATTTTTTATTTTTTGGTGCCGGTAGACTTTTCTGTGGAAATGCCCATATTGATATTTTTTTGTTACATATTGTATTGAGCTCAATTCGACTTTTTGTGGTAAGCCCAACTTTTTTCAAAAAAATAAATAAGTTAAAATTATTTAGAACTGTTCACGCGTACTTTTAAAAAAAGTGCAATTTCTATATCATACAAAAAACATTTTAATTTATTATGATTTCCATTTTAGTATGACTTCGTTCAACGGAACAATATTTGGAATAATATTGAAAAATACGTTCAAAATAGGAATCGTTGGAGGCCCAATCTAAAATTTTGTGTAAGCCTTTAAATTGATACCTTAACTCGACACTTTATTGAAAAGAGAAAAAATTTGAAAAATATAACGGAAAATTGTAGGTAAAAAATTTTTTTTCATAGATGTGCTTTTTTTAAAAAATCTTAATCATTTATTGAACAAAACGATAACATGTTACATTGTTTTACATATTGTTTTGTAAGCACAGTAGGAGCTTTTAAAGCTACATTAAAGTGCTACAACAAAATAATTTTTCATAAAATTGAAACAAAAAAAGAAAAAAAAAAAAATAAAACACCAGTCGAAAGACCCATGCAAGGTTTTTAAAATATATCTTAATTTCCCTTCTGTTCGACAGTTTCGAAGTTACAACTTTTTTAATACTTGCACAAATCATTTTTTTTTTGATATTTTTCGATTCTCAAGGTGTTGTGAACTCGGAATTCTTTCCGCAAGGTCAATTCAACGCTCAATATTATTTGAGTGTTTAAAAGCGTTTGAGCGAGAATATTCGGCGAAAGAGGCCAGAATTATGGATTCATGGCTTTTGCATCACGATAATGCACCAGCTCACACGTCACGCATTTTACACGATTAATGGACCAAGAACAATTTTTTAACTTTGGGATAACAATAGCTGTTGTTAACTCACCTGCCATTGACTTCAGGTTCAGCGCGTCTTATGAGCGCATCGAGAAAATCTATTTTATTTGTGACTACGTGAATATGTTTGTCCGGATGACATTTCTTTATATTCGCATAGAGTGCGGCGACAAAACCTTTCTCCTTAGATGTTGTCTCTCCGACAAGAATATTGTAAGCCTTTTCAATCTTTGATATATATTAATAATTTAATTGGTTAAAATCGGGAATATTTCGCAAATTGGTTACCTTTGTGCGGCAACCCTGACAAAACTTATGCTTTTTCAGGTAGTTCTCCAGCACCTCGTGCAGTTCTTTCGTTTCAATCACAGCTAATTCATCGCGGCAGTTATGCTTCATGGAAGACCACACTTCACGCCAGGTCTCAGAGAATGGTTTCGTACGAAACGTGTCCAAAGAGTGAAGCACACAGCGTGTCTTGTTACGCAGTTTATTTTCCAATAAATTGTTGAGTACCTCATGGTGCCGATAGAGTATAGTTCCGAGTGCTTGCGGAGTTTTAAGTTTTTCCTCTGCTATGGTCAATATGCATGAAGTTTTCAGTACGAGTGGATCGAGCGTAGGGTGACCAGACAATGTTAATTGATAGAATAAGCGTTCGACACTACGACGGCAGCCTACACATTGAACACATTGGTTTAAAACAGCAACGAACTCGGTGCTATCGATTTCCAATGATTTACGCAATTCCTCGCCGTCGAGTAAGTTGAATTTTCGCGTAAATTCTTCGAGTTCCTTGCCGCGTATCTGGGGACAATCGATTGACAGACCTTTGCTATTTAAATCCATCAGCATCTGTTGATTTAATTACATAAATTATTGGTTGTGAAATATTGACTACATTAGATAGAGAAGTTTTAATAAACTGTTATGTTATAAATCTTTTGGTCGTAAACACTTACAGAGATGAAACACTTACAGTCTGCGAAGTTACCGAAAGCACATTAAAATAAATATGTAACGCAGTTGCAAGAAAAACACATTCGATTTGAACTCATCAAATAACAATGAATTTGTGTAGTTTTCATTTGTATGAAACAGGACTAAAGTAATATACTGTTCAAGAGTTTTTTATGTCCTATGAGTTTTTAGTTATCTTCGGAAATAATAGATTAAGATACCCGGACAAAACAGAATTTAAAGTTTAAGTCAATATACTTAATAGGGCGTCGTGGCGTCCGTGGCGTAGTTGGTTAAAGTGTGTGGCCGCTATGTCAAAGAACTTTGGAAACCCAGGTTCGAATCCCAGCAGCGACAGAAAATTATTTGAATTAAAATAATTTTTCTGTACGGCCGCCACCTCTCTGCAGACAATGGCAAACCTCAGAGAGTAATCAAAATGCCATGTAAAGCTTCTTGAGAACGAGAACTTTCCGTTCATCGCCGTTCGGAGTCGGCGTTAAGCATGTAGGTCCGGTTCTCGGTCAATTGTGTACAAACTTAATAACACGCACAACACAATTGATCATAAGAAGCTAGGTCAAAGTCCTTTCAAGGGCTGAAATGGCCAGTTATTTATTTTTTTTTTTTTACTTAATAGGGGTCAGTTTTTGGAATTGCATCAATCGAAAGTGAACAATAAAACTATTTCCTCTTTAGATATTTTCTTTAAATTTATCTTACGATATTAAAATTAAATATTTTTATAAAAACAAGTATTTTTCTTGGGCTTCGAAGAAGGAATATATTATCGTACTTTTATAAAAATAAAAATAAAAGTGTGTGTGAGTTCTTTTGTTTGCATTAAGAGTTTAGCTTCGAATAGATTCCATTCAACAAATAGAAAGCTTAGAAAGTGAAGCTGCGAGCGAGCAACTGTCTAAACTGCATTGAAACTATTTTGTGATTCAGTAGCAAACTTACAAGAAACAATTGTAAAAATTATAAAGAACGAATAAAAATTAACATAAAAAGTGGCACAAAAAGAGCGAGTCGGCCGAGTGCAGAAAATTATGTAGTTTTTCAATGGTTTTGAACCTGTTTCATAGTTGCATGCCTTGTCATCAAGAGACGAGGTTTGCAAGACATCTTTCATTGTTATAGAAATTTATAGTTCTTCAATATATTGATGCAAGTATTTTATGTTTAAAATTGTTAATATGGTCAAACGTCAAAGCAGAATTGATGAGATCTACAAAATTTAATGGCTCAAGGTTTTCGAAGTCTCGCGGCCTAACTTTGATCGAGAAACGAAGTAGAAATATCAGTTCAATGTTCGTTGTAGGCTGTGGCACCGATAGTCAAGGCAATATACTCTCCCACAAAATTACAAAGATGAAGTGCAACTGGCCATTATAGCCATAGTCGACTTACCATCAAGTTGTCTCCAGCGATTACAGGAAGCTGCCTTCTTCCTATGTTCACATAACTAATGTCCTCAGCACGATAGACATACGTGAGCCGTGCCATTTTTTATAAACACACGCTATGATCACTTTTTGAAAACAATTTTTTGTGCTTGCCTTACACGACAATTTAATATATAATTTGAAAATAGTTATATCTAATTTTGTATAAGTTTCTCAGTTTTATGTATGTTCTCAAATTGTCAAACACGTAGTTCCTCACTTAAATTGCTCGCTGCAGTCAATCGCCATTAAAAATCATTTCGTTTAAGGTGCTGCCAAACTGTTACGAAAATTTCTATGAATTTCATTCGAGACTCGTATGGTGGTGGTGGTCATATGTTTACAAAACTGGTACAAAAACCAACAAACAATAATATATGGGTGTCATTCGGATGACAATATAAAAATGTGAGCAATTGCATAATGTTTGACATGCATGTGTTTATTGAACCTGTTGCAGGATGTTTAATGTTATGTAAAAAAATATTGATTTTTTGTCATTATATAAAATAATTATACACTCAAAATGGAATGATTGTACTTTAGGGCCCATGCTCCCTTGATTTTTCTAAATGTGTATTTTGAGCTCCTAAATCTAATGCTGCAAAAAAAGGTCGGTCTCAAATGGCTTATGAGATAAAAATCGTGAAAGCTTGAAAAATGGACATATTTTGGAATAGTTGTACTAGATAATGTGTATTTGGAACTCCTAAATGTAATGCTGCAAAGAAAAAGGTCGGTCATAATGGTTTAGGAGACAAAAATCGTGAAAGTCTGAAAAATTTACATATTTTTTATATAAAAGACTAGGATATCTTATTCTAATTATAGAAATATATATCCATTTAAAGCGAAAAATATGATCGTTTAAATAAAATATTATCTGCAAAATTCCAACCTGTACTTAAAAAAATTCAAATTGGATCAGTTAAAAATTCCAATGACAAGTGTTCTCAAATTAGTACTGTTTGGTTAAAATTTGTGCCAATGACGAGTTTTCTTTGTTTCTTTAATAAAATGAAAGATTTTTATAATGAAAAAAGTTCGAAATGCACTAAGAATTTTTAATATTGAAGTGTTTGTGATTCAAGAAAGGTAAATATATGAAGATTTTCTAAACAAATTTGTTTTCATGATAGGAGATATTCATACATCTTTTTGTAAGTGATCAAGAAAAGTATGTAAAGTTTAATAAAAGTTATGAATGAAAATGTATATATTTAGAGCGATTTTTACTCAAATTTTTCATGAAATTTTAATATTATAAAGAATGAACGTCGCAGCCGAAAAATTTTTATCAAAATTCATCGCGATTTTTAATAAAAATTTTTCACCTGATCTTACGAATGTACAAATTTTGTCATAACTCAACTTCAACCTATAAGGGTTAAAGCTCTTGTATTTGTCACGGTAATTTTAAACTGTGTTTTTCCATGTAAATTTGATCATGTTCAAATTTTCAATCTTGTAGGCAATGAGAAATTCTTTGGAAATTTTCGAATATAAGAAAGTAAGTATGATTTATATCCAATCATAGCATTCAAAATATTTTCTAATTGGATGAACATGTCGCTTCTTAACTTGACAGATACTTACAGTAGTTTTAATAATGATGGAATTCTAACTCTCGACATCATAGAAACATTGCAGAGTTGGAATTTAATCGTCAATCTTTAAAATGCGCAAATGGACATTCATTCCATTTAGTAGAAAAAAAAAAAACAGTAATGAATGGTTTCCAATGGAGGTGCCGAGGAAAATTTTTAAATAACAAAAAAAAAAAACAAGTAAGGTGGGATGAGAAGAGATCAATACGCACGGAGACATTTTTCGATAAATCCCATTTCGTCCTCTACCAAATTGTTGCGATGACGTACCTATGGTTGGAGAACACATAGCAACAATTTTTAATGAATCAAATTAGGATTTCTTCCCATACTGCCGTGGATTAGGTATAATTTTATAGAGAGTTGGTTATCTATAAAATGTTGACAATCCACGACCGAATTGATGGTATGGGAAAAATAACCAAAATCGATGAATCAAAATTCGGTAGACGGAAATATCATCAAGGTCTCCGGGTAGAGGGGCAGTGGGTTTTTGGAGGTATCAGACGAGGCAGTGGAAAGTGTTTCTTGTTCCCAGTGGAGTTAAGGGATAGAGACACTCTTCTTAAAATAATTAAAGAATGGATAGAGCCCGGATCGAAAATAATCTCCGTTGGAAGGTATACACTAAGGTTATTATATAAAAATAATAATTTGCCAATACATTTTTTATGAACTATAGGTGTATACGCAATATGGTAGCAAAAAACATATTTTTACTCGATATTTGGCCAAATACATGTTTTATAAGCCGAATTTTTTAAAATTGCAGGTGAGCTGTATAATCCGGTTATAGCCAATATTTTATCAGCTACACAAAATTCAAACACTAACACTGATTATCTTTAAAAATAAATAAATTATTAGAATACATTTTTTTTTTCATACAATGAATTTTTCCTACATTACTTATTTTAACAGTTTTGATATATAATATTAATGATAGCTTTTATTATGTAAAAGGCAAATGACGAGTTTTCTTTTATTCTTTAATAAAATGAAAGTGTTTTATAATGAAAAAAGTTGGAAATGCACTAAAAGCACAAATTTTTAAACTGTAACAGCCTTATTCATAAACACATTTTAGAGGCAGCGTAACTTTAAACGGTCTTTTTTCAAGAAAACGTTATTCATAAACATTTTTCGCAATTGTTTAAGAGCTGAGTAGCTTAAACGCCGAAAATGGCGTTTAAAGGCTGCGTAAATATTACCATGATTTTTGTTTGTCTTTTCGTTTAATATCAAATACATGCTCCATATGCACCCTTTGCAGCATTTTGTTATGCGGCGGCCATTGCAAATCCATAGAAATTCTTAATTTTTGTTTAGTTTTCTATAGGTTAGACACAACCCTTACAAACATGAGTAGCGAATAAAAAAATGTTTATGAATATCAATTTTAGCAAGGTTGCGTAGAGGTTGCGTAAAGCCTTAAACAATGCGTAACTAAACAAGCGTCGAACGGTTGTTTAAGGAAATCTATTGAATAAGGCTGTTAGTGTTTGTGATTTAAATAAATATATAGAGACTTACTAAAGAGATTTGTTTTCATGATAAGGGATGTTCATACTAAAAATCGTTTTGAAGTGGCATAGAAAAATATGTAAAGTTTAATATAAGTCTAGAAGTCGCAACTATTTTTCTATAATATTATAAATTATAAAAATTAATATTAATATTAAAAAAAATGAGTGCTACAGTCAAAAAATTTCGTCATAATTCAACTTCCTTTGAGTTTAAGAATTGCTGGTGAGCTCTTTAATCTGATTAGAGCCAATATTTTACCGGCAACACAATATTCAGGCACTGACACTGATTCTAAATAAATTCATCAAAAAATTAATTATTTCTTCATAAAACAAAACTATGTTTCATTACTTATTTTAACATGTTTGATATAAAATATTAATGGTAGGTATTATTATGTTAAAGATAAAATTAGCTTCCACGCACTTAAATATTTGCACTGACTTTTCAAACTTTCACAATTTTTATCTACTAAACCATTCGAGACCGACCTTCTTTTTGCACCAAAAGGCTAAGGAGACCCATATTATAAAAATAAGAAAAAACTAGTAAGAAATGATTTTCGACTGGGCCGAAGTTAAAATACCCCCCTGGCCGAACCAAAGTATATTCAAAGTCTTAAGCAATCAATAAAAAGTTTGTCTGTAAAAACATTTTCATTATAGTTTTAACAGAGGAAGGGATTATTCACAATGAACAATCACCCAAAGTTTTAGAAGTGAATAATTGTCTAATATAAAATTTTGGACGATAACTCATTTCTAAAATTCATTTCATTAAATTCGACTGAAAATGTATATGTTTATACAAAAAGTTAGCTGTTTTAGCTCCCAAGGTTCCCTTTTTTTTGTAATCCTGTATACTTTTTTACGCCAATCACTATGGTGAGTCACTATGGTGTAGCCCAAAGTGAGTACTGTATAGCCCAAACAGTGCGTTGTTTGAAAAGAAGACGATTTGGGCATCTGAGGGTCGGAAAACCCGCACGTTATTGTCCAGATGCCGATGCATCCACAGTGACAGTTTGTGCGGATTGTGAAGTGGTGGCATCATTGAACCATTTTTCTTCGAAAATGAGACTGGGAACAACGTTTTGGTCAACGTTGGGCGTTACAGAGCCATGTTAACTGACTTTATATTACTAAAATTGAAGACATGAATTTGGACGAACTCTGGTTCATGCTGGATGGCGCGCCATGCCACACAACTCATGCCATAATCGATATTTTGTGCACCAAATTCCCAAATCGTGTTATCAGCCGTCTTGGCGATGTCAATTGGTCGCCTCGGAGCTGCGATTTGACCACTTTGGACTTTTTTTATAAGGAACCGTGAAGGACCGATGTTATGCCAACAATCCGGAAACGATTCAAGTCCTTAAGGCCAATATTATCCGAGCAATCCGTGATCTACAGCCCAAAACCATCAACTAGGTCTTGGAAAATGGAAGTGTCAGAATGCGCTACTGCGAAGCCAGCCGAGGCGTTCATTAATTATGAACGACGTTGTGTTCCATAATTAATGGAAATGTTTGCTCTTACTAATAAATGCATAATACATGGAAAAAGTATAATTTTTTAAAATTTGTTTCATTTAAAAAAAAACTTGTATTTGGCTCTCCCTGTATAACACTTTGCATATTAAGCATACTTGACGGTTCACCCTTTTACGAAATAACCAAAAAGTAAGAATAATACATATAGATATATATTGCTGTATTCATAAAAAATTATGAACGTTCAATAGTGTTAAATAAATCATAAATGGTGGAAACCTTCAATAAACCCTCGATAAAGTATTTAAAAAAATATTTTTGTTCTAAGCTGAGCACAAATTTTGTCAAATATATAAAATATTTAAAAATATATCAAAAAGAAACAAAATCTCAAAAAATGTTTGTTTATAAATGTGAGGATATTTAAAACCCCTCATAAAGATTTTAAAATTTATTTGAGTATTAAGTATACTCATATTCGAGTATACTCATATTCGTCTATCCAATGACGTGGGGCGAAACTCCTTACTAGACACGTAACTGTTAGATAACGTGTTATTTAACACTAGTGCAAAAAATACTAATGTTATAGCATGTTCAAAACAACTTAATTTAGAAAGTTAATAAAAAAAGCTTTTTTTAACACGAGCGTTCACACTACCTTAACTAGTTTCAAAATGTCAAATTTATTTGCTTACTTTAAAAAACTTCAAATTAAAAAGCTCTTTTCAGATTTGGGTACGTTCCAAAGGCAAACAGCTTTTGCTGATGTTAGCAATAGCACACACCAGTGATTTGACGAGTTTCGAAACGCGATAAATTATTTAACACGTTAAATTCCCAACAACAATTGCACACATTTAATTTCATCTCATTTTCCGATTTAACTTCATTTACTAGATTTAACGATCACCTACTACCCATGTTTAACACAACAATAGCTAACAGCTCACACTAATAACAAACTCAGCTGGTTATATTAGTTAATGCATGCGCGCTTTTTTCCCACAATAGCCTAGTGGTTGGACCTAAGATCTGTTATGTCAATTTACTCTGACCGAATTGCAAGTCAAAGCGCAATATAAACATACGATTTGCTTATGTTTTATTACTTTTTTATTTTCTTTCAGCATTTTGTTATGAGTTTTAAAATGATTAATTAAAAATAATACATTTATTAAAAAAAATATTAATTTTATTTCACAAAACAGTACTGTAACAAAACCCAGTAATCAAAAAACAGTAACAATTCACTCACGAAAATAGTTTTTCACTTAACTTTACAATATATTTTATAATTTATATTGTATTTAATTTTAATTTTAATAATAATTGTTCGGAAACTTGTTTTCGCACCACCCACTTTATTTTGATTGTTTTTTTAAATTCTTTGGTATTCCACAGGCATTCATAATTCCTGTATACTTCTAAAAATGAAGGCATGTATTTTTCCCTCCGTTGAAACTTTGAAATAAATAACTTTTATTATATTAATTATCTCATTTATGTTTTATTTACCATTTGAATAAATTATATCAGTCCAAAAATATCCAGCAATCCAAATTTGGAAAATATGAAAAAGTATGATTGATGCTCAGCAATTAAGGGGAAAAAACATGTAAAATCTGTAAAATGTACTGCCAGGAAACAGTAACAACTGGAAGATAATCAGCTTTTCGAGAAAGCTGAAGGGCTATTCTATGCGCCTGGAATTGCTGATTGATCGGTAAGTCGCAAAAACTAATAGTTTTATCGTCCTAAAAATTTTAACGCAATATTCTCGAAACTACGTTTTTAAAAACGGTAATAATTAACTAAAATTAAATAATTATTAATAAATAAGTAATTAACTAATCGGGCTGAAATTTTGAGGGGTTTTAGTCAACATAATTACCCATAGAATCATGGGCGTCGCCAAGGGGGTGCAGGTAGGGGCAGCTGTCCTCCCCTAGAGTTTAAAAACTAAGATATATGCAAAGCAACTCTAGAGATTAAAAAAATAAGACATATCGCACTCAATCTTCAAAACAGGCAACACTCGACATTTGCAAATTTTAACTTTTTAATGTTAAACTATTCATAGTGATAACCTCCATCAACTTTCAAAATTTTGCACTCATCATTTTACTTTTAGTTAAAAAAATCGTTTTGTCTCCTTGTTTTGTATGGATTCCTTTGAAAAGCAAATTGGTTTTTTTATTCTCCTGAAAATTTTGAGTTGTGTCTGTTTTGAAGATGGAGTGCGATATGCAAAGCAACCAAAGTCCGAAGCAGGGATGGAAAAGTAGGTACAATTGTACCTTTTTCCGACGTTTTTGACCTTAAAGGTACATTAGGTACAATAGCTTCATTTTAGGTACATTCCGCCTTCGATTGAACGAATTTTCCACTAAATAACTTAAAAATTGGCGTCCGTGGCGTAGTTGGTTAAAGTGCGTGGCCGCTATGTCAACGAACCTGGAAACCCGGGTTCGAATCCCAGCAGCGACAGAAAATTATTTGAATTGAAACGGCCGCCACCTCTCTGCAGACAATGGCAAACCTCAGAGAGTAATAAAAAATGCCATGTAAAGCTTCTTGAGAATAAGAACATTCCGTTCATCGCCGTTCGGAGTCGGCGTTAAGCCTGTAGGTCCAATTCTCGGTCAATTGTGTACAAACTTAATAACACGCACAACACAATTGATCCTAAGAAGCTAGGTCAAAGTCCTTTCAAGGGCTGAAATGGCCAGTTATTTATTTTTTTTTTTATTTTAACTTAAAAATTATATTTTGTTCTTTAACAAGTAGTTAATATAACAACTACTTGCTTTAAGACCAAAAATTTTGATTTGGCAACTCTATTCTCTTTTTCATTCCATACTTTTGTGAATAGTACATATAAAAAGAAGAAAAAATAAGCTTTAAGAAGTCTTCCTTCCTTTCTTAAGCTTTAAGAACTCTTCCTTTCCTTCCTTTCATTCCTATATACAGAGCCGTTGTTGTTGTTGGTTATTTTATTCATTAACATACTTGGCCTTAAGATCGATGATTGATTAATTGGATTCAAAATTTCAAGTGCGAAATTTTATCGCTTTATTCCTTTTTTTAAGACTAAAATAACATAGTGATCTCAATGAAAAGAATTTCAGTTGCACATAGTGTTAATTTTTTGGTATTGTTATAAATATTTAATTTGATCATAAGAAGTTCGGTAAAAGTCTTTCAAGGAGTGTAATGGCCAGTTTATTTTATGTTATTTATTTTTTGTATATTGAATTAACATACATACATTGAATTTATGTTTTAAATAAACATTTTTTATAAAAACAAAATCAATTGTGAATTATTTTAGGTACATTTATGCCCAAAAAGGTACATATTTTTTGAGATATAAGGTACATTTTAAAATTTTCATTTCTCATCCCTGGTCCGAAGCCACTCACTTTACTGCAGGCCAGGGCACTCCATAGCTCACTGAGCTCTCTGTGAGCGTAACTTTTCACATGTACACAAAGCTCACAACAGATGAGAATATAATTCAGTCGTTCGCAGACTGTGATGCTGTGAGGGTCTATGTCGCTTTGCGCTGCATATTTTATGTACACTCTTAAAAAAACGAACCTACTGATTTGTAGATTCATAAAAGCAATGCATATATTTCTTTATTTTATGAAATTTCATATTATTCGCATATATAAAGGTTTATTATAATTCATACATTCATATTACCTGTTACGATTCTTTGTATTGTTCATTTATATTCTTGTATTAATTTTTTAATAACTAATTTTTTGATTACTTATTTACTTACTTATTTTTTATTATTAAGTTTAATTATTACTATACATTAAGATTATATAATAATTAAATAATTACTCGTTTGTATTAAGGTTTCATATAATTCATCCATATTACATATTTAGAGCCTTTGCATTATTCATTCAAATTACTTGTATTAATTAATTTCATAGAAGAAATAATGAAGAATATCGAGAACTAAATATAAAAACATAAAGTAAAAAATAAAAACTTACAAAATAATAAAAAAATTACAAATCTAAATAATTGTGACAACTATTTCGCTCAGTGTGTGCGATTCGAGAGCGCACTAATACTAACAAGACAAAATAAATTGTGACTGTGTTTGAATGCCCAGCCCTGCTTTACTGGCTTTACCAATAATTCCCGCACGCCGGAACTCGATTGAATTCACTAATTCAATTTCAAGCAAAATGTTTTACTGGATTCACATTCCTCAATATTAACGAGCATTGCTGCCGGTAGAGTTAGTAGTTGAAATTCTCTCTTGTGGTGGGAACAGCACCTGTTAAAATCGGCTATTGAACGAATAAAAGCAAAACAAATAACCAAAATTTTCAAATTAGACTTGGGTTGTTGATAAAAATTATTTAAGCGATTTAATGCCCAGAAGTTGTGCAATTTGTAAGAAGTCTTTTCAAAAAGAAAATGGCTCGTCTTTTAGTATGCCTCTTAATGAAGCAAGACGCAATCGCTGGAACTTTGCTTGTTCCACAACATTTTCCCAATCAGCGCGGGTCTGCGAAAAGCATTTTTATAAAACGGATTTTATAAATCCTCCGAGGAATAATTGCGGTCCACTCCGGTTGCAGCCAGGAGCAGTGCCTTCCTTGGTGTTATTTTACCTTCACGATAAATACTAAAAATAAACATTCAGCACGGACAAAAATGAAAACTATTTTGACACATTTGACAGTTTTCTATTCAGTTTTTTTTTTACGCTCTTCTTATGTTTGACAGCTACTGTACCCATCACTCCAAGACGAGACTACCTTGTTGAATATACCTTGACCAAAATATTCTTTCCCGAAACGGGAAAAGCGTTGACAATTTTGATACCTTTTCCTTGCATAACGTGTACGGTAGAGCGATCGTTTAGCAGCCTAAGGAGACTAAAAACATGGTTAAGAAGCACTATGGGAGAAAATCGTCTCAATGGTCTGGCCATCATGAGTTTACTTATTTATGAAAACTAACAAGATTTTCAAAATAAAGTGGTCGAGAAGTTTACAACAAACCCCAATTACAAAGATTCTGTTTTAATTAACTTAATAAGTGTCAAAAATTAATCTGTATAAACTCCTTTCATGTTATTTTTGTAATTAATATAATTAATAACTATGTTTTCAAGTTTTATTCATTGAAGAGTCAAGAGCTCGTGGAGGTTTACACATTGGATTTTGTAAAGTTCTTATTACAATCGCCGTGGGTAGAGGTAGTAAGACTCGCACTACAAACAAGCGTAAAGTTTTGTTAACTGTACCTACAATTTATACTTTTTCCATTCTCTCCATTCTCTCAACTTGCAGCCCCCCTGGGTCATCGGCTAGTGACGCCCTTGCATAGAATAATCCGTAATAATAATAAAAGTGTACCAAATTTTTTATTTCGTACTTTTTCTCAATTTTTTTACTTAATGCCTAAACTCACCACCCTGCAAGACAGCGCTAACAAGTTTACGAACACAATGAAACAATATTTTGTGAGCACTAACACATTCATACGGTATCATGTTATGTGAAACAAGGAAAATTATATCTGCTTGTATATCTTGCTCTTTTACCATCAAAAATAATCGAAAAAAATTTTAAAACAGTCAAAATAAAGTGAGCGGTGCAAATAAGTTTCCGAAAAAATAAATAAAATTATGTAAAATAACAAAATATAAATGAAATAATATAGCAAATAAGTGGTGTGAAAAAGCTGTGCTGTTTTTGTTTTATTGTTTTGAGTTTAATTAGTTTCTTTTTTTTAGTTAAAATTAATATGTTATGTGTCGAATATATTTTAATTTGTTCATGCATTATTTTTACTTTAATATTGAAAAAATAGTAAAATTATATTTAAATATGTATTTTCTAACACTTATAAGGAAAATAACGATTTAAAATAATAAAAAATAGTAATAAAAAAAGTTTGTGTTTTTGTTTGAGCCAGGGATTCGGGGAGCCAGAACTCGCGATTCGGACAGAGTAAGTTGCAGAGATAAAGAGATTGGAAACTTCGGCAAAAAAGAGATAGCCGTATGCTAAAATGCAGTCAATACCAATGCAAATATTATAAATGTGTTAGTAAAATTTCATGTCAAACTCACCCCTCGCGATGGATTCTCGATGAATTCACCCCTCAGGATGGACATGAGCGCTGGTGAATATCTCACTTTCGACAGCTAAGCCACCAGTGTACACATAGGGAAAAACTAACTTCAAATTTTTGTTCAAACAAATTCATGCATTTAAAAATTGGACCAGAGTTTTCAAAACAAAGATATAGCTGTTCATGAAAGAAATTGATTTATGTTTTTCTGCTAACAACAGCACTTGTAAATAGAGCAAGTGTTTTTATTTCAAATTCAATTTTTTTCTATCAAAAATATTTTTGTGTATTATCAAAGCAACTCCATAAATTAGATTGACAAAACTGACATTTCTATATTAACAAAAGTTCTTTATCGACTATTATTAACAATATTCTTGCTCAGTTAAAAACAATTTTCTCTTAAATATGCAAGACTCTTTTGGGTGTAATATTTTTTTTGACAAATATGAGGTGAACTCACATACACAATACGTGATTGCATAAAAAATTGGAGAAGAAGCATTTTTAGCTGTCAAAATCAACAGAATTCACAATAGAAACGAAGTTTCCCATCTCATTATCTCTGGTAAGTTGGCATTAAAGGTCTGAGCTCTAACCATTACGCTACGGTGGGCAAGCGGCGGGCAGCCGCGAACTGTGTTTTGAATAAAAAGCCTACATTTGTTATGATTTTTCTTATGTAATATCCTATTGGTGTGTGGAGTGCAGCTTTAGTCTTTTTAAATGAACAAAACATGGGTGCCAGAACGAAATGCAAGGTCACACGTATAGGACAATACTTGTTAGATTTTTCCCACCGCCTGAACAAATATAACGAGTTTTGTATGGAGAATTTTATATGGGCCTAACAGATTTTCTGTTATGACTCGCGTTAAATAACAAGTTAGCTAACAGTTACTGTTCTATCTGGGCAGTAATCGAAATATTTCTGTTTATTGATTTCAGACCAATAGAAAAAGCTGGGCGATGGCAGCCGTTTTACGACTTCGACCAAAAACAGCCTTCGTGGAGGGATTGTACCTCCGCCATTTTGTATTAAAAAAAATCGTTTTTATTACCAGTCACACGTCATTAAATTATGTCAAAAGGGTAAAATGATTTCATTATTTTATCACACTCAAAATAATTCACAAAAAATTACTGACTTCGAGCATTTACATATATTTCTCCCCTTAAATAAACATATATAAACTTTCTACATGAAGTTATGTTTACACGTTTCAATTGTGTTTCACTACAGATGCCACATCAGTACTAGGAAGAAATTCGACTTCATTCATTGAATTGAGATGAAACTCAATTTACATGTTTCAAATTGGCTAATGCATCCAAAGTGAACAGTGATAGTGAATCGTGTAAATTCGCCTTTACATTTTTGTTCATTCACTAGGGTATGAACCAGAGATAATGAGATGGGAAACTTCGTTTCTATTGTGAATTCTGTTGATTTGGACAGATAAAAATGCTTGTTCTTCAGTTTTTTATGCAATCACGTATTGTGTATGTGAGTTTACCTCATAGTTGTCAAAAATGGGTACTACACCCAAAAAAGTCTTTCATATTTAAATGAACATTGTTTTAAGCTGAGCAAAAGTATTGTTAATAAAAGTCGATAAATAAATTAAGCCAATACAGAAATGTGAGTATTGTCAATCTAATTTATGGAGTTGCTTTTATAATAGAAAAAAAATATTTTTGATGGAAAAAAATTGAATTTAAAATAAAAACACTTGTTCTATTGACAAGTGCTGTCGGTAACAGACAAATATAATTCAGTTTCTTTCAAAACTTCTTTATTTTTGTTTTAAAAACTCTGTTTTGATTTGTATATGCTTGAAAATGTTTGAATAAAAATTGTAAGTTTTTACCTGTGTGTATGGTGGTGGTTTCGCTGAAAAAATTGCATTTTCACCAGCGCTCAATTTCCCTGGAGAGCGGTGAATATAGGGAGAGGGGTGAGTTTGTCTTGAAATTTTACTAACACATTTATAATATTTGCGTTAGTATTGACTGCATTTTAGCACACAGCTATCCCTTTTTTGCCGAAGTTTCCAATCTCATTATCCCTGGTATGAACCTAGCTGTAGTGCAAGATAAACAAGCACATATACTTTTGTTATATATCTGGCTCAATATTTCAAAATATACTTCTTATTCTATATAACATATACTCCTTGTTTGACATAACATGATATCGTATGAGTGCATTAGGGAACACAAAATTTTGTTTATATATTTGTTAGAGCTGTCTAGCAGAGCTCGCTCGGTAACTACCGAGTGTGCTTTCACATTTAATGAATGAGTCTGGCAGTCCTATTATAAATGACGTTTAACAGCTTGGCAGCACTTTTTCTGTTCTGGTCGCAATAAACTGGGTCTCATCTTTAATATCGCGTTTTTTTCCCTATGCTGTATAAATTTCAATAAAAATAATAGGAGAGCTAAGAAAACTATATTATTTAATATAAATATTTTAGTTAAATATTAAGGAAGAGTTTTGGTGCAGTGGCGTGCCAGAATGTCACATCATTATGTAGTAACTGCTCAAAAACCGACAGCGGTGGTCGCCTGTGTAACTGGTAGGTCTTTGAATTACTAAAAGTGAATAAAATATTCTCATTTTGAGAATAGTGAAAATATTTAACTTAGGATATAAAAAACATTTAAAGTTACATTTGATTTACATTAACTTTGTTAGCAAAAAATTGCAATAAATGCAAATAACAAATTTTTAAATTCCTGCGTTTAATTTACAACCAAATTTCGTCATTTAAGGCAACTTCACCTGGCCAACGGATTTGAACTTGATCATTGCACGAAATAGTCAATTAGAAATTGATCTAGTGACACCGGAAGGCTTGCGTCCTTTAAAAGAAGTCAATATCAATGGGCAGATATCAGTTATGCGCCATTTTAGACCGCAAGTAAGTTCCCAAGACCAATGTTATTTTGACTTTAAGCATAACATTCATAATTGTTACTCTTTTTAAGGACAGCAAAAAAGATTTGCTTTTCATATTGACGCATCGTTACAATGTCATGATTCTGGAGTGCCGTATGATTGGCGATGAAATAAGTGTTGTAACTAAAGCCCACGGCAATGTTTTCGATCAAGTAGGAGTTCCTACAGAAGGAGGTGTTATTGCTGTTATAGATCCAAAAGCTCGCGTCATAGGGATGTGCTTGTACATGGGTTTGTTCACCATTATTCCCTTGGATAAAGACACTAGTGAATTGAAGGCTACAAATATGCGGTAAAATATTTTAATGTTGATTTTTAAAGCTGCTAGAAATATTTTTTTATAATTAAAGCATGGATGAGCTCAATGTTTATGATGTTGAGTTTTTATATGGTTGCATAAATCCTACAATTATTGTTATTCATAAGGATAATGATGGACGCCACGTTAAGACTCACGAAATAAATTTGCGCGACAAAGAATTCATGAAAATTGCATGGAAACAAGACAACGTTGAGACTGAAGCAACGATGTTGATTCCAGTTCCCACACCATTAGGTAAGCTGCAAACGATTTTTTTGAAATTAAAGATGAGGTTACGGAATTATTTTCATAGTTTGTTTTTTAGTTCAACTAAATTTCCTCCTACCCAGACTCCATGTTCATTTCCTCAAGAAGCTTTATGTAATTTTTTACTCTCAAGTTAGCCATGCTCTTCGGAGAAGTGGGATCTGGTAAGAATAAGTTTCTTTCCGAAAAAATGTTCTTTATCAGATGTGATTTTAACCCGAGATCTACCGCGGTTCGTTGTGATAGGACTGTTCACGCACGCTAAATCGTAGAGCGATGCCAGAAACAAATTAAAATTATATATCGACCGAATATTGTTAACAAAAAAGACTGTAAAAGCTCTTGTAAAGATTATTGTATAGACTAACTTTTTGTCGATTACAAAGCTGCTTGCTTCTCATTATATCTAAATTTGGTTTACTGAGAAAAACAGAGACCACTTAAAATCGATGAGTACTTTCCTGTTCCATTCAATGTCAAACAAAGTTTCAGACGTTATCTTTCTTCAGAAGTCCTACTTTTTTAAACTAATAGAGAAGATTATTCAATGTGTCGTTCTTAGTCATAGCAGTAAACACAGATAAGACAGAAACCGGGTGTCCATAAACAAATAGTCCCACTTTTTGTGCTCGAGTTCAATTATGTTACTGAAGAAAACAATTAAAAACAACAACTTTATTTAGAGTAATCACACAGCAGACTAGACAGCTGTTTCGTTGGCCGCTACACCAACTCAACAGGAGTTTTGCATGATTTTCGCTGTGATCCATTCAGCTACTTAAGTTCAACTTATTCTGTCAATGTTCCGAGAAAATTTTTTTCCGGGCTGAGAACAAATCTTTCTATTAGCAACTAGAGCTCTTATCTAATTTTTTCTGCATATCATTAGGAGGCAGGCAACCCAATCGTATTATACGTATAAGGCATAGCCTTAATTATATGCATCTTTCGAATATCGTTCACAACTAACAGAGTTTGTAGTTGTGGTTTTTTGTTGCTATTCTTTTCTTTATGATTCCGTTTAGGCTTAAGCTAATTTAAACTTTTTAACGAAACAACTATCTAGTGATAGCTGCGATTGCTCTATACAGATTTGTTGTTGTTGTTAGTTGACTTCTTCATTAACATACATGACCTCTAGCTCAACAATTAGTCTTAAAAATTGAATAAGAGCGATAAGCAGAGCATTTTCAATAAAGCAAAACTTACGGTCCTATAACTTGCTCTTCGTGTTTATATATTGTTCATCCGAAAAGATGATTTTTTGAGAAAAATCGCGATAATTTTCCGGCTGTTTCAAAGCCCATACAGAGAAACAAAGATTGTATTTTTAAAAAGTCGTATGCACGGAAGAAAATAAGCCAAACTAACAGATTGCGACGTGAGTTAGCTGATAAAACCCTTCAACCCATGGCAGCCTTGGTAATCGAGTAGGTAGCGTGTTCGACTGCCACACCAGAGTTCCCGGGTTTGAATACCGGTCAGGCCATGGTCCTACGCTTTAACCTTTCGTTTTTGCAGTTTTCTTGTCTCATTTTTAATCAATAGGAATTAAAATTCCAATACTTAAGTCGTTGTTGGTGGTAGAGAAGTTTGTGAATGAGATTACCGTATTTTAACTTAAATTGACTGATGTAAAGGCATAACACTTGCCACTTGATTGCTCCTTCCGTCCCACTAATCTATCACCCCATTTTGAACCTAGACAGACTTGACTGAATAGGTATTACAGCTGAAATCCTTGGTTCAAAGCTAAAAAAAAAGAAGAAAAAGATGATCCTGCACTAGACAGAAAAGAAGAACATCTTAGATATGAATAATTTTTTATTGAATGGATTTGTTAAAAAACAAAATGTTCGTTATTGTACGCGAATAACCCTCAAGGGAAATGTCGTAGCATTCCAAAAACTCTACGTGATTTTCGCGACCCAATTCTCAGGAGAAAACGTTCTGATAACCATAACCTCGAACCTTGGTAATTTTTTTTATAAATATCTAAACCATCGCAAAATGTCAATCACGCAGTGCACACAAGAAGATTTTGATACATGAAAATAAAAATAAAATCATGTTAAGGATCCAGAAATAATACCTTATCAAAAAAACTATCATCCCTATTGAAATATGTGGATAGTTTATTTTCAGAATTCTATGCAATATATAAAATTAATCAAATAAATAATTTTTTACTTGTTTATTAGGTGGCGCAATTGTGATTGGACGTGAATCTATTGTATATCATGATGGTAACAGCTACCATGCCGTTGCTCCGTCGACTTTTAAGGTAACAGATTTAAAATCATTTAATTTATTTCATAACTTTTTTTCTTTACTGCCATAACAGCAAAGCACAATAAGTTGTTATGCGCGCGTTGACAGCAAAGGACAGCGCTATTTGCTTGGCAATATGTATGGCCAACTATTTATGTTGTTCTTAGAAACATCTGACAATGGCAAGGGTGGTTCTTCAGTAAAGGAAATTAAAGTAGAACTGCTGGGTAAGATATCCGTGCATGTTTAATTCTATTCTAAAGCTTGAACAATTAAATAATTAAAGGTGAAATATCAATACCTGAATGTATCACTTATTTGGACAATGGTTTTCTTTTTATTGGATCCAGACATGGTGATTCTCAGTTGGTACGTTTAAGCACAACAGCCAACGATAACGGTTCCTATGTCATACCAATGGAAAATTATACAAATTTGGCACCGATTCTTGATCTAGGCGTTGTTGATTTAGATCGCCAAGGACAGGGCCAGATTATCACATGCTCAGGAAGTTTTAAGGATGGTTCATTGCGCATAATAAGGTCTTTATTTCAAATACTAATCTACTAAGAATATAATTATTTACAATTCAATGATCATTAGAATTGGCATTGGTATTCAAGAACACGCGTGCATTGATTTGCCTGGCATTAAAGGTATGTGGTCGCTTAAAGTTGGCATTGAGGACAGTGTTTTTGAAAATACTTTGGTACTGGCATTTGTCGGACATACACGAATTTTAACACTCACTGGCGAGGAAGTTGAAGAAACCGATATTCCTGGTTTTGTAAGCGATCAACAGACTTTTCACTGTGCTAATGTAGATTATGAACAGGTAATGAGAATACGTTGAATGGCTCTCAAAGTTTACGAGTAACTTATTTTTTAGATTATACAAGTAACACCCTTAACAATACGCTTGGTTAAAAGTGGTACGAAGGCTTTGGTAGATGAGTGGAAGCCACCTGGTGGAAAGCGTATTGGTGTTGTTTCCTGCAACACCACACAAATTGTGGTTGCCTCTGCATGTGATGTGTTTTATATAGAAATAGATGATTGCAAATTGGTTGAAAAATCACATAAAACTTTGGAATATGAAGTAGCTTGTCTGGATATAACGCCACTTGATGATGGAAAGGGCAAGTCTGAGTTGGTGGCAGTAGGCTTGTGGACAGACATTTCTGCTGTTGTGTTATCAATACCCAATTTGGAACATATGTTTACAGAAAAGTTAGGAGGAGGTATTAAAATTCAATACGTTGAAATTCCTATAATAATTTGTCTTGTTTAGAAATCATTCCTCGTTCTATTCTCATGACTACATTTGAGGGGATTCATTATTTGCTATGTGCTTTGGGCGATGGTTCAATGTTTTACTTTATTTTAAGTAAACAAAATGGGCGGCTGAGCGACAAGAAGAAAGTTACTTTAGGCACACAACCTACAACGCTGCGAACATTTAAGTCATTTGCAACAACCAATGTGTTTGCTTGCTCAGATCGTCCTACAGTAATATATTCATCAAATCACAAGCTAGTTTTCTCCAATGTGAATCTAAAGGAAGTAAACCACATGTGCTCACTTAATGCGCAGGCATATCCTGACAGCTTGGCTTTAGCGACTAAGAATTCAGTCATTCTTGGCACTATTGACGAAATACAAAAGCTACATATTCGTACAGTGCCTTTGGGCGAAGGTCCGCGTCGTATAGCCTATCAGGAAAGTTCGCAGACATTTGGTGTGGCTACGGTACGTATCGACGTTCAGGGACGTGGGGGTCCAAAGCCCACAAGACCAAGTGCATCTACACAAGCCCAGAACATTTCCTTGTCCTCAAATATTGTACCCAAACCAGGTGGAGGCAATTCGTCGACTACAAATGCCGAGATTGGGCAGGAATTGGATATCGATAACTTGTTGATAATCGACCAGAATACTTTTGAAGTGTTGCATGCACATCAGTTCATGCCATCAGAAGGCATTATTGCTTTGATGTCCGCAAAACTGGGTGATGACCCTAACACATATTACGTCGTTTCTACAGCGCTCGTTTACGCGGACGAGCCTGAACCAAAAGTTGGAAGAATCATTATTTTCCACTATAATGAGGGCAAATTGACGCAAGTTGCAGAAACTAAAATCGATGGTTCCTGTCATTCCCTGGTGGAATTCAATGGCAAAGTGTTGGCTGGCATCAATAGCTTTGTGCGACTGTACGAGTGGACCAATGAGAAGGAATTGCGCATGGAATGTAATATACAAAATAATATTTCTGTTCTGTATCTTAAGGCAAAAGGTAATGAAGATTAAGTAAAAAAAAAACTCAACGTAGCTTAATAATGTTGGAAAATACTGATGTTGATTTAAGGTGACTTCATACTCGTTGGAGATTTAATGCGTTCCATGACGCTGCTGCAGCATAAGCAAATGGAGGGAGTATTTGTTGAAATTGCCAGAGATTGTGATCCGAAATGGACGCGCGCTGTTGAAATTTTAGATGATGACACATTTTTGGGCTCTGAAACGCATGGCAACCTGTTTGTTTGTCAAAAAGATAGGTATGCATTTTTTTAACTGTCTGATATAAGGTTAATTTATTGTATTTCAGCGCTGCTACCACAGATGAAGAGCGTCAGCTGCTACCCGAAGTAGCACGCTTCCATTTGGGTGATATTGTGAATGTATTCCGACACGGTTCTTTGGTTATGCAAAACGTAGGTGAACGCACAACACCTAACCATGGTTGCGTTTTGTATGGAACCGTAAATGGTGCAATTGGCATTGTAACGCAAATACCACAAGATTTCTACGATTTCTTACACAGTCTGGAGGAACGTTTAACCAATACGATCAAGTCAGTAGGCAAAATCGAACACTCATACTACAGAAGTTTTCAGACTAAAGAAAAAACGGAGCCCTGTGAGGGCTTTATTGATGGAGATTTAATTGAAAGTTTTTTGGATTTGTGTCGTGATAAAATGAAGGAAACAGTCTTAGGATTAGAGGTGTGTATTTGGAAAGGAATAATCCTGGTTGTTGTACGTTGCTAACTTCTTATTTTAGATAACGCAAAATGGGGAGAAGAAGGAAGTTGATGTCGATGGCGTCATTAAAATCGTTGAAGACTTAACAAGAATGCATTAAGTGGTTTGTAATAAGGAGTATTGTTTTTGAATACCTTTGGGCTTTATTTGTGTTAAATGCTTTGTAGTTTCCTGCGTTCTAAAAACATTAATAAAGACTTTAAAAACGATAAGCAGTTTTGCACAGATAAAAAGTTGTTGTTTATTGCATACTGATAAACTTTGTTGCTTTATATTTCATCCCAGCAAACACAAGTTAACGTGGCGTAGTTGGTTAAAGTGCTTGGCCTCTATGTCAACGAACCTGGAGATCCAGGTTCGAACCTCAGAGAGTAATCAAAATGCCATGTAAAGCTTCTTGAGAAAAAGAACATTCCGTTCATCGCCGTTCGGAGTCGGCGTTAAACCTGTAGGTCCGGCTCTCGGTCAATTGTGTACAAACTTAATAACGCGCACAACACAATTGATTATAAGAAGCTAGATCAAAGTCCTTTCAAGGGCTGATATGGCCAGTTATTTATTTTTTTTTAAACACAAGTTAAAGGTTTGAGTTTTTTTTTCTCAAATTTTATTTTAAATGTGATTCTCAAATCATTTTCAAATCGAGAATTAATGTTTGAATTAATAGAGTAAGATCCCAGGCTCCCCAGACACTCTTTATTTTCAGTTTCAAAATCATGACGAACGAGTAGTGCAATATATACTTGAAAATGTATGCGTACCCGCTAGCTTGAGTAGACGGCCAGATTACAGGTAGCAAGTAGGAAAGGTACGAAAAACATTACTTACTTTCTGTAAATTTAAACTGCTAATTTTTATATATGTTAAAGAATATTGTTAATAATCAATATTTAGTATTGCCAGACACTTCTCGTCGGCAGTAATTTCTGCCAGACGCTTTAAAGTTGGCAAGAAAATTACTGAACCTTACTTATTTTCTGAGTCGCAAAATTTAAATATAATATTTAGGGGACTATTTTAAAACATTGTGTAAGGAGCCAGACACATACGAACATCCCCCCAGACACCTGTTTCATTTTACCTGTGTTACACGTAAATTGCAATAAACCTTTTTAATTTATATTTTTAACTAATATTTTTCAACAGCAATTAATTTAATTAAACAAATTTAAATTTAATGAAAAATTCTCTACAATTCCTTCTAAATTTTCTGTTTCACTTTCTTCAAGCAACTCTTTGTAATCTGTAGAGATAAGTCAAAAAATAACACCGTCCTTTTCCAAAAGACATACATTTCATCAAAAGCGATTTGATGATGCTGGCGAATATCATGCCAAAGTCTTTTAGTTGTTGTTTTTTTATAGACAGACATTTTATAGGAAAAGCATTGACAAGCATTGTAATAATACATTTTTTAATGAGAATAATTTTCTATTTTATTGATTATCTCCGCTGAGTTTTCATTTTCTTTTCCTACTTTAGTTAGCATTTTTTTTTTGTCAGGTGAAAGCAAGGCAGTCATTTACCAACTGTAACATTTTTTCTTGAGAGCTTGATGGAACCAGTTCGACTAATTCAGGTATAAAAGTTGTCTCAGGTATTGTATTGGGGTCAGACATAAGAGTAGTTGTTAAGCTTGAAGGCTGTGGCTCAATACTTTGTGTACTTAAATTAGGTATCGACAAAGAAGCTGTACATTTGTTGGTTTGTTTTCCAAAAGTATTCCAGAACCTCCCTTCAAGGCCAGATTCTGAATCCTGGATGTAATATAAGCATGTGACGCGAAAAAAAATCCAGAAAATTCGCAAACTGGATTAAATAGGATACTCGATTTGAAACATCCATTTTATACTTCTTCAAATTCACGTTTTTTAGCCGCGCCAATCCAGTTTGCGAATTTTCTGGATTTTTTTTCGCGTCACATGCTTATATTACACCCAGGATTCAGAATCTGGCCTTGCAGGGAGGTTCTGGAATATGTTAAGAAAATGTATGGAACCCAAAACCCATCTACTGTACATAGATCCTCATTTGTTGAAGTTTTAGATTTTGACTCATAATATTTTTTCATTAATCCAGTAAATGACTTATAACAATATCTGTGATGACCACTTTCAAATAGTTCCACCGGCAAAACAATATTTTTGAATTTAAGGCCCAGTTTCAATTGATTTTTGATAAATTTTCAAACTTTTTTTTTAATTATTTTTAAAAACATCCTTAGAATGTGTAAAAAAATTTCAGAATAAAATTCAAAGCTGTTTAAGACATACACCTTGTTGCAGTTCTATAAGACAGCTTGATTATTGGCTCTCATTACTATTTAAAAATGTGGCGTCCGTGGCGTAGTTGGTTAAAGTGCGTGGCCTCTATGTCAAGAGGCCTGGAGACCTGGGTTCGAACCCCAGCAGCGACAGAAAATTATTTGAATTAAAATAATTTTTCTGTACGGCCGTCACCTCTCTGCAGACAATGGCAAACTTCAGAGAGTAATCAAAAATGCCATGTAAAGCTTCTTGAGAACAAGAACGTTCCGTTCATCGCCGTTCGGAGTCGGCGTAAGCCTCGGTAAATTGTGTACAAACTTAATAACACGCACAACACAATTGATCATAGTAAGCTAGATCAAAGTCCTTTCATGGGCTGAAATGGCCAGTTATTAATTTTATATTACTATTTAAAAAACTTTAAACGCGTTTTTCTCGAAATGACATTTTTTGAAACGGCTTGCACTCTAACTCGAAAATAATATATCCGATTAACTTAAATCTTTTTTCATTTTGTAAAATAATTGAATACGCAGTACGTGAACCAACAAAATCAAATAAAAAAATATTTTTACTGCTTTTTATTTCATTTATAAGGTCCAATTTCGTGTATAAAAAATAGAATTTTTTTCTTTTATGCGGCATTTTTTTATTTTTTTTTTAATTTTACACTTTTTGTTGGTAAAATCTTTGTTGGATAAAACTGTTATAAAATCTTGGTTTTTTATCAAATCACCTGAAGAGGTGATATCGTGCAAGCCGCAAGAGGCCTCATTTCGCGACCTCAACTTTTACGCGCTGTAACCGTAAATAAGGCTGCAAAAAAAAAAAAATAAAAAAAAATTGTTAATCTAATACTGAAATAAAAGATAAAAAAAACTGTTTTGATATTTAATAAAATAAAAAATACAGGCATTTAAACAAGCTCGTTTTTTTACTCAAAAAATTGAAACTGGGCCTTAAGGTAATGTTTCTTCCTGAATTTGAAAATTGTTTGACACTTTTTAACGTCTCTTCATTAACCTGCAGGCGGCCGGGATGATGCCGATCGGCATCACCTCAAGGTCGGCCCACATTGCTAGTCCATTGGGAACTTTTTGTATGGAAAAACTTTTCAAAGTATCCCTGTTGGACATTCTGAAAAGCCGGCCGCCTGCAGGTTAAACAAAGTTAAATTCTGATCAGAATTGTTGCAAAAAACACAAGTCAATAAATTAGCCATGATATTTTGATCAAACACTGCAAATACTTTTTTATTTTATTATTTGACTCACTCGTTGTATATAGTAGAGAAAAACAAATAAAAAAACCCCAACGTTGACGACGACGAAAATTAGAAGTAAATAAAATAATAACAATACTAATTAATAAATCTTAATTTTAATGGAAAAATTTTAAAAATTTTAGTGGAAAAATGTAATAATTTTATAATACACATATCGTTAATCTTTGTAAAATGAAATTTTCAATAAATAACCGTTTAATTAAATTAATTGCTGTTGAAAACTGTTAGTTAAAAATATAAATTAAAAAGGTTTATTGCAATTTACGTGTAACACAGGTAACATGAAACAGGTGTCTGGGGGGATGTTTTGCCCATCGTATGTGTCTGACTCCTTACACAATGTTTTAAAATAGTCCCCTAAATATTGTATTTAAATTTTGCGACTCAGAAAATAAGTAAGGTTCAGTAATTTTTTTGCCAACTTTAAAGCGTCTGGCAGAAATTACTGCCGACGAGAAGTGTCTGGCAATACTAAATATTGATTATTAACAATATTCTTTAACATATATAAAAATTAGCAGTTTAAATTTACAGAAAGTAAGTAATGTTTTTCGTACCTTTCCTACTTGCTACCTGTAATCTGGCCGTCTACTCAAGCTAGCGGGTACGCATACATTTTCAAGTATATATTGCACTACTCGTTCGTCATGATTTTGAAACTTTGAAAATAAAGAGTGTTTGAGGGGCCTGGGATCTTGGACTGTTAGAGATGTCACAAAATTACGAAAATATTGCGTTTTTTAACTAAAAAAAGTAGTAGCTAAAAATAGCTAAACTCGAAAATAAGAATCTAAAAAAGTAGCTAGGAGCTAAAACAGAATTTTTGGAGCTAAATTAGAAAAAAAGAAGCTAAATCTAGCTACAAAATAGCTAAAATGGCAACACTGTTGATAATGCAGTTGCTCTCTTCTATGACAAAAATTTCAACTGCTTCACACAATCTGTCCCCTTTACTAGGCAGAAGAGCTTCTCGTCATCTTCTCCCTGGTTCATCAATGTTCATCAACATCAAAAGAAAATCTGACAATGGGTAGATTTCCTAACCTATTTGCACATTTCTTCAGTCAGTCATTCAGTCATTCACAAGTCATAACGATGAACTTGATTATGAATACTTTTCTTCGTTAAGGTACTGTGCTCAAACCTCGCTGACTTCTGTTGGTATTACACCAGGTGATGTCTTAGGAAAGGTATATAATCTAAGTTATGATTTTTCTTCTGGACCCGATGGCTTACCTGCTATTGTCATAAAAAAATTCGCGAACTTGCTGTCTTATCCCCTTTTGGCTCTTTTTCAACTATCTATTTCTAAGTCAGTTTTTCCAAAGTTATGGAAGAATTCGTACATAATACCTTTGTATAAAAAAGGACCTAGAAATTAAATTTCTAATTACAGACCTATAACAAAACTGTCATGTATTCCCAAAATGTTTGAAAGTATTATTTACGACATTATCTTCTTCCATTGCAAATATATCTCTCCTCTTAGTCAACAAGGCTTCCTCAAGGGTAGATGGTCTACTACTCACCTCAAAAAATTTGTTTTTAACACTTTATGCTCGTTGGAAAGAGGTTATGTAGTTGATGCTGTTTCTACCGACTTTAAGAAACCGTTTGACAAAATCTCGCACACTATCATCCTTCTTAAGCTTAAGGCCTTTGGTTTTCATCTCTCTTTATAACATGGATTAAATCGTATCTCGAAGAACGCCGTTATAATGTCATCTTTAGATATTCCAATTCAGAATCTTTTACAGCTACCTCTGGTGTCCTACAAGGCAGTCACTTTTGCTATTAGTCTTAACAATTTCTGATGTTGACGGTATCATCAAAGAATCCAATCTTTCTGTGTATGCTGATGATATGAAAATATATCGGCGCATACAAACCAGCACCGATTCTCGAAAGCTTCAATATCTTATCAGCTTTTCCATTTGGTGTAAAAAAATCTGCTGGAACCCAACGTCAGGAAATTTCAAGCTATTAGATATGCTCGTAACTGACTCCAACTCCCCCGAGAACTTAGTTCGGCAAGGAATGACATTTGCGACAAGGCAACTTAACTTTAGATCTCACATTGATAATATCATTAGTAGAGCCGACTCTGCACTTGGTTTCGTGAAAAACTGGTCCAGAGAGTTCTCCAATCTCTAGGTCACAAAATCTCTCTACCTTACCTTTCTTAGACCCATCCTCGAATATGCCAGCCCATTTTGGTCTCCAATCTACAACACCCATTCAATGCGAATCGATACCAATATTATTTAATACCAACCCACGCAACCATAGACCTATACCTCTCTTCCACCTTTACTTTCATCGTGCCGATTATGGATGCAGAGAACTAATTTTTAGTTTAAGTATTTAAATTGCTTGTATTATGCTTATAGTTAGTTATAGTTAGGGGGAGTGAGATGGGGTCTCTTTAGTCTGGCCGGCGGTTTCTCTAGAGCCACTCAGGTGCAAAAGTTGTAAAAATATGACCAAATTTCACGTTATACTAACAAGGCTGTCACTTATATATTTTAAGGTGCGAGGGGTACTATTTATATTTCTGGAACTGGCAACGCTAATGTCAATAGCTAAAATCTGGCATCACCATAATAAAGTTTGAAATTTGTTAGCATAAATGTACTCACAACGTTTTGATGTACAAGTGCTATTTGTTTCGTTTACAGTGAGTTAAGAAAATCAATTTGTTTAAAAATGGAAATTTCAAGAGAAGATTTTCCTTGGATTATTTTTCACAACTTTCGACGTGGATTATCTCAACAAGAATGTGTCGATGAACTCAGTTCTTTGTATGACGATAATCAAAAACTACAGTATATCGCTGGTATAGTGAATTCAATCGTAGTCGTAGTTCGGTCGCCGACGAATTCCGTGAAGGTTGTTCAAAATCGGTTGTTGTGCCACAAAACATCGATGCTGTACGTGAACTAATAATGCAAGATCGTCATCTGACATATCGTGAGATAGAGGCATCCTTGCACATTAGTTCCACTTTAATACATTCGATTTTGCATGAACACTTATATGTAAAAAAAATTTGCTCTCTTTGGATACCCCATAATTTATCAATCGCTAAAACAAAAAGTCTCGCATCGATTGGTGTAAGGAAATGATTAAAAAGTTCAATCGTGGTGCTTCAAAAGACGTGAATAAAATCGTGACGGAAACAAAACCGCAATCGACCGTGTGGGCATTCGTAGACGAGGCAAATCCAACAAAAGTTGTTGAGCAGTCAAAACGTCGTATTGATGATTCGTCCTTCATACTGTCCTGATTTGGCACCCAATGACTTCTTCTTGTTCCCGAATATCAAAGGTAAACTGCGTGCTCAACGATTTACGTGCGCCGCAGAAGCAGTTGAAGCGTTCAAAAACCATGTTTTGGAGGTGTCTCAAGAGGAATGGAAAAACTGCTATGACAAATGGTTTGAACGAATGCAAAAGTGTATTGATCAAGGGGATTATTTTGAAAAACAATGAAGCTATTTTCATTTAAAAATGTTTGTTATTATTTGCTATTCCCGAAATATAAATTGTACCCCTCGTATTATATTATTGTTATTGAAAAATAACAATGGCAGATAGCTAACGCGGAAAGGTGATGTCGAGTTGAGCAAAAAATCGTAAGGAGGGGGGTCTATTCTCACGCTCTTAGGATATACAGGGTTAATTAGTATTTCACGATTTTGATTCACATTATTGTTTCTAGCAGAAAAACGAACTTACATAAAACTTATTTTGAAAGCTTATTGCAAAGACAATGATATCATCTTTCTAACGGTATATCAACAAAACCCACTGACCTAACATTTTCGGAGCTGTGCTCGTGTGAAGATGAAATCAATTGGTTAAAACTACAGCCTGTTATTGTGTGGTCTTTTTTTGTGCGAATTGTTTTATGCGGTTTTTATTTTTATGCAAGTTTTTTTCTGCGGTTTTTTTTTGAGCGAGTTGTGTTATTATATTTTTTCTTGTATGCGATCTATTCTATGCATAGATTGGGGACTATCCCGTAAATGATAGTGACATCATCACTATCTTAACTGATCATGAAGATGGACTAGAAGAATCGAATTTTATAACAGCAGATAACATCTATTTAGGGATCCAGCTAAGTTACAAATTAGAAAAGTATTTTCTTAAAATAGATAACAACGTCCGCAGAAGAATGAAATTCCAAAAAGAGCTTAGATCGTGTATATCTGGTTATCGTGAAATTTATAATAAGCTTACAAAACGACCGTCATCACAAAGACTTATCACCGACTATATGGTTATCACAGATAATAATTCCATTCCAATGGAAACAACTAATAACTCCATTACAATATCTTCAAGTGGCGAAAGCGATTTCGAACCAGATCATTACAAGAAAATGCGCGTTTTGGACTACGACAAGTATTATTGATTAACTTATGAATTTATGTGTTTTAATTTCTTTTCTTAATTTGAATTTTTTTTATTGAATAATTTTGTGTATTTTTCACATTTAAAAAGAGGAATTAAAACTTTTTTTTAAACGTTTCCGTGTGTAATTTGTTTAGTTATTAAGCTTGGACAGTACTTTGTCGCTTTTTCACAGAATGTTTCCCGGATGAGATTTTTTTTATGCGGTATAAAAACCCGCATATATAAATTTTTCTATATTAGACTACTTAAAGTTTTATGTTAAAGCTGTTTATGAAGTCTTCGAACAATTTTTTTTGTGCGTTTTTTTTCTGCGGTCCCTATCTACCGCACAAAAACAGGTTTGACTGTACTAAATTTCAACTTTGAGTGCAAATTTCTCAGAATTTCGCTTAATAAATTGAATTTTTTCTTGTTTTAGTTTTGTTATTTATTCAATTCCATTTTCAATAACACCAAAAGCATAAACATATCTCTAGAAATAAAAAAGTTCTACTAAAAGCTGTACTAAAAAAATGGTACTTATTAGAAAACAATGATATTATGTACTGCATAACCAATTGCGCTGTTTTTTTTATGAATGAGAAAGAAATACTATCAAATATGTCGGAAGGTTATCGACACTGAACTGAACTCAATTCATTACGCGAAGTTCGTTTTTCTGCTAGAAACAATAATGTGAATCAAAATCGTGAAATACTAATTAACCCTGTAGATCCTAAGAGCAATAGACCCCCTCCACACGATTTTTTGCTCAACTCGACATCACCTTTCTCTTCCGTAAATAGTTCCACTTAGTTGCGGGACATCCTGATAAAAAAACGTTTTATATACTATAAAAAATCAATTTACCCCCTTAAACGAACTCATAGGATTTTAAAAACAATAGATTATATCAGAATAAAAGTTGCTTCCTATACACCGTGACTCCGTATCTACATGAAATGAAATGAAAAGGCACCCAGAGGTTGCACCAACTAACGGTACACAAGGAAATATAAAAAATGAGCTTTAATTTTAATTGGAGTATATTCTTTGCAATAGAGAAGAAACAAGTTGTATTTTTGACAACTTTATTTTAAGCATTTCGGCCAAAAAAGGTGATTATTTGCATGATTTGCGTAAATTGTTAATTTTTTTTAAAGGTTTTTAAAGGTGTCTGCCATGACCTTGGAACCGCGATAGCTGTCTGCCATTGTTATTTTTCAATAACAATAATAAAATACTTTAAAATATATAAGTGACAGCCTTGTCACTATAACGTGAATTTTGTCATATTTTTACACCTTTCGCACCTGAGTGGCTTTAGAGGAACCGCCGGCCAGACTAAAGAGATCCCATCTCATGTATAACAGGTATAATATATTAAATTAAGAAAATATAAGGTTTTTTAAAATACCATAAGTCTGTCGGCCACTCGCTCTTAGACTATTAACCAAATAAATAATACTCCCCTGATATACTCGCGCTAAATAAAATTACAAATTAACTCAAACTAAAAGAATTAAAGTGGCGTCCGTGGCGTAGTTGGTTAAAGTGCGTGGCCGCTATGTCAAAGAACTTTGGAGACCCAGGTTCGAACCCCAGCAGCGACAGAAAATTATTTGAATTAAAAACCTCTCTGCAGACAATGGCAAACCTCAGAGAGTAATCAAATGCCATGTAAAGCTTCTTGAGAATAAGAACATTACGTTCATCGCCGTTCGGAGTCGGCGTTAAACATGTAGGTCCCTTTCTCGGTCAATTGTGTACAAACTTAATAACACGCACAACACAATTGATCATAAGAAGCTAGGTCAAAGTCCTTTCAAGGGCTGAAATGGCCAGTTATTTATTTTTTTTTTTTTTATAAAAGAATTTATTAAAATATTTTTTAAAAGTGAAAAAGTTAAATATACTCGATGCATCTTAACAAAATTATTATAACAAAAAAAATTTTAAACAAAAACAGTATATTTACAAACTTTTATTTTTGTATAGAAATTTTAGATATGGATTAGGAGAACCTCCCTTTAGGGGTGTAAAATAAATTTTTTGCCCCGGATGCCAGCAACCCTAGCTACGCCACTGATTGAGAGTACAAAATGGTGTAATAAAAAGGAATTTTTTTTAGATATAATAAAATTTGGATAAAATCGTTTTCGAACTTAGACTTTTTGTAAAAATAAATTTTTTTTTGAGTTTGTTTAGCTATTTTATTTTTTGCATGCAATAATCTTTGATTTTACGTAGCTTTTAAGTCGTACTTTGAAAGTTATTGCGTGAAAAGTGATATATCTGCAAAGGGCGAGTTTTTCTTGCCTTGACGCAAAGAATCATTAGCTTCCAGATTGAACTCTCTATCCGACTCACTCTGAATAGTAATGGATTTACGTTTAAGTGAATCCACAACCATTGTCAATAACACAAATAAAAAAGTCAATACAGTACACGTCCAATATAACGAATACCCGATTTAACAAATGTCCAATATAACGAACGGCAAAATCTCTTTATTGACTATTCTATATAACGAATTCAAATTTTTTTTGTCATTCGATTTAACGAAAACTCAAGGGCCTCTATACAATGGACTTCAGAAAATAATGTAAACTGCACTAAAATCAATATTTTTCAAGAGAAACTTTAACACAAAAAAAAAATATGCAAATATTTTATTAATATATAAATAAAAACTGAACTACTAAAATCTGTATTTCTTTGTTTAAAATATTCATTCGATATAACGAATTTTTCGATTTAACGAAAAGGCTGGACAAGAAACCATTCGTTATATTGGACGTCTACTGTAATACAAATATTTCTTACGTATATAAAGGCCCTTTATTAAAGGGTGATTTTTTAGCAACTTTCTTTTTGGCAACACCGTTTTTGGCAGCACAGCTTTTGTCGTGTTCATGTTGTTACATGCTGTTAAGCATGTTCAGTTTGGTCTATAATTTCACCATGAATCGACGTACAAACGAACAACACTTACAGATTATTTAATTTTATCATCAAAATTCATGCTCGGTTAAGAAAGTGCATCGTGCACTTCTACATTTTATGGACAGTTTGGACGACCTTCTGAGGCGGTTATTCGGAATCTTGTGACTAAATTTCGGATGAAATTAATATTACAGGACATTAAACCACCAACACGCATACGTAGAGTGCGGACAGAGGAAAATATCGTAGCTGTATCCGCCAGTGTTGTTGCTGACCATGAATTATCGATTCGGCGCCGTTCGCAGCAATTGGGCCTCTGTAACTCCACTACGTGTAAAATTTTGCGGAAGGATTTGGGTGTAAAACCTTTTAAAATACAGCTGGTGTAAGAATTGAAGCGACCTACCACAACGGTTAACTTTTGGTGAATGGGCGCTGGCAAAATTGGATGAAGATCCACTTTTTTATCGGAAAATTTTGTTCAGCGACGAAGCTCATTTCTGGTTGAATGGATACGTGAAAAAGCAAAGTTGCCGTTTTTGGTGTGAAGAACAGCCAAGAGCATTGCAAGAACTGCCAATGTATCTCGAAGAATGCACTGTTTGGTGTGGATTATGGGCCGGTGGCATCATTGGACCGTACTTTTTCAAAGACGATGAAGCCAGGAACGTTACTGTGAATGGCGTGTGCTACCGTGCGATGATTACACATATTTTTGACCAAAATGGAAGAGCTGAACTTGTCTGACATGTGGTTTCAACAAAACGATGCCACATGCCACACAGCACGCGAAACAATGGCCCAATTGAGGAGCGAGTTCGGTGAGCAGTTTATTTTACGTTCAGGACCGGTCAATTGGCCACCTAGATCGTGCGATTTAACGCCTTTAGACTATTTTTTGTGGAGCCATGTTAAGGCTCATGTCTATAGGGACAAGCCCGCAACGGTTGAAGCACTCGAAGCCAATATTAAAGAATTTATTCGTGAAACACCGGCCGATATGTTGGAGGGAGTATGCCAAAATTGGACCCAGAGTATGAACCATTTGAGGCGTAGCCGCGATCAACATTTACATGAAATCATCTTTAAAAATTGAATTATATAGGTTGTTCTATAGACTCAAATAAAGATTTCATACAGTTCTCTATTTTGTTTTTTTTTAAATCCAATCCGAAAGCTCTTAAAAAATCACCCTCTACATGCTAAACACAAAGAATGATGAATGCTGCCGAAACCTTCCGTGATCGCCTGAAGTGTGGATAGTTTACTGTTATTTCCCTAAATCAGGTTTACTCGGGTGTATGCGTGGTTATAGAACTTTTACTTTTACAAATCAAAAGCTAATTTTGGTCTTGTTTGAAATTGTATTTTATGGTAGGAAAATAAAATTATTTTGGGAAACTTTGAAAAAACTTAAAAAAACACACAAGGAACTTAAGTGAACTTTTAATGCTACTTTCGAATGTTACATGTTTTTGAAAGGAGATAGGTCAAAGGACATATAAGAGCTTGCCCAATATAAAAAGAACAAAAATTCTTAGGACCAAATTCCCAGATTTGCAATATCTCTTCCAAAGAAAAAAAAAAAAATTCTAAAAAAATCAGTCAGATGAAATTATTACGCCTACCGAAAAAACGGTTAATCTCTTAAAATCCGACGAAAATCAATTTCAAAATCTTGAAATTTTTCAAATTGGCTTTGACTTTTAACATCTATCATCTCTGGGTATGAAATTTGGCAACCTTCAATAAAAACTTCGCCTACCTCCCGTACAAAGTGACGTCATCTTAATACAAAGTGGCAGTCTTAAGTCAAAAACTGAAACTGACACCTAATGAAAGCAGTTTTATGGGGGATACTTGGGGAAAAGGTTCAATGGGGGAAAAGGTTCAATGGATGTAAGATACAAGATTTTTTTACAGCCATGGACACATAAATAGCACAAATTCAATTTCGAGACTTTAGGGTGACGATATTTAAAACTCCGAGAGAGAAATACCGTTACATACCTTCGTTTGTTCAGGTCATCTTTTTCTATATCGGCAGGTACGATCTGCAGAGGACATACATATAAATGGCACACATTTTAGTTCATGAATAAGAGTTAAAAAGATTAGATAAGTTAAGAGCTCGGGTATTAGTAAAATTTTAGTGTTTTATTTAGTGAATTTCGCCAATTCTTATTTAAATGGGTTGTGACTTGTGACATTGGAAAAACTCAAGTTTGGAAAAACGATCAATTATTCACGAACTAAGTCGAAATGGTAAAAAACGGCGGAAACCGCGGATATTCTCAATGTATCGCGATAATATGGTCTAAAATGAACTCGAGTTAGTTACATTGAATGGTTATAATAATTTTTAGAATAAGCCATGCAATCCTAGACCGCGTAAAACTACAGCTTCTACTGATAGAATCATATTTCGCAAAAGTAAGGCTTAACCCTTCAAGTCAGCGAAGCAAATTATGGGAGATAAAAATGAAGGAAATAACCTAAATGTATAAAGAAAACAAGTATCTAGAAGACTTCAAAATGTTTATCTTTATGGATGCATCATTCGGAGAAAGCCGCTCTTAACAAAAAAACGTTTGAAAAGCGTCCATGTGAATAAACAAGACTAATTTTGAAAAAACGAACCTTGGACTGACAAAACAAAATTTAATAGGGTTAATCCAGATGGAAAAGCTTTTTTGCTCCCCAAATGTAAAGACTTGATGCCGAAGTATTAAAAAAACATTAAAGCCTGTAGGAGGCAACGTAATAGCTTGGGGGCTTTTGCCGGCGTTGGGCCAATTTTTCTTATACCAGGAATAATGGACAAAAGTATGTATTAAGATCCATTTGTTCTCGAGAACATGCGTGTTACATTGACTTTCATGCATGATAATAACCCAAAACTTGAGCTGTTGAGCTCAAGTTGAGCTGAAAAATGAAAAATAAATATTTTGGATTGGCTAACTCAAAGTCCCGACCTCAATTCTATAGAAAATTAATGGAATAATATAAAGTTAAGCATAAGCAATCAAAATTTTTGAAATTAAGATAAGTTCTGGAGTGGAATTGAGAAAGCTTGGTACTCTATTCCGAAGGATAGATTACAGAAGTTTGTGGAGAGTATAGGTCGAAGATGTCAGGCGGTTTTGGAGAATTCAGGGTACAGTACCCTTCGATACAGATATTCGTGTATCTATTGTTGATTTATCAAGATTCACTAAAGTTTTCATTTTTTCCCCCAAAATCCAAATTGTGCTATTTTTACGTCCACCTCAGCTAAGGAGCAGTTTTAAAAGTTTGAATTAATTTTCTAAGGTTTTATTAATATTTACAAAAAACTACTGTTTTAAGTTTTTAATGCTTAAACTCAAATGCCGTGAAATAAATTTTTGTTCTCCTCGATGTATTTTATTTTAATTTTTGTGAAACATCCCACATGTTTTTTGTTCTATTTATGTGTCCACGACTGTTCTATTTCAAGTAGGGAGATGCTACTGAAAACTGCTTAAACGGTTTTAAACGATGTTTTACATATTCCAAAATCGTTGACGATATTGACACAACTTAAAAGTTTGTTTAATTTTGAAATCAAAAATAAAATTATTATTTAAAATTAACCTAAAGTTACAGGTTATCGATGATTTCAAATTAAGGCATCCTTTTAAACACCCTCTAGCTCGAGTTTTGCAGTTTTGGGTTCAGTTTTTGGACTAACTATGTAGTAGTCGCGTGGACTACATATGCATGTCATTTTCATGAAAAATTGAGGTACGCGACTACTTTAGGGTTAATTTGCAAGGCATAAATTGTACGGATCAATTGAAACGAATCGAGCTTCAAGAATTTACAACTCTATAAAAAAAACTAGTAAGAAATGTATTATCTTCCCCAATACAAAACTAGTAAGGAATAAATTAAATTACCCCACAGTTAAATATATAATGTCCGACGTTATGAAGGTTTTATTATTTTAATGATGCCAGCTGGTATGGGGGGTAGGCGTGGTTTTTACTACCCAATTTATCCAAATTTCAACATACGCTGTACGTTTTAAACATCAAAGCTTATGTGTAAAATATCAAGTCAATTCATTGATTTGTGGAATCCATAAAGATTGTGCTATTTTATAACGTCACTTTGTATGGGAGGCAGTGATGTTAACATAATTTGTTGAAATTACTGTGTTAGGCACGAAAAATTACTGTTTTTGATGCAAAACTACTGTGAATTGGAACAAAAATTACTTTGGCATTACTGTATAACTGAAACAAATATAAAATCAATTAAAATGTTCATTTTCATATAGTTGTTTAATTATGTTTATATAACTGATGTTAGGAACTTTTTTTTGTTAATAAATTTCAAAATGACAAAGTCCAACAGTAGTTTTCCATTTCATTAATTGGACCTAGTGACTGTAACTTAACTTTATAAGTTACCTTATTAGTTCTTAGAACGGGAATATAACAAAAATTATTGGGTCGCTGGGATCGGTTAAAATAAATTCCTCTGCTGCTAAGAATAAGAACGCGAAAACTAATACGATTTTGTTTGTAACCAGTTTATTGATCACTTAACGACTAAATTAAACAATATAAGAAAATGCATATGAATGCTCAAGAAAGAGTTTCGGGTTGCCAGACTATTAAATGTAAATCTACTATTTAAAAAAAAAATAATATAACAATAATAAACCAGCCATTTGAGCCCAATTCTTTGTCCCAATTTCAATTGAACACAACTGATAGAGAACTGGACCTACTAGTTTTATGCCGAATGTACATGTTCTCAAGAAGCTTTACATGGCTTTATTTACTCTCTGGGGCTTGCCATTGTCTGCAAAGAGGTGACGACAGATCAGAAAAATCTATTTCAATTGAAAATATTTTCTGTGTCTAGTAGCGGATTCGAACCTCGGATTCGAAAATTTTCACCGAGTGGTTCAGGCACTTTAACGCACTCGGCCACGACCGCCACAAAAATATATTTCTGAGTCTTCAGCTGTTATAAATATAATAGAGAAACGTAACAACATATGTTTGGATACTTAATACATTACAAAAAATTAAGATTTTAAGATATTATTCATCTAAATGATCTTACATAGATCTTTTTAAAAACTTAAAATGCGTTCTTTGGAACTGTACGGTTGTTAGTGCTAGACATGGATACACTATTATTTGCAAAGTCAACAACGCATCGTTTCATTATGCACTAAATTCCAGGGATGTTAAATTATATAAACTATTTATATAAAGTTGTTACAAATGTGATTTTAAAAAATTTTTTCTAAATAAACTTTATAATTATAAGAGGTTAAATTATAAGAAGAACAAAGTTGTTACAAATGTGATTTTAAAAAATTTTTTCTAAACAAACTTTCTATTTTTGGCCGGTCATTGAAATTACTTGATTTTTCGAAAAATTACTGTCGAACTGTATGAGCAGTCAAATTACTGTAGAAAACAGTAATTACTGTGCAGTTAACATCAGTGATGGGAGGTATGCGTGATTTTCATTCGATTTTGATAAATTTCAAACGAAGAGTATGTATTTGGAATCAAAGTTAAATGCAGCTAAGTCTTGTGAAATTTTGAAGAAATTTTACCATTTTCCTATCGTCACGTTGTATATTGTTTTCAGCTTTGAACCAAGGATTTCAGATGTAATACTTATTCGATACTTGGTTCGAAAATGGGGTGATAGATTAGTGAGAGGGAAGGTGCAATCAAATGAAACATGTGTAGGATGTTCTAAGCATGGTGGAAATCCAAAGAAACATGTGAATTTGAATCTGAGGCAAGTGTTATGCCTTTACCTCAGTCAATTTAAGTTATAAGGCAATCTCCATCCACAAACTTCTCTACCACCAACTACGACTTCGAGTCGTAAATATTAATGAGTTTTCAATTTCAGTTGATTAGAATTGAGGAAAGAAAATTGCAAATGCAAAAGGTTAAAGCGTACGACAATGGCCTGGCCGGGATTCAAATCCGGGAACTCTGGGGTGGAAGTCGAGCACGCTACCTTCTCGACAATAGAGACCGCTGATAGCTTCAAAATTATGACTGTAATCATGACGATGGACACACGGACAGCCAACGGATATATGTAGCTATGTCAACGCATTTGGTGAAACTGATCACGTCTCCTTATCGGTACAAACAGAGTGACATACCTATATACCACTTATGCAGTAGGCGTAGGGGTATAAACAAAATTTGAATGAGGTGTCGAATATTGTTTTCGAAATCAACACATAATTTATTGAATCGGTACCATCTGGAGTTATTTTGAGTTTTTAGTGCTATCAGCTTTGAATTAAAAATGGAGAGTGGCACCTCCGGGCTGATACTTTCTTTGAGCTCCACTTTATCAGATGGAACTATTCCCAGTTTCGATGAGCTGACATAGTAAGGACCACAATTTCTTAAAAACAATCGTATGATAAAACATATTGTCAGTTGTTTTGCAAGTGGCAGCCATTACCAATCGCCATACTTAAAAAAAGGGCGACTTCCGAATTACAACACGAACGAACACACACCTGATGTCCATTAATCTCCGTGTGCTCCGATGCAACTGCACGCGATTTGACGGAAGTACACAAGGAAAACAAAGGCATTGAGCAAACGGAGACCGCGCAAGCGCTAGCCTATTTATATATATACAACTGGAAAAACAACAACAACGACGACAGGAGAGATATTCTTGAATTTCATTGGAATAAAAATAACAAACGCGATAACCGTGCACACATACAAGTAAATACATACATATTTATGTGTGAGTTACTATCGCGTTTCGTCCCTGCTCAACTATGTACGTGCCAGCATCACATTCAACATGCAACAAACCGAATTATATGCTACAGGAAAACACCACTGAAATGAAGGAGTTTATATCGTGTATCGCGTATATAAAACATACATTCATGCATACAAACACTTAGTTCAAACATAAATACTGCGTTCTGTGTTGTTTTTGTTGTTATTGTCTGCGCTGAAGTGTGCCTGGCAGTTGATAAAAATCACGGTTCGGCCAGTGCCGCTGGTAAACGTTCGCTCACTTGGTTGGTTTAGTAGTAATCGTCATCTTCGTCGGCATCATTGTCATTCATTCATTCATGAATACTACGCAATAAAAAAAAAAAACACTTTCTTACCGCACTCCGTTGTGGCCTTCCGCTGTCACTTTTAGCATCCTTTACTAAGTTTTGATTCACATGAATACAGCTCGGAGATACAGATCGCATGTAGACTGAGTGAAGCGAGTGTTTTGCGTTTGCTTTTCCCCGTTATTCTTATTAACGCTGTTCCCAGTTCTTTGCTTCCACTTACCGCCAGATATCACTGGATTCGGTCCATTAACGAAGCTTTGTTTCCAGTGCGGGTTTGCTTAATCGTGTTAAAACGTTCGTCGAGCGGTGTTGTCGTTGTCGTCTTCGTTAATACGATTCGGAAATCGGATAACAATAATTTACCTAGTATATTTATATTAAATCTGTTAACGGGCTTGTTTTCTTTTATTTATAACAATTAATGAAAATAACCGAATAACGATTGGACAAAAAGTGGCAATTAATTGGATGAGTGTTAAATTTTATGTCACTGTAAAAAAAAAACTCATTCGCGGAGGTAACTGGTTGGTTAAGCCTAACCATTGGTGTTTTTTTTAAATAAACCTCTGCAAAGTGTGTATTTTTCTTTATTGGATATTTTACCATTTTAGAACATCATTCGTTCAAATTTTGTAAGAATTTTTTTGGGAACTCAAAATTACCTGCGGCAAGACGGATAACTTAAGCGGGTGAGTTCTTGGAGATGTAAGGCTTTGATTGAGGACGTTCAAGCTTTCTAGTTCATAGAATGTTATTTTCTTAAAAGCTGGAATAAAGAGAAATAAATGTATGGAATTTAAAATAGATAAGTGCATTTTACCCATTTTAAAATTACATAAAATAAGCTTTTTAGATTCATCAACTGTAACTTGTTTCATAATAAGACATAATTTTTTCTCTCACGAAATTGTGTGAAAGTGGAATTTTGTTGTTGTTAAGTTACTTTGGAAATTTAAAATAAAAATCTCTCGTTTAAAATGGCTCCGCCATTCTAAGGTCGTACCGGGTCTAACCAAAATTCTAAAAGTTTCTCGGACTGCACTCGAACCGAGGTAAATCGGTCAATTGGGATCAATTTGGAGTGAAAAAATCTTAGCGGACATAGGCAAGACTGTACAAGTGTCCGTACAGAGAAGAAATTAAAGAAAGTTGAAACGTCGAAAGTTTAAAATTTCACATATAATTGGAAATTCGCAAAATAATGTTTTAAAATCAGTCTATGATTATTATACCGAGTTCAGTTAGTATCGGTAATATAACTATTACTGAGGACGAGGTTTTAAGAGCAAGTAATGCTCTAGATTGCAGTATAGGTGCAGGCTATGATCTTTTACCCCCGGTTTTTCTAAAGAATTGCGCATTTTCTCTATTAAAATGCATGACCTTAATATTGAATAACTCATTGATATCAGGTGTTTTTCTAGATGACTGGAAAATAAAATTTGTTTTGCCCATTCACAAATCGGGTCAGAGAGGGCTTGTTACTAATTACAGGCCCATTGTCAAACTCTCATCAATACCTAAATTATATCTACGAAGCAGCATGGTTTTTTTCCTGGAAGATCTGTTACCACAAACCTAGCGTCGTTTGCAAATCATTCATTATGTGCTATTGAAGATGGGTCTCAGGTAGACGTCTTATATATCGACTTTGTTAAAGTGATTGACAGCCTTAACCATACGCTATTATTAAAAAAGCTGAAAAAGCTTGGCATTCACTCTAACTTACTAATTTGGATTAAATACTATTCCTCCAATAGACAGATCTTAATCAAGGTAAAGGATAGTTATTGCAGAACCATAACAACAAACTCCGGCGTTCCCCAAGGAAGGCACTTAGGGCCTCTGCTTTTTATACTATTTGTAAACGATGTAACTAGTATCTTTAAGACATGTAAATGTTTGCTATATTCCGACGATCTAAAGCTGTTTGCAACTGTAAACAATTCACATGACTGTTGCCTATTTCAGGAAGACATAAATTCTTTAACAACGTGGTGCATTCGAAACGATTTTCATCTAAATTTTAACAAATCTAAAATCCTAACTTGCACGCGTAAACAATCGATTATCATTCACGAGTACAATTATGACTTCAATTGTTTTTTTCAAAGAGATAGCGTCGTAAAAGACTTAGGCGTCCTTGTAGACGCTAAACTATCGTTTGATGCGCATATAGATAATATGGTTTCTAAGGCGATTTCTCTTCTTGGTTTTATCATCAGGAACTCGAAGGAATTTAATGACCCAAACCCCTTAAAATCTTTATTTGTCGCATTAGTAAGACCGACTCTAGAGTATGCCAACATTATTTGGTATCCTTTCTACGAGATAGCGGTAAAAAGAATTAAAAAAATACAAAAGCGGTTTAAAAGGTTTAAAACAGGGAAGAAAGGCTGAGAGCATTATTTTTATCAAAGATATCCTTGACAATAAAATTGATTCATCTGAATTGTTAGCTCTTATCAATTTTCACAGAAAACTCTGCGAATTAGAAATTTATTTTTACCACAGTCCCATAGTTCAAACTATGGTCTGAACGAACCAATATCAAGATGCCTTACTCTGTTCAACTCAATAAACAGTCATGTGAATTTTGATTTAAACAGACATCATTTTTTAAACGATCTCTACAATATTCTTAATGATTAATTCAATGAAATCATAAATTGCATATTTATTATAAACTCTATAGTTAAATTACAAATAGTTAATTAGGTTAAGTTATATCTGTAAGGGTTAAACCCAGTAGACGAATTAAATAAATAAATAAATTATCAATAAAACGACTGCTGGTTGGTAATCTACGTCCGACAATATTCGATAAGTCCCCAGTACGTTCCCTTTTCATCATGGATAAATTTCTGTATGGCCGAAATGTCCTGTAAAACAGCCTTGCAAGACTGCTGAAGTCCCGAATAAATGTTAAAAGCGTGTCCTTTATAGAGCCTGAGTTTAAGACTGCTTTATTTTTACTATGATTGCGATTTAATTAAAGAATCTTAGAAAAGTGCTTTTATCCCCCACGCGTACCGGGGTATATTAAATTATGTCACTCCGTTTATAGCGCCCATAAGAAGGCACGGTAGGTATAGAAAAGTATATATATTCTAGATCTACATCAACAGCTGCGTCGATGAAGCCATGTCCGTAATTTTTATGAAAGATGTCATTTTGAAGCTACTGTAATGACATTAACCTATTATTTATATCGAAGAACAAGTTCGAAATCGTTTAAAAATCACGTCCACCTTACATACAAAGTGATTTTATAAAAACCTTTGTTAATAAAATTAATTTTCTGTTTGTTTGACCAGCATACAAATCTTAACGGCTGAACGGATTTAGCTAAAATTCGACACACATATTACTTGAATCCTAGATAAGTTTATACTAGGTTTCACCACGCCTCTTTCGCCCCTTTACAAGAAAGGCAAATTAACTTCCTAGCGTACTTTTTTTAACGTAAGTGTTCATCTAATGAATTTTAAAAAGTCTTTTATTTTGACATCAAAAATATTCACATATTTTCAAAATTGCACTTTAGTACAACGTCCTTTTCTAATAACATCGTTACCTTAGAATAATAAAATACTATCAGGAATTCGAATGTTTTACTTTCGATGCAAATAACTCCGTTGTTTTTGAATATATTTCATTCAATTTTATTTTCATTGATAAATTCAATTCAAGTACTTAGTAAAAAACCATTTGAAGGGAACCGTTAGCTTAGCGTATATATATATTTAATCTTTTTTTAAAAAAAGGTCGAAAATATTGACTTTTTACTCAAAAGTTTGTTGTTATTAAAAACATAAAAACTCAAAATTGCGTTTTTGACTACCTTAAGCAAGAAATAGCGTTTAATAGCAAACGTGGTTTCAGTTTTATGAAAAACTAGTAAACTCGTATGGCGTTACAACCTAAAAATGCGCTCACAATATTTTCGTTGTGAGGCTTAATAGCACATCTATTCTGTCGTTAACTAAAATTTACCGTAGCACGTCTCCTGAATTAGTTATAATGCAACGATACTAAATTTCTATTGGATAAGCTGCTATCTTCACGACCTGACCTTCCGTGCGTAGAATTGGGCTTATCACCTAAGAGGTATAGGAAGTTTGAATTAGCTGTACAAAGTATGCTCTCCTTCAAATGAGCTGGCGGCGATGCCAGTAAAGGCTCCTGGAATAGCGATTTTGCATGAACTTGCTATTTTGTGGCTAGTGTATCAATATAAAATATATTTGTACGTTTTTCGCTTCGGTCAACTGCTTTAATAATACAATAGTATGAAATTGGAAAATTTGAGAAAAAATTTATCACATAGTTTTAGGCATTAAATAGAAAGCTGACTTTCTTCGTAGAAGATTGTTTTAGTTTTTCTTGTTTAAATACACAATTTTTAAGAAAAAGTAAGACCTTATTGCACATCTACAGAGCAAGATCTTTCTATTGATACCCTCTTTATAAAAATCGCATTTACGGTATAGATTTGATGGTCATCACAAAAAAAGCGCTTGCGTACACTAAGGGAAAAAAATATTAAATTTATCCAAAAACTTTTTTAATTTATCCAAAAAGCGAGTCATTTTTGCACCAATAACGCATTTACTTAAATCGACTACGTAAATATTTAAAATTTATTTAAATACTTTTTTAATTAAATAAAATATTAAAATATTTAAACAGAATTAATAAAAAATATAATAAAATTATGCACGAATATATTTAAATATCTTTCAAATATTTATTATTTGAAAATAAAACTATCGCATTTAAGGAAAATTTATATAAAAATATAGAAATTGAATAAGAATTTATTTGAATATTTCCCACGAGCTGCGTCCATATCAAACGCCATTTAGTGGTAAATTTTATTTTCTTTTTGTGAAAATATGATTTGTGAGTGCGGTGGTGAGTGCGATGCATGATGAAATAATGTAGGGTGGAGTGAAATTCTTGAGAAAATATCGAGTTGTCACTCCACCTTACATGAATTCATCATGCATCGCACTCACCACCGCACTCACAAATCATATTTGCCAAATATCCATGATATATTGCCCTTGAAACATTAATTAAATGAGAACTATAAGACCTGCAACTGCTGGTGCGAAGAAACTGCAGCAGCATCGCACAGGAACAGAGTGCGATGCTGCTGCTGCTTGGCGGCTGCTTGGAAGCTGTATGGAATATGTGTGTCAGTGTGTGGCATAAATAAAATTTAAATACGGGAAAAAAAAAGACTTGTAAGGAAAACATTTGATTTATCCACGTAAATATTTAAATGAAATATATACTCAGGCGTGGATAATGTTAATATGCGTTATTTCCCTTAGTGTAATAATAATATAGATTGTTAACAGTTTCTGTCATCAAAAAAGAAGAACCTCAGTGGTTCCTTAAAAAATGTATTTTTTTTTTAACAGTTGTTTTTATTATTTTTATAGAATAGTTAAGCTTTAAGAATAATTTATGTAAAAAAAAAAATTATGCCAACATCTTTTTCCGGTCAAAAGTTATCCCTATAAATTTTTTTTTCGGCCTCTGCGCATCTTTTATTTTCAACCGATAGAAAAAAAAAACATATACCTATAATATAAGCTTTAAAGTACTTTAATAATCAATGTAGTACAGCTTATTTTTAATTTTTTGGATTTTTAAATTATTACAACAAGGACTAAATATCAAAATTTTACATTTTTACACCCGAGTAAAACCGGGTCTTACGCTAGTTGTCAAATAAAATACAATTCAATAGATTCTAAAATAAAAAATATAAATAATAAAACCTTAATAACTTCAGATATTATACAATAATTACGCGTGCCAAGAAAAGTTCTTACATAGCTTAACATACGTTACACATTGCATCCAGGGCAGTTGTGACGTGGATTGTCTCTTCGTTCTCCATATCGTCTTCAAGGTTGTCATAAGCAGCATACAAACAATCGGCAAAATAGATTCGTCGTCCAATTCTTTTATAGTTACAAGGCCGTCATTAAAACATATGTAATCGTTGAAGCTTTCTGTCCCAACTGTAAATGCAAATAATAAAGGTTAATTTAAAGTGCGACAACTCAGCTAATCCTTATTATTACCATCTGTGAATGTTTCCATTGGTTGGTTTAGCAATTCTGTTAATGGTAGATTATCATCCGAGTTGAACTCATCTTCATTCTTGGTATATCCGCCGTGTCGAAAGAAATTAGCAACTGTTGTTTTGCTGACTTTTAACCATGGCATATGCAGAACATTTTATTGCGTCCAGTATGCTAACTTTGAACTTATCTTCACCTATATATCAACTGAATTTGGGAGAAGCAAGTAGCTATTTTTATTTTTCAACACCTTGGTCCAAACATTGTTAAACTGAGCTTGTATTTGGAGGCATAGACTCTTATTTTATGGACTGTAAGTCTTTTGTATCTGGATGAGCTGGACAGTTGTCTACCAGTAGTATAATTTTTTGGTTCGCACGGCGTAAATCACTGTCCCATTGTCTTAATTCATTGGTGAAATTTTCGGGTGTCATCCTAGCCTTCTTATTGGATTGGTATTTAACTGGGAATTTTTTAATGTTTTTCAATGCACCTGGTATTATTAGGTTTTATTACTAAAAGTTTTGTTTCTCTGTACCCGTCATATTTGATAGTTTTCAACTTGTACAGGTCTCACCTTTGAAGCGTAGAGTATTAAAAGGAGTGAGTTTATAAAAGAAACGAGTTTCATCGCCATTAAATATGTTCTCATCTTTAAAATTTGTTCTTATATCTAGACACTTATTTTGTAACCAATTGACCACATCCACCGATAGTTCGCTTTAAGCGGGTTCGTAATAAACCGAAAAAAATTGTGGTTTATTAGAATTAAAGCGCGTCCTTTTAAAATTGGCTCGTTATAAGTGAACAGTACTGTATAAAAATAAAAATGCCTTAAAAATTTTTCCTAAGTTTGTATCACTCAAAATTAAACTGCTAACTGTTCAAGCGAATATTACTTTCCCACATAACTAAGCAAAACCCTCTGTAAGATACAGTTATGAAAAGCAAACTTTTCATGAAGCAGTATTAATAGTATGAGTGAAGAAATTATTTTTTCGAGGCTCTTTATTTTGAATTCGTGGCTCGTTATGGTGTGGTGGGACCCCGACCAAATAACCTTTCGTGGTCCCGCTTTGATAGGGCCTTCAAACAACTCATGCTCAATTAATATTTAAGGTTAAAACAATTTAAAAAGATAGATAATTTTTACTTTTAAAATACTTTTTTTCCCAGATTTTCTTCGAAAATGTTCATTTTGGGTTATATTGAAAATAATTGTTGAGCTCGAGGGCAAGTATGTTTAGCTTAAGAAATTGTTGAGCTCTAAGCCAAATATGTTTATGAGGAAAACAATTAAATAACTATTTTTGGTTTTATCTTGTAGGCGAAAAATTTCAGCACCACGTTAACTTAAGTTGTTGTATTTGATTTTCATGGTTGAAATTGCGATAGCTCTTTAATATCCAGCGCGTAAGCAAGTGTGGATATTCTTTGAGTACTCCCTAAATTGATATGGGTGCCTGAGTAATACTTAAGAGGGAGATAGGCGTAGTGCCACGTTTTTTAACGATTTTCATGATTTTTTTTTTTACAAATATGGAAAATGAAAATTTATTAAAAATATAAGGTCCTTTCAATATTATATTTAAATTAATATTGTAATTTTTTTGTAAGTATTTCCTTGAAAAAACGGAAGTTATCAACTGCCACGCATCGTAGGTCACCATCAGATTTAGCAGTTTGCGTATATTCTGGAGGTCACAGTTTTCACCTGAAATCAATAAGTTTTTAAATTTACTTTTAGGACATAGGTCTTTCTTCTCTATGGACCTAAGTTACTAATTATATGTGGTGTACAAAAAAGTTTTAAGGGATTTTTTTTTTCAAGTTTGACGCTTTATTGTGAAAAATTTGTTACAAATTCATTTTTCAAAGTATTGGATATCGCTAGTCACTACTTTTCCCCCATTTTTCTGGTAATTTTAGGATACCATCTCGAAAAAACGATGAGTCTTTTGATGAGATCCACGAATCGATCCAATTTTGGAGTTCTTCAAAAGAGCGAAAGTGCGGATCCTCAAGGGCATGCATCATCGACGAAACTAAATAGTAGTCGGAAGGGCCAATTGCTGAGCTATACGGAGGGTAGGGTCTTACTTCCTATTTTAGCGTTTCAGGGTATGTTTTGACCGGCTTCGCAACATGTGGCCGAGCGTTGTTATGTTTCAAAATGACCTTGTCGTCCCTTTGCTCGTATTCTGGCCGTTTTTTGCTTCAATGCTCAGCTTAAACGCATCAATTGAGTTCGGTAGAGTTGCCCTGTAATGGTTTCAACTGGTTGTAGCAGCTCATAGTACACCACGCCCAATTATAAATATAAATCAACTGGCCATTTCAGCCCTTGAAAAGACTTTGACCGAACTTCTTAGGATCAAATTGTGCTGTGCGTGTTATTAAATGTTTGTACACAATTGATCGAGAACTCGACCAACCAGTTTTGTGCCGACTCCGAACGACTAATGTACATGTTCTCAAGAAGCTTAATATGGCATTATTTATTCTCTGAGGTTTGTTATTGTCTGCAGAAAGGTGACGGCCCATCGTAAAATTAATTTCAATTCAAAAAATTTTCTGTGTCAGATGGAAACTAAACCAGGGTCCTCTGGCGTATGGGTCACGCACTCTACCCACTGCACCACGGCCGCTACCACACCCAATTGGTCCCACTAAATATAGAGCACGACCTTGCCACTGTGAATATTCGGCTTGGGCGTCGATTTTGGCGTATGGCCGAGCGGACCGTATGATTTTTTGCACCTGGAATTATCGTAATGAACCCATTTTTCATCAACACTCACAATTCTTTCTTTTTTGCCGTTGTAGCAGCTGTTCACAAGTGAAAAAACGGCCTTCGACGCCTCTCGACTTCAATTCAAATGGCACCCAATATCCTATCTTTTGGATCATTCCCATGGCTTTTAAGCGAACAGATATGACTTGTTGAGTCACTCCCAAAGCTTTTGCGAGTTTTTCTTGCGTTTGGCACTAGTCTTCATCTAATATAGCCTCCAATTTGACATCACCAAACTTTTCTGGCTGTCCTTCGCGCTCTTTGTCATCGGTATTAAAATAACCACTTCTGAAACGTTTCTACCAAAACTCACATGTGGAAATCGATGAAGCATGTTCCCAACAAGTTTCTTGCAGTATTCGATAGCATTCAGGTGCATTTTTCTTCGAATGAAAGCAGAAAAGTAAAATTTCCCGCAAGTTGTGTTTTGTTGGCACCAAAGTTAATATATTCGGAGCACACAAAAACTATGTTGTTTACACTTCAGCGAAACGACACATGCTGAAAAAGAAAGCCTTATAATGAGGCTTCAAAATGAAGTTGGTTGCAACATTGTTCGATTCGATTTAATACTAGTGATGCCATCTCAAAAAATCCGTTTAAACTTTTTTGTGCACCTGTAAGAAATGTAAAACTAAAATTTTTAGAGGTGCTTGAACAAAAAAGTGTAATTTTTGCCTTTTTTTGCAATAAAAAAAAAAAAATACTTAAAATTATGCTAATATTCCAAATTTAGTTCAATTTGATTGGTTAAAAACTTTTTAAGCTAGAATGTAAAAAAATGTTATATAGAATATGATTCCAGAATCATATAGCAATTCTTCATCTTCATAACCGTGCAACTCTTCTTTACGAGCTTTTCAAGCTTCCTTAGTCTACAAGGTGCTGCGTCGATTTTATCGGTCTACGACAATAATAATAATAATAAACTGGATATTTTTTAAGGCCTTGAAAGGACTTTGACCGATCTTCTTATGATCAAAAATTGTGTTGTGCGTGTTTTTAAATATTCTTACACAATTGGTCTAGAACTGGATCTACTATTTTTATGACGATTCCGAACGGCTAATGTGCATGTTCTCAAGAAGCTTTACATGTCATTATTTACTCTCTGAAGTTTGTCATTGTCTGCCATTGTTTAAGCCATCTAAACCTATGTCCCCCTTAACAAATATCTTTCTTGTATTTCTTGTATTATCAACAATAAGTTTCAATTTAATTTAATGAAAAGTTGATTGAAATTAAATTGAATTGAAATCAAAATTAATTCAAACATTTTTTAATTTTTGTTTTTATTGTTTTATTATTTTTGGAATATGTAAGTAACTTTTCTAGCTAATGTTTAACAAGCACGAGCAAATGGAAATTTCTTTTTAAAACCATGATTAACAAGTTCAGTCAGCTTGATAATGTTGCATCCACAAATTTCTATACCAACTAAAATTCTGATGTCTGAAATTGTTTTCTTCCGCATATTGATATACTCGTATCTAGATAAATTTGAAATTATTATTACAACGAATCTTATGTTGTACCCCTGAGTGGGTCGAAATAAAGTAAGAAAATTCCACCCCGTATTCCTCGACAGACCTCGACAGTTTGCTGGAAATATAAAATTATTTTTTGGACTACGACAAAAACGGTCTTTTGCTTCCAACTTTTTTGTTTGATAACACATTGGAACATTTTCGAGATCATCGAATTCAAACAACTTTTTGACTGGACATAAATAGCTAAGGCCTTATCTGGGTTTTGTTGTATGAAGAATATATTGGCTTAGGTTGATGTTTTGAAGGAAATGTAGTACTTTTTCTCATGGCTATATCTCGTAAGCCGTGGTGTATTTTGTTTTCCTGTTTTCAGCAAAGTTTTATCTAAAGACAACTCCCAAACTTCTAACAAACAACAAAAAGTAAAACAAACTTATCCGAATAAAACTGCATCGAAGCCTCAAAAACCCAAAAATGCCGAAAATTGCCCACCATTTTTTACAATTCTTGGTCAATATCGTTAAAATCGTTCCAAATTTTGGCAAACAATTGACATAAAAATTGTAGACAAGAAAAAACTGAACAACTCTGACAACTGAACCTGCCAACTGCATCGGAGCACTCCTTGATACCCTTTCGGCTATGCAAATATGGCATATATTCACCAAAAAGCAAATAATATCCATGCTTAAGAATATTACGACTACATATGTTTCTTCGTTCTAAAATTTATTTCTAACGAAGTTTATTTATAAAAACTCCGATTTGCAAAAAGTTGCATTTGAAGTGTAGTAGTTGTATTTGAAGTTAAAAATCTGTTTATGTCAGCTTTGTTTTGAAGAAGTTGGTTTGAAATTTGAAAAGAATGGTCCAAAATCAGCAAATCATCGCTGGAGTATCTTCCAAGTACTATCGGACAAGAAAAGTGCATCGCAATTTTTACCCCTCCTCCTCGATAAACTCTTCTTGCATGCATAATTCATAATCCATGAACAAACTTTTATTGTCTGTCCTGTCTGTCAATGTAGATCACATCGAGTTTACTAAAAAAAATGTTTTGCTTCTAGGTTTCGTTGTCATCAATGAGCGTCTTAATCTGGCAGCGCGATCTCTTAGTTTCTGACAGCAAACAACATAATAAGAAAGGGCTTTATGTATGTCGCCCTTAAATATTAAAAATTTTAAAACACTTTATTATAAAAAACCTCACATGACTCACTCAAATTTCATACATCGATCGCATGCGGGCCTAGCTGTCCCAATTAGGATGAACGCGAAGGAACAATTACAAGTTTCTTGTTGCAGTGTCAGTGCAACTGTGCTGAAGCGCATGCAAACATATCCTTGAAGGAACGCATTTGATGAGTTGATACTTTGTGTTGTTTAGTTGTCCTGTCTTGATGTCGCTGCTGATGTTGCGTTGTTGGTTGGCATCGAGTTTTGGGCATGCGATATTATCGATCGAATTCAATGAAGATTGAACGTGATCAGTACAAAAGATGGGTGGATCTGACAAGCTGCCAGTCACAAATCCTGCTGGCCTTCAGGGCAAGAAACAAACACGTTCTCAAAAACTATGCCGCTGTTTCGAACATTTACTATTTTGAGGCGATTTTAAATTTTAAACAAAAAGATTGTCAATAACACGACGTGCTGCTGCATAATTTTAACCAGCTGATTGTGATTTGCAACAAACTTGGTTGGTTAGAAGATGTGTGCTCTATCAGTATTTCCTTCATTTCAAAAATAGCTTCTATTCAACATCAAATCCTAGAGTTCACGTATTTTCATTGAAATCGGATGTTATTGTTCCGATAAATGGCTGCTAGTATGTTTCTTAATTACATTGCTATTTGCTTCATTGGCATAGCCGTAACGCTTGCTCAGATTACACGGAAGTTTCCCAGCGACCAACGGTATGCATCATGTTGGCCTGTATTAAGTTGGTTTTGCCAGCGTGTGCGGATCAATTACGAACTTCATTGAGCGTAAAATTGTGACGCAAGATTGCACGGGACACATGCACACATGTGCGACCCTAACAGCACATTCATGCACTGCAGCCCCCGGCTTCTCTTGCATCTGTAGCTGTAGCTGTCGCTGCTTTGTTAGTCTCTCTATTGATTTAACAGCAATCGACATCCTCTGGTTTATGATGTTGGCAACTGTGGCAGTTACTGCTCCACTTCACTCTGCTCTTCCACCTCACTCATTGGATGCCATTGGTTCTCGGTATTGTTGGCATTTGCTTGGACATTTCATGTTGTTGTCGTTGTTTCTCTTGTTTTTGTTGCATTTGCTGCAGTTGGTGTTGGAGGAACACCTTAACACCTTGAGTTGGCAGACTCCATGGATAATTGTGAGTTTTAATGTGCGTACTAGATTGTCATAAGTTTTACAATGTTTTAAGTTGTAGTGTTGATTTGATGCATCGTAATTTAACAGCGTGTAAAGTTGAATATATATGTGTTTAAATTTTCTAGGGATTTTCGCAGCTTCTTCCAGGAAACATTGTTGTAAATTGTATTTGTAAGTTTCTTTCTACTTTTGTATCCGTAGTATTTGCCTCTGTGTTATTTAGAAAAAAACAAAAACAACAACAAAAAATATTTAAAAACCTCTCCAAATGGCTTTTTTATTCATAAGCTATTCAATGTACCTACATTTGTTACGGACAATTTGCATTTTGAAAGCTCGTTATTTCAAAGTGTCGCTATGGATGAAGAATTTGATTTGTTCAGTTTTTGTTGAGGATATGTTTTTGTTTTTTTTTCTCCTCTTTATTGTTGTGCCTTTACGAAGAAACAATATTTTTATTTATGTTCGTATTTTTATGATCCACTCTCGAATGGTGAAACATTTTTTTCGTTCCATTTAAGTATTTTACTGCGCAATGCATTTTGGATGTGTAGAGGTTTCAGATTTCACTTTTTATTGGATTCAATGTAGTGGATACCAACATTGTGAATTGTTATGAATTCGCCTACACGGTTATCTTTGTGTTTTTTTATTGTTAGGATTCTCATTATCAAAGAAAACAAGTGTTTTTCGTATGCTTCCAGGCACAAGAAGAGTAACAATGAAAAAACCTATTTAATCCAAATGGAATGCAAATTGAGACATTAAATAATCGTTGATATTAAAGCGATTTTTGTAAGTGAAGTGTAACAGAACAATTGGAAAGTATGATTGTAGCATTAAGATATTTGAAAAATGCTTCTTAGATTAAGTGAAAAAAGACTTCTAAAGGATGTATACAGAAGAGATGTAGGATTTGTTTTTTGAATAAAATAAGCAAATGTTTGGATGTCTCTTCAATTTTTATCTACATACATATATACTAGATGATATACCTTGTTTTACTCGGGTGATAAAAGTAAAATTTTGATATTTAGTGCTCGTTTTAATATTTTCAAAAATCAAAATAATGAAAAATAAGCAACAGTTAATTGGTTATTAAATGACCTTTAAAGCTCATATTCAAGGTCCATGTTTTTTCTATTGGTTGAAAATAAAGAGATAGCGAGGGGCCAAGAAAATAGATTTATAACGATAACTTTTGATCGGAAAGAGATATTGGTATAATTTTTTTCATATAAATTATTCTTGGAGCTTAACTATTCTATTTCTCTAAAAAAATCACTGGGGGTAGATTAGCATGGTCTACAATCTTATGTCAAAAACTAAAGTTGAATCTAAAAGCCAAGCGACCCCTTGAATCTTTTCTATTTGAAAAAAGAAGAAAGGAGCCAAAAAAAAAAAAAAAAATAAGGTCAAAGTCACTTGGAAGGCAGTGCTTACTTAAAAATATATAAAATTGAAAATTTTTGACAATTTTTCAAAATGATAAGAACATGCTAGAATACAAAAACTAAGTTTTTTACATCAGAAATCTTGTTATGAATCTTGTATCGTGAAGGTCATGTTAAAAAAAGAAATCCTTAAATTTTATCCTTGGAAGTGGATGACTTTGTTGGTTGCGTCGGCAACAATCTACACCAACAGCTGTTTTTCCTCTACATCATTTGTAATAAGTTTTTTAAAATCTTGGAATAGTTTAACACCTCTTTCGGCGATACCATTGATAACTTTGATGTGTTTTACTGTTTTTTAGTCTCTGTGAACTCAGGGTCCTGTTCCCATTGATTTGGGCGCTTGTTTAAAAAGCTTTAATTAATGTTTATATTAGTAAGCAACATGTTCTGCTATCAACAAGATCTGCCTGATTAAAGCCTTAATTAAGTTTTTCATGATCAATAGTGCTGCGAATCTTTCAAGTTTTGCTTTTTTTTTCTGTTAGATGGAAAACCTTTTGACCTTAGAATAGGTACAATTTAAATTTTGAAATTTAAAAGCATAGATAAGTTTCGTCATCCATCAAGCGTGATGTATTGGCCCAGATGCTCTCCAAAGAATTGTTTCTAATTGGTTTCCAAACACCAACACTTCAATTAACTCAATATAGTCATCTTGGTCTTTCATACCAAGAAGTGTTAGCAGGGACTCGATGGTAGCTTTTAACTCAGTTTCTTCAGGGGAAAAATTTAATGGTACATATTTGTAATCAGATAGAACAACTTCATTCGATGTTTTCTTCAACCTTTTAAATATGGGCATTTCGAGAGAGCTTAAAGGGCCCAAACATAATTTTAATACTTTGCTCAAAATAATTTTCATTATGTGATGGCGACATGCAAACCATAGGAGTTATTTTTAAGTTTATTTTCAATGACGGATGTTGTGTCAAAGCCCATGTACCAATGATTTTACCACCGAGATTCTAAGTTTTTTAGAATTTTATGTAATGCATCGCCAGTTTTCCAACCTGTTTCAAAACATAACGGATATGCCCGTGATCAGGGGCGTACCGAGGCCATTTTGATTGGGGAGATATCAAGGTATTTCGACCGACTGGATACCCTCAAGTCCCGACTTATTTTTAAATACAACAAAGCATAATTAACTTTAGTTACTCATACGTTCGATCAATAAAAATAAATCTACAGGGGTCTTTTTCATTTGAACGGCTAAGTAAAACCATATGTTTGTAATTATTTTTTGTAAAAACTTTTTTTAATGATGAAAAAAACTTGTGTACATTAAAATACATATAGTTTGTATGTTTCAAATTTTCTTGTTTTTTTGGCTTGGCCTTTTATCTGCCCTTTTAAACGTTTCGCAATTTGGACCTTTTTTCGAATCCAAAACGGTGACAACGATTTCTCAGCTTTTACAACAGATAACTGAAAATTTTTTGGAAAAAGATCAATTAAAAGCAGTTTTCATATCGTTCCCTCTTTCAAAGAAAATAAAATAAAAGTATTTCAAATTTCTCGTATCAGAATTTAAAAATTTATTTTCGGTTTTGTTTTAATAATTAAAATTTTATATATGAGAAAAAGAAACAGAGCTTTCCAATTTCTTTAACTTGCTTCTTTAACGAAATAATAGTAGTTTTTATGTATATGTTTATGTAGAATAGTGATATGATCAATTATATAGGTAAAAGTAGGAGAACGTATATCACTTACACTTATCGGTGTAGAAGTCATTACATAAGATAACAAAATCGCTAAATAACATAGAGGAGCAATTAAAAGAAAAGAGCACCAGGATAAAAAGTAGTCAAAATAAATTAATTTCGAACGCAGAATGAAAATGGTGCACTTTTTGCCATCAGCTCGAGTTTAAGAGTTAAAACGAACCTTTTTCCTTAAAAATCCTTAAAATTTATTATTTATTTATTTAATATACAGTACAATCTCACAAATTAGAACCCTCACAAATTCGAACTGTCCAGAAATTAGAACCTGCTGTTTCAATATTGAACGCTTTGAAATTAGAACCAGGTTCTAATTTTTTTATTTATTAAACTCATTGGTGATCTTTGATCATTGATATAAATATAAATAGGGGAATTATATGAGTTTTATGTTAAAAAAAAATTAAATATTAATAAATAAAAATACTTTTGTGTTAAGGGGACATATAGGTTACAATTTAAAAAAAAAATTTTTTTTGGGAATTTTTTTTCATAGAAGGAAAAAAGATATCGTTTTAAAATTTTGTACATATATTTATCAACATTTAAAACATACAAAAATATTTTTTTCAGAACTTTTGAAGCGGTTTTTGACGTTATGTGATTGATTTTAAAAAAGTGTCAAAAAATTGACGGTGTGCGGTCACCAGTCTGGAACATCTGAGGAAAAAATAAAAAGAAACAAATTAATCCTTGTTTATGTGGCCACCGTCTGAACTAGGATAATTTTTATCCGCCGAAGAAAAACAAAATGGCGACCGATTTTGTAACCTCGAAAATTGATTTTTTTTCAAATGGCCACCAATTTATTGTTTTTTGGCAGATAAAAATTATCCTAGTTCAGGCGGTGGCCACTTCAACAAGGATTAATTTGTTTCTGTTTATTTTCCGAAAAAATTTTTTTTTTTAAATTTGTAACCTATATATCCCCTTAACATAATTTTTTTTAACCATTTTCATTCTTTTCTTTTAAATTTATGTGAAAAAAGTCCAGAAATTAGAACATTTCAGAAATTAGAACCACCCGTTTTAATTAGAAATTAGAACAAAGCGGTTTTAATTTATGAGAGTCGACTGTAATTGTAATTAAATTAAAATGTTAAGTCTATGAAATGAAAGCTCTTACATTAGAGGTCTTGAGCTAAGAAAATTTCTTTATTGTTTATATGTTGGCCGATTTTGATCGTCATTTAAATTTTTTATTAAAAATGTTGGTTATTTCTGGATAAAAATTTCAATCTCAGAAAGTGCTACAAAAATGTATTAATTAGGTTTAAAAAAAGCCAAAGTGTGTGGCGACACCTTTAATCGTTTGGGATTGTTTTATTCCACTTCTTTTTTCAACTTTTTTTGGCAAGTTATTTGTATCAGGGACTTTGTATCAATATCAAAAAACTTAAGCATTAATCATTATTTTAGGAGTTTCAATCAATAATAAAATTCAAGTTTTTGCTCAGAAATAAAAATAGTAATCTGATTTTATCTTTTAAATCTTTAATAGAACTGGCCTTTTGATTAATAATTTTTGCACAAACAAAAATATCATTTTTGGTTTTTATTTTTGGTCAAGGACACGGTTGGACTAATTGGACTAAAAATGGTCCATTTTTAACTTTTGGTCCTCTGCTTCCTTTTATATTACTATGCATAACTCTTTCCGTACTTTTTTTATCAAAATTTATACTACTTTTCTGCATTCAATGTTCCATTTTGTTACAAGAAAACACTGGATTCGTTTACAACAATTCAACACTGATACGACTTAAAGTGACTTGGCAGACTGAAGTTCGTTAAAAGTATGACTGAAAATGAGTTGTCCGACTGAAATTTGTTTGAGATACGACTTAACGTGAATTGGCCGACTGAAGTTCGTTTAAGGTACGACTGTAAGTGTGTTGGCCGACTGTAGTTCGTTTAAGGTACGACTGTTAGTGTGTTGGCCGACTGAAGTTGGTTTAAGGTACGACTAAAAGTGAATTGGCAGACTGAAGATAGTTTTGGGTTTGACTTAAAATGAAATAGCCGACTAAACTTGGTTTTTGTTATGAAAATGGCAATAAAAGGTACTACTGACTTTGATGCGTTCATATTTATTGTTAATAAAAATCAATATTTTAAGCAAATTTCAGTATAAAATAACAATCAGGCCGACTCTAAAAAAGTAAGGGGGTAGTCTACCCCCCTTAACTCCCGCTAGTTTCGCCCCTGCCCGTGATCAATTAATTCTAAGGCTAATAGCCAAACCACATTGACGACGACTTTCTTGAGCACTGCCTTCCTTGAAAGTTATAGGGTGCCAACAATTTTGCATAGTTTGTTAATTTATTAAGTCTAACAAAATGAAAGGGTCATTAAGTCTCTTTAAAAACTATTTTTTTGGATCACCCTAGGGTAGGTCTTGTTTTTGGATGCCAGAAACAGTTGGTAACATTTTATGTAAAACCGAAACCACTTTTGCTATCTCTTATCAATAGCTCTTTCCGATCAAAAGTTATAGCTATAAATCTATTTTCTCGGCCCCTTGTTATCTCTCCTTATTTTGAACCGATAGAAAAGCATGGCCTTTTAATATGAGCTTTAAAGCAATTTAATAATCAATTTTGTGCAGCTTATTTTCATTATTTGGATTTTGTAAAATATTGAAACAAGGACTTAATATGAAAATTTTACATTTTTGCACTCGAGTAAAACCGGGTTTATCAACTAGTAAGTAAATAAAATTGTATATTTTAATACAAGTATTACGTGTTTACATTCGTTTATTGTTTTTGTTGTAGAGCAAAGTGTAAGGAACTTAGTTCTTGACGGGGGCCCCCTGACCACACTACTTTTTTTTATTTTTATGTTTGTAGTATTATAACAACTCTTTCTAAACTCTCAAAGTTTTTTGCTGGGAAAAGTTAAAATTAAGGATTTTATGATATTTTTCCTATAGCATGTTTAAGCGAAAACAGATGGTTTAACTTTTCGTTAAAAATAAACATGTACAAATTAACAAATAAACTATTAATCGAATTTAAAAACTAATAAACAATACTAAAAAATTTTATTAGTTTTTTGGATTTGGTAATTTTGCACATTATTTATTGATAATTTATATTGAAAACAAATTTGAGCTTTAGGCCAAGTATGTTGACAACAAGACCACATTAAGACAATGAAGGCAACATCTAACAACAACGGCTGTGTATAGAGTAAATCACACAGCAGACTAGACAGACTGTTTCGTTGGCCGCTACACCAACTCATCAGTAGTCTTGCATGACTTTTCACTGTGATCCATTCAAGCTACTTAGGTCCTACTTATACGGCCAATATGCGGACAAAGTTAATCGGGAGTTTATTTTGACAGAAAGAACGCTTTTACACTAGTAACTAACTTTGCTTCATACAGGACATTTTTATTAGATTTTCCCTGAAATTCACTGCACTTAGAAACGGTGCAATAGTGAAGTGTTATGAATAGAATGTTTTGTACAGCTATGAAATAAAAGCTTAAGATATTTTCATTGAACTATTATATGGCGATTAAAACCTATGACGTGTAAGATTCTCGAAATATAGAAACAGACGTACGATGTTATTGTTTATCGGCAAGGAATTGTAAACCCTCTCAGGGTCAGTAGTACGTATGTGCACCACTTTCCAATTTTAAGTTCTTTCATTATTTCTAAGGTACTTCGGAGGTTCTTGGACTCTTGGGGGCTTTTTTTTTAAATAAACTTAATGGAAAGTGTAAAAATTATTTAAAGAGTGTCTTAGAAGTCAGTGACATTTTAATTTATTAATAAAATGCATTGTTTTGTTGAAATGTTTGTGAATTTTTATTTAATTATAAGAGATACGGAAGTTATTGGTGGTACATAATATTGGCCTCCAATGGACGCCTTGGCCTTGATTGCACACGCGAGCCATTTCCATGAAACTTTTCATGATATTTTGGTATAATTCTGAATTAATAGCTTCAATGGCCATTTAGATTTCCTGTTTCAGCTCTGGAATAGGTCGGGGTTTATTGGCATAGATCTTCCTTTCAGGAAACCACAAAGGAATAAGTCAAATCGCCAGTGACATCCTCTATTTATTAATAATAAGTTTTAAACAGTGAAAACTTAAAGCGAATATATATTTATATACCTTCTGATCGAAAAATACCCGGAATTCCCCATTAAAACGAAAACGGTTAATTTATTCATCATTATTGACTTTATTTCCTTCAAAGTAATCTCCATTGCAAGCAATACACATACTCCGATGCTTCCTGCAATCTTGAAAACACATTTTATAGGCTGTTTTTTGGACTCGCCTTCAGCTCCTTCTGCGAATTCTCCTTTATCGTCTCAAAACGCTTTCCGCGAAGTGGTAACTTCAGTTGTGGGAATAGGGAAAAGTCACAAGGAGCCATGTCGGGTGAATACAGTGCTTGCGGAATGGTATGAACATTGTTTTTCTTGAAATAGTCGCATACAAGATGAGATGTGTGAGCTAGTGCGCTGTCGTGGTGAAGAAATAACGAGTTGTTTCTCCAAAATTCTGGCCTCTTGCTACATGAAATTTTGTTAGAAACACAAAATTTCAGACAAACTCTTGGCTCAACTAAATTCGACATTGAGAAATTCGCAGAACACAACGAACACTAGCTTGTTTAGAGAGCTATCACGCAGAAACTGCCGACAAATGACGCTCAAACAGATATTTAAACACCAGATGACAGATGAACCAATCCAGAAAAAAAAGCTTTTGACAATATCTCAAGCGCGGTTCGTTTGAATTAGAAATTCCGGGTATATTATATCAAAGATTTCTAAGAACAGAGAACTCTACTCTCTCGTCTGAAATTTTTTACTCGGAAGTCTTCTGGCCGCTGATTACGAATTCGTTATCAAAACTTGAAACTTTCAAGATGGTGCAACCAAAATGGTGTCTGCAAGCAGTGGCGGATCTACATACGGGCTGAAAGGGCTTTAGCCCCCCCCCCTTGGAGAATTTTTTGTATGGGAAAAAATGAAAAAAAGTCCAAAAAGGCGTTTCAGCCCCCTTGGCATACAAAACTGTAGTTTCAACCTCCCCCCTCTGGCGAATCCTAGATCCGCCACTGTCTGCAAGTATACAAATTTTGGATATATTTAGATATTAACTACTCAGCTTTATTAAATGATATTTACTAGTAACAATAGTAATCATGCAGCTGAAAAGCTATAAAAACACTCATGATTTTCGAAATGCATCCAGAAAAATTGTGCCACTCAAAAGGGTTAAGGTACTCATCAAAACTGCAATGATTTCAGATGGCAACATTGCTATCTCTGTAATATCCATGAACATATTTAGGCTATCCTAAATGGTTTCATTCGCTGGCTCTATTATTTTGCTTAAACTTGTTTACAATAATGGATACTTCAGTTCTATTGAATATCCATGAGTCGCACGATTATGAAGAACTTTAATTTCCAATGAAATATTCGGTTCCTTACGAGACGCTGCATAAATTCAGCTGATCATTCAATGACGACCACGTGCTGCAGAAATATCACAATTTCAATCGGACAACCGATTCGCGTGATCATTGCTTTCAGAAGTCGATCAGTGGGTCTAAAGTGTGCTCTTGACTTCCAATTTCATTTGTCATCACTTTTACATTGTTTTCAACGTGTTAAAGTGAACTGAACAACAACAACAACAGCAACAACAACACACTACATTATATAATTATCCAAAAGTTTGGACTGGCTAAACAGCGACTTTCATCAGAAGTTCACGAAGAGACGCTTGTGCAGTCGAAATGAAAATTAAAAAAAAAATATAATTTTAAAAAACAATGAATAAAACAAAAAAAAAAAAAAAAAAAAAATACAACAAGAAAAAAAATTATGTATAATAAAAAGTTATAAAGTGAAATTGTATACGAAATGCAATTTTTTGCAAAGTCGTCATAAGTCACGGACTGATGTTGTTTGTTTTGATTTAGTGACATTGTCCGAGTTGAAGGCGACATTGGAATCTGAAGCGAACTCCACAAACCCAAATCGGAGCAGTCTTTGAGTGTTATTTTGTCGCGCCACAGTTATCGCGGTGCATCGCGCTAGTTTGCTCTCTTCAGCTTCAAACGGGGTCTTGAGCTTCAGCTGGAGCTCAAGTTCTTAATGCGAATTCTTATGGCTTGAACGCGCTGTTGCTGGTGCTAGCGAAACAGTTTGTTCACCAGCAGTTTCTCGAGTTGGTCAATAACTTTTGCAATTTGACTTTATTTTCGGTAGAATCGCGTCAAGTGCTCCCGGTTGTGCGCGTCATGCGACGATGTCTTTGAGCTCCCTCTTGAGTTGCTGAACTATTAATGGTCCATACTTTACGACTTGTCGGTTCGTTCTTGTTGGGATCGTTTGTTCTTGTGTTTGGATACGTTTTTGTGTTGTTATTTTGTAATTTGTTTAATTATAATTGCGGGATATTAATATTTGCCTTCTGCGCTCTACATTGGTGCAGCTGAGTGACCATCGACCATCGACCATCGATCGTCAGCGTGTCTCGTGTTGCAGCAACAATCCATAGTCGAATTTCGATGCTTGTTCCAGACATATACAGACAGCATCACCAAAATGGATCCCAAAAGTAATGAACGGTTTTATTTCTCTCAAGTGTTTCTGTTTATTTTCTTAGTGGTGTTCATTGTGTTTGTGCAGTAGCTCCTTGATTTGTTTTGTCTGGTCTGCTACTTGGGCTGTGGAGAACTTTGAGGAAGTGAATTTATGAAAAAAAAATATGTATCGCATTTCGTCCTAAGTGATCATTATATTCTAAGCAAAATAAAAAAAAAAACTATGGAATACTTTATTAAGTATTGCCAATATCAGTTAAAATTTTTTGATATATAGGAGTCTAGGACAAAAAGAAAGCCTGATCAAAAGGGTAATTCAGAATCTATCATTTAAAATAAAGCCAGGGAATGCGTTTTCTTTGTAAGCCTGCATACAATTGCTTTATTATAATCCATTTTCAGTAACGGTTGCCTATAGCCACTATAATAACCGCACTTTATAGTAGATAATCTTTTAGATATGGTACTTTTATTCGTATTTTTTTTTGTTTTTTTGTATGCATACGAGAGAGTTCCGGACTAGGAATATCGGAATTGAAAATCTAAATCCCGGTTCGAGATCATGAAAACTGAATAAACTAGAAAATGCAATGATCATTTTTAAATATTGGCATTTTTAGCTATAAGCTATCAAGAGTTAACAAAGTTCATAAGTATAATACTCGCGGATGAACTCAAAAAACGTAAAATTCCAGTGGCAAAATAGTTCTTAATTCTTAAAAAAAGGTTCGTCGGTTGTTATTAAAAATACCTATTATTTAACCTGCAAAGGATTTTTTGCTGACCTCAAGATTAGAAAAAGAGATAAAATGAAATTTTCAGGAAAATAAAAAAATAATTATTGAGTTACTCAATAAATTCTAATTTTTACTATTTCCTACATACATAAGTAAATTATCAATGAGATTATATGAACTAACTAAAGAAAGTCTCTTCTTATGTTTTGGTCATCAAGATCTCTTCCTTAATGTACGGCTCAATTCATTGACATTTAAGAGGGACTATATACCCAGAGGCCCAAAAAAAGATCATGTTTGTGATTTTTGTTCAAGGAAACCTAAGGGATATTTTTAGATATAGAAACCCTCATTTAAAAATATCCCTTAGGTGAAATGAAAGGTGAACTGAAAATAAGAAATGTAGTAAAATCAAATAAAAATTGCATTTGGCGCTGTTGTTAGCGAATTGCATTTGGGTCAAAAGCAAGTGTAGTTGCTGTAACGAAATTGTAGTTAATTCAAATGCAATTGTATTTGACTTCCCAATTTCTGCTACCATCATTGCATTTGAAACAAATGCGGAATTGCTCTTGAGTAAAAATATGGCAATCAAGAGCAATTTCATTTGGACTAAATGCAGAAATTATTCGAGTCAAATGCAATCGCATTTGCAAACCAAGCATCACTGAAAGTTTATGTTATTTAAGAAAAAATATGACGCTTATAGTTCAGAGTTACTTTTTGGACAAATTGTTACATATAAACAAATTGGTAATTTGCTTAATACGCGGACGAAGATGGGAACAGAGGTGCGATGAGTGCAATCAATACAAAGACGGACGGACATGGGGAGGAAGATAATTAATTACCACTTCCAAGGTGGATTTCAGAACATGCCTGAATGTAATAAATAAGTAATAATGACCGAAAAAGTTTCTTGAATACACTTCCAATTAAAAAAAAATACTTGGAAAAATTTTTTTTAAGTTCTTATTTCTAATTGTCTTTTGACAATTGCAAAGGCAATTGCCTTTGAGCCAACAAAATTTACATTTACAAGTTTTGCACTTGGTCCAAATGCAAGTCCGCATTTGTATCAACAGCAATTGTTGTTGGGAACGATTTGAATGCAAATTCTATTTGAGTCAAACTAAGTTTTTTTTATGTGTGCACATTCAAGAGTATATTTACTTTTTTGTTATTAAAAAAGAAATTAAAAATTAATATTAATTAATAATACTCAGCGAAACAGCTATATGTGCATAACAATATATGAGCTTTATCACTTGTACACTAGTGTAGATTAAGTTTATGGTAAAATCTGAGTACGCAGAAAAATTATTTGTTGCTCTATGATTTGTTGTAATAACACTTGTTTGGATGTTGCTCTCTTATTGTACCGTTATCTTCAAATGTTGAACTTTGTCTTTTTCTTGCTATAAGAAATGACTATATGTGCATTAGTTGTTAAAAACTATTTAAAGGGTGAAGATCGTTGTAAACAACAGTGAAAAAAAAAAAATCAAAAATATTTAATAAAAAATATAGAAGACCAGAGGTAAAATAAGAAAAAAATTTTCATTAACTCTTAATATTTTTATTAATTCTTATACTTTTAAAGACAATAATGCCTCGAGGAACGTAATTTTCAGAAACCGAACAAGTCCGAATTAAATCCTATAAAGAGGCGGGAATGGGAGTGATGCAGATAGCTGCTAAATTAAAGCGACATAGAAATTCTATCGGAAAGTTTTTAAAAAACCCAGACAGTTATCACACAACGAAGAGACTTGGTCCCAAATCGAAAGTTAGTGAAAGAGACAAAAGAGAAATTAAGCGCCTTGCGGTTACTCAAAACATTAGCGCCAAGCAAATAATGCAGCAACTCTCACTAAATATTACGCAAAGAAGAGTGCACTAAATTTTAAACGAAGACAGTAACATTAAGTATCAAAAAAGGATAGTGCAGAAAAAGTTTGCAGAAAAATTTTAATTTTGGGAAGAAAAGTGGCAAAACATCATATTTAGTGATGAGAAAAAATTCAATTTCGACGGTCCTGATGGCAGTCAGAAGTTTTGGCGAGACGTTAGAAAGCCTCGCCAAACATGCTTAAGAAGAAACTTTCAAGGTGGTTCGCTTATGACTTGGGCTGCATTTGGCTACAAAGGCAAGTCTAAAATATGTTTTGTTTCAAACAAAATGACTGCTGAGCGCTATGTGCAGTTACCGGGCAGTGAATTAATAGATTTTGCTGGTCATTTGTATGGTGATAACTGGACATTTCAACAGGATAATGCATCTATTTACTGCGCAAAGCACACGAATGACTTTCTAAAATCCCGATCAATACCATTATTGGAGTGGCCTGCTCTCAACCCGGACTTAAATCCGATTCAAAATCTTTGGGGTATTTTGTCAAAGAACGTTTACAAAAATGGAAGACAATTTTTAGTCTAAAAGAGCTGAAAAACACAATAAAAGAAGAGTGGCAAAAAATTGACAATATTACCTTACAAAACCTAGTGAGGTCAATGCCTAATCGCATTTGTCAGGTCATCATAAATAATGGGGGGTCATTCAAATTACTAAAAAAATCTCAAGATGTCAAACAATTTTTATCTGTTGTTTTTATTACACAAAAAAGTTGAAAATAGTTGTGTGTGCACATATAGCTATTTCTTTCAGTGGTCATGAGACAACGTTTATTATTTGAAGAGAATGGCTCCATAAGAGAGCAAAATTTTAAAAAGTGTTAAAACAACAAATAATCAAACAACAAACAAATTTTCTGCATAGCTACTCAGATTTTACAGTGACCTAAATCTACCCTAGTGGAGTTCAATTGTTTGTTAGGCACATATAGCTGTTTCGGTGAGTGTACAGCGTTTTTTATAGAGCGCTGTAAAAAAAGGTGAAATGCGGTTACCAAGATTGCTCCTCCTAAATTCATCTGAAACAAAAAAATGTAAAATATTATTAAACTAGATACTTAAAACTCGAACTTGTCATAGCCGATTTTGAAAATATTGATTTTTCACAACAGCGGACTTCCGAATGTAAAGTTATGATTTTCGACCAAAAATTCGTCATTATTTTGCCTATAACTTATGAACGAAACTACGAAAAAAAATCTTATGACAAGTACGAGATTATTAGGCCTGCAAAAAAAAAAAAAATCAAAACGATCGGTTCACTGAGTTTCGAGAAATCTTGGTCATGACTTTGAAAACATGGTTTCGAGAAAAACGCGTGGCGGCTCACTCACTAGGCTATAACTATGTTTTGTTTTTGAGATATCGACTTGAAATGTTAACCACATATTCTTGAGACGTGAAGTTTTAAAATTTAAAAGTTTTTGAAAAAAAGTTCTGGGTATATAATCCCCCTTAAGAAAATCACTAGATTTTATTTTAGCAAATTTTATGAATTTGGAAAATCAGTTTATTTCATCAACAATCCTCCTTTTTAAGCTTCTGTAGCTCCTTTAAGCTTACACGGAGAGAAATGATATTCTTATATTAAGCAAATATTTTGCTTGATCAAAGAAAGTTTTAAATTAAGCCTCATTAGCTCAAATCAAGGAAAATTGTTTGCTTAATGTATTATTTATAGTTTTAAGAATATACATTAGAGTGGAACGAATTTTTAACCTCATGGGCTTCATATATTTTTGAAAACTACGAGTAAAAAAATAAATTTCTGCATCTTTAGTTTTTTTCTGCGACATAACTTTTGACTGCGCCCGAGGGTTAATATATTTCATGCCAGACTTATTTATTTTTTTTTCTGAAATCCAAAGCTTAGTTTGAAAATAAGTTCCTAATTTTTTGATGCAAACCTCTTTATTAACGCATAAATGATAACTTGTCAAGAGTTCCCTATGATACCATGTACGCGCTAGAAGATATTCAGGATCAAAGATTACCGAAATCGGTCATTCGCTAATATCTCCGCTCCTCTTTGTTGGACAGAAAATTGGACAGTACAAAATTGTAGATCAGACAATTCTCTACAAAAATGCCCTTAGCAGTTTTAACATAAAACCAACAGTTTCCACGCTATGCGACTAGATATGTTTGAATAACGCAAAGTAGAAATTTCATATTAACTTTGAGCAGAGCGGAGATAAAAGCAAATGACCGATTTCGGTGAGTTGTTATTAATGAGCAAATGAAGAGGTTTGCATCAAAAAAATGAGATCTTCATTTATTTGGATTTCAGAAAAACAAAGTCTGACAATGAAATATACATATAAACCCTCGGGCGCGGTCAAAAGTTATGTCGCAGAAAAAAACTGAAGATGCAGAAATTAATTTTTTTAAGCGTAGTTTTCAAAACTATATGAAGCCCATGAAGATTTTTTGCTTCCATACATTTCGTTCCACTCTAATATACATATACATTTTTAAATCGATATTTAAAAACAGAAGTAATAACGGTTTTCGTTAACCTATGTCTAAGCTCCATACAACAAATAAAACGTAATAAAACTTTAAACGTGATTTCCTCGAAACTAATTTTTTTAAAACGGTTCGATAGATAACTCGAAATCTATTGGTTCAATTTCAATGATTTTTTTGCATTTTGTTCATTATTTTGTCCTTTAAGCATCCCCCCTAAATTCAAGCATCTATTTTTTTTTTGTTTTTTTATTATATAAACAAAACGCGCGCCAAAATGTATCTATTTTTCGAACTTTTTACTTCAACTTCCGCCATAATTAAAAAAAAAACTTGGGGGTCTTGCGTAGGGCGGATGCTTAATATAAGGTACATATATGCTTTAAAATGTCATTTGATTTTTTTGTTTCCGATACATGGGAAAGGCCATAACCATCGAACCGTTTTGGATGTCTTTTTTTCAATGCCATTTTCAGCACCCTCTATATAAAAGCCAGAGCTGTATTTAAAAAACAAAAATATTTATATAAAGTATTGTTTATGTACAATAACCAGTATAAATTTAAAAAAAAAAATAATAATAACTTGTATCATCTAAAAAAATTTATATTATACCTTAAGCAATCGCAGAGAATTATTTTAATTTTCAGCAAATTGTTTACTTGAATCAAGCAAATTTTTCTTATTTCGACTTATATTGGCCTGCTTATAATTCACAACTTGTTTAGATGAAAACATGTTTAAGATGGTGCGGATTAACAAACTATGACATTAAAAATAATACAAACAAGATTATGCCATGCGCATATCTGCCTACGTCATGATCGACAAATTGTCAAAATCAGCTGTTTTTCACTGAGCAAAACATAAACAAACAGAACTGTAAATGAAAAATAAATTGCACAGAACTATTTCGCACTATATTTCGTCTCTTCTTACACGAACAGAAAGTCGGTGAGAAAAACAGAGAAAATGTCTTTTTCTATCTACGTCACGAAAGACCTAATGTCTTGCGCAGAACGGTGCTACTTTTTCTGCCTCTGTTGGCGTAATCTGATTTCTTTTATTTTTGCTATGCAGTGTCTTATTTGTTACTAAACTTGGAAACATGTAAACGTCTACAAGATATATTAAGTATATTCGAGTTGCGTTATCTGTTAGTTTATGTTCATACATATATACCTTGCGTTCGCCACTAGCTCCTTGAGCTACAGTATGCAGGTTTATGAAACATTGTTATCTTATATATTAATACGCCAACATCGAATGTTATCGTACACTTTTTCAATATTTATTTTACATAGAATAAGGACAATGAAACGTACATCATTCGAAAGATACTGCACCATAGATGTGCCGAATTATGTTAGATTTTAAATTGATGACCTTTGACCCGAATAATTAACGTTGAAAGTTTATATCAATTTTAGTTAGGGATCTCAGAACTGGGAAGAGGTAAAATGGAGAATGTGGTATCAGATGAAAGTTATGGCTGCACAATATGATTGAATATAAGATTGGTGACCTTTGACCTCAAATATGAGCGAAAAAAGAGGATTTATTAAATAAAAGCTAAACTATAAGAGATGGAAAAACATGATATAAGAGAGAAATTTAGACATTCATAAGATGTGCAAAAAAAAATTAAATATTTTTCACCATCGTTTACGGTTACCCTACAATAAGCACTTTTTCATGTAACAAGTGTCAATATATATTGTGATGGTAAAATTGCTTACAAATAGTAAATTTTGAAAAATTTCCGTTATTTTGACATCAAAACTATTGTGATATCTTGAAAACTATAGATGTTTTCAGTACAACGTTTTTTGTATGAAAATTCGTTGGTTGAGAAAAATAACGGTATACGAAAACTTTTTTGCTAATATTTTCCACGAATAGTATGTTAAAAAAATTTCCCGTTGTTATGACATCAAAAGTATTGCAATATTTTGAAACCTGTAGATTTTTTCCATGCAATGCATTTCTTAAAACCATGTAATGGCCTCAGAATGAGAAAAAAACAATTGATATTTCAAATGTTGATTTTGCATGCAAATATCTCAGCCATTTTTCAATAGATATTCCCTAAATTTTCTTTGTCTGAAAGTTTAATTAAATAACTTTTGAGAAATAAAAAAAGATTTACTGTTATCTCACCAATTCAATTTCTTATGTTGTTTAAAAAAAACTAAAAAATATTAAATTTTTGCTCAAAAATTAGACCATTCTTTTTTTGTAATTTTATTTTTGTTTTTCTCTTTTCTTCTCTCACACTCTTTCATATACCATATCATTTATTTGCAAAAATTGCTTCATTTTGACCCCTATGATTTTTTTGATGAAAATTACATTTTTCAAAATGTTGTTTTTGTATTTTTTACAAAGTTTTACAGCTTAAAAAATAATTTCTGAGAAAAAATTTTTCAAATATATCAAACCACTCCAAAGTTATCTATATATTAATACGCAAACAAAAATCTTGTGGTGCAATTTTTTAATATTTATAATACAAAAAAGGGCATGAATCTTATATCAGTCGAAAGGTAATGAGCCACCAAAGAGATGTGCCAAAAAATAAAAAAAAATTAAATATATTATGTGATTATTGCAGTTTAAAAGAAGTGTATGCACTCTCACTCTCATGGCTGTACTTTGGCAAGGAATAGAACAAGGGACAAAGAATAGAACAATGATTTGAACACACTTAGAACAAAATTTAGAACAAAGATTTAGAAATAAAGTTGGACAAGGATTAGGAAAGGATTCGAACAAGGTTAAGGTCAGGAATTTGGATATGGATTAAAAGAAGACTTTGAACAGGAAGTAAGACAATTGAAGAGTCGACGCGAATAACATTGTAAGTGACAAAATTATACGTTTTCAGGAATTGCAAAAAAAAAAAAAACGGTTTTAATGGCGAACTTAGAGCTTTCTCGGTCAATTGCGTACAAACTTAATAACACGCACAACATAATTGATCCTAAGAAGCTAGATCAAAGTCCTTTCAAGGGCTGAAATGGCCAGTTATTTTTTTTTTTTATTTTTTTTTAGAGCCATTTCAATGTCCAAAAATTTATGGAATTTGAGAAACTATGTGCTCTTATAATAGGCTAGAGCATTTTTAACGTTAGTATGCAAAAAAACTAATTTTGATTAATATGTCGCTTACAATGTTATTCGCGTCGACTCTTCAATTATTAGTTTGGGAACAAATGAAAGGATAGGGACAAGAATAAGGATAAGGATAAGGATAAGGATAAGGATAAGGATAAGGATAAGGATAAGGATAAGGATAAGGATAAGGATAAGGATAAGGATAAGGATAAGGATAAGGATAAGGATAAGGATAAGGATAAGGACAAGGATAAGGATAAGGATAAGGATAAGGATAAGGATAAGGATAAGGATAAGGATAAGGATAAGGATAAGGATAAGGATAAGGATAAGGATAAGGATAAGGATAAGGATAAGGATAAGGATAAGGATAAGGATAAGGATAAGGATAAGGATAAGGATAAGGATAAGGATAAGGATAAGGATAAGGATAAGGATAAGGATAAGGATAAGGATAAGGATAAGGATAAGGATAAGGATAAGGATAAGGATAAGGATAAGGATAAGGATAAGGATAAGGACAAAGATACACTGTCAAAACCCACGGATGGGTCCACATACAGCCAACTTCTTCTTTACTTTACCAAGCTTTTTTCAATAAATATTAAAAAAAAAACAAGAGAAAAATCTATTTTGATATGGTCGAATTTTGACCACAGGCGATACTAGTATATTTAAATATCTTTCAAATATTTACTATGTATTTGAAAATAAAACTATCGCATTTAAGGAAAATTTATATAAAAATATTGAACTTGAAAAACAATTTATTTGAATATTTCCCACGAGCTGCGTCCATCAAATGCCATTTGGTGGCATATTTTATTTTCTTTTTTCGTTCTCTAATTTATACTATTTTTGACAGTTAGTGCAATAATAGGTCTGTTTCCGTACAAACTTGAAGAAAACTTCAAGTAAAGTTTAAGCTGTGAGAGTAATTTTATTATCTGTCGAAATGAGAGAATTTACACAAAAGTACGGAAACAACTTCTAGCGAGTTTCAAGCACAAAAACAGCTGATTGCCTATAAACGTAAGCAGCAGTGTTGCCAGAACTTTTTTGAAAAAAGCGCGAGATATAAAAAAAAAATATCGCCCAATCAAAAACAAAAATCGCCAAAATCGCAATTATTTCTAAGAAATTTATTATATTAGAAAAAACAAAAGAAATTATATACATTTTTTTCAAATAATATTGAGATTATAATATTAGATATATAAAAGTTCTTGTTTTCATATTTATTGAAATAATATTGAGATCTGTAAAAAATAATAAACTTCATTTTATACGAGAATTTTGATCGTTAAAGAACATTTTTTAGAGACTATATATAATAACTATTTTGAATTTTTCAATATGCAACTTTAAAAATAAAAACTTTTTACAAAAAACGGAGTTCCATTCTATTAAATACTTCAGCCATGTTAGGCTCTTCCTCCGTTTCGTCAATTCTCGAAGTATTGTTTAGTTCATACATTGATTTATTCATTTTTGAAATCATATCATCGGATATTGGCATCGACTTGCAACAACAGTTTTGAGCCTTCATGAAGCATATCTAATTTCATTCTGTTACGAATTTTAGTTTTGGTCAAATTCATGAAGGAGAAAATACGTTCCACAAATGCATTAGAATGTGGCAAGGAAAGCAAGATGAATGCCAACTTACAAATATTGCCAAACATTTTTCCCCCAACTGCTGTCTTAATTTTGTATGCCGATTCCCAAAATTGTTCACTTTCAGATGGCATTTTGTTTTTGAAAACATTGCTCCATGGAAAAGTAAACAAAGATTCGTATTCGATTTCTGCTGCACATCGCTCTTCAAGAGATAGATAATAAAGACGGAGTTCACGGAAAGAAGGTTTTATATAGTAGTTTAAACATCTTTCAGGACATAAAATAAAAGTATTTTCAAACATTTCTAAATCACTAGGTAATCGTTTTAACATTTCCTTGATTAAAACAATAATGAAATTCAGACATTTTGATAGTATGCCTATCATAACAATATCATCACTTAATTTATGAATTTCTTCATGGAACTGATAATGAAATGTAGGGTCATTAATTCTTTTATAATTGCTTTTATCTGCTAAAATTTTATTCAAGCTGAATGTAGCTAAATTATCAAAATTGAAATTTTTGACAATGTCTTCTTCTATAATTTTTGAAACAAGTCTTTGAATAAATGTTGTGATTTCAACGTAAGCTTGAAAAAAGTCAACTTTTTCTCGTTGAAAATATAAATTAAGTGAGTTGATGTTTTGAAGAAACGGTCTCAAAAAATAAGTACTTCGATATAAATAAATTATCGATAAGGCTTGTGAGCTGTGTTCAGTCGCATTGTTAACAGAGTGTTCCAAACACTTTTAAAACAATTGTTATTTTCTTTAATTGAAATTTTAAACACATTAGATGAGTTTATGAAAAAGCGTGGTTTTCACAAATATCGCCCAAAAAATTGCCAGGCGATTTCCTAAAAATTTAAGCGCAATAACAAGAAAAAAAGCGCCCAATTGGCGATAAATCGTCCGATCTGGCAACGGTGGTAAGCAGCGCCAAATTTATTTACACCAATTTGACATTTTCTTGTTCTTCTTGATGCTTGTTCTTATCGTGCTCGAAGAAATTGTTCAAGCCATGGTGTAATTAACAAGGTGATCGTGACGTTTACTAATTTCCCTACGGTTGTCAAAAAATGTTGAGAAAGTAAGAAAAAAAGAGACAAGCTGCGGAAAAGTGTCAAATTTGCTTGCACTCAATAAAAAATTGTAATAGATTGTTTGCAACTTTTGCTTGGAATTTACGAACAGCTGTTTTTGACAAGAGAGGGTAAAATTTTTTTGAGATAAGCTAAAAATTCACGATCACCTTGTTAATTACACCATGGTTCAAGCAAAGTTCAAGCTAGTTTCGAGGCTCGAGAGAGTGGTATTTTGCTTGTTCTTCTTCTCTCTCGAGCTCGAAAAATGTGTAAAGAAACGCCTTCAAGAACTTCAAGTAACTTAAAGTGTGTACGGAAACAGACCTAATATGGTATCAAATGTCAAAAAAAATAGTATAAACTATAAAAAGAAAAATAGAGAATAAGAAGTGAATTATGCAGGTAAATGACAACCGGTTCAATGCAACATTAACTAAATGAGAACTATAAGAAACCTGAGTGCGATGCTGTTGCTGCTTGTCGGAATATGTGTGCACGTGTGCGATGCTGTTGCTGCTTGCTTGTATGGAATATGTGTGTACGTGTGTGGTATAAATAAAATTTAAATACGGGAAAAAAACGAATGTAAGGAAAACATTTAATTTATCCACGTAAATATATAAATAAAATTTATACTGAGGCGTGGATAATGTTAATATGCATTATTTCCCTTAGTGTATGATCGCGCATACTTAAGGAACCTTTAAGGGTTATGGGTCTGAGTTACCGACGAGGGTTAAATGTAAATTGGAACCACGGTTTGAAACATCCATTTTATACTTCTTAAAATTCACGTTTTTTGAGATGATTTTCTGGATTTTTTTTTTCGTGTCACGTCCTTAATTTACATCCAGCATTCAGAATTTGGCCTTGCAAGGAGGTTCTGGTATGTTTTTGGAAAAAAACCCATCTAGTATATATATTCTTCCGCATTACCACCTGAGTCGATTTAGCCTTGTCTGTCGTCTCGATTACAGCCGAAATTTTAAAGTAATCGTAATAAAATTAAATATATATCAAAATAGTAAAATCTCTAAAAATTCCACAAAAATTAATAACTCAATACTTGAAATTCTGCACATAAGCTTCGATCAGTGCTGGAACTAGGATTCGCCAGAGGGGGGCTAAGCTAATAGTTTTGTAGCCCAAGGAGTGGGGCGGGTGAAACGGGTTTTAGGGCTTTTTAAATTTTTTTCTCATACAAAAATTCTCCAAGGGGAGCTAAAGCCCTTTTAGACCGTATGTAAATACGCCACTGTCTTCGATAATAGTGACGTCATCAAAATAGCAAAACTTTCATAAATTCCACAAAAATTAATGTATTGTCTTGATATCCAATATCCACAAGCTTTGATATTTTAAATGAACAATTGGTTGAAATTTGGATAAATTGACTAAAACCCATCCCCCATACAAGCTCATGTCATCAAAATAAAAAACCTACATAACTTATTATTTTTGACGTGACGAAGTTACGTTATACTGCTCTAGTTTCCAAAAAAGTTGAAAAATGAATTTTTTAAAAATTCATCTGCGTTTCATTGAATTGTTACTAGCTGGGTATAAGAGCTATGATTAAAAAAATAGTATGACCGTAAAGGTTAATCCTTTGGCTATATTAAAAAAACAAAAACAAAATTTAATACGGCATAGGGACGTAGTGGGAGCTGCGTAAGCAGCGCAACTGAAAATTTGTTACATGGAATTATTACTCGCTGAGTATTAGTGCTAGGATTAAATATACGATACGCCAATAAAGGCCTACTGGAAGCCCTCACAACAAAATTAGACAAAAAATTTCTGACATCATGGGGACGCTGAGAGAGCCGCTCAAAGATCGATAACGCATCATTCATGCAGTGGCGTTGCATTGAATTTTTACTCAATGAGTATATAACCTACGATAAAAGTTTAAAAAGGAAAATAAAGTTTTTATACATAGCTTTACGACAAAAATAAAAAAAAAATTCCGGCGTCGTCAGGTCGTGAATATAGCAGCTTATGTAACAGAAATGTAATATCGTTGCATGGAATTATTACTCACTCAGGAGGAGTGCTACAGTAAATTTTGTTTTACGACAGCAGGGATGTGTTATTACGCTTCACAACTAAATTACAAAAAAAATTTTGTTGTCACGATTTCAGGGATGCAATCACATAATGCAGTAAAACTGCTACAGCCATGAAAAAACGTTGCATGGATTTTTAACTCTGTGACTACTGGTGCAACGGTAAATTTTAAGGAACGAAAACAAAGGTGAGGTCTTCGGGCATATGACAAAAATAAAAAAAAAATTTGACGGCGTGTCAAAAATCCCCAGGGAACCGCCTAATGTGACGCATTGCATCACTTTTGCTGGATTAATAAGAGCACAACCATTGGGGAAGCAAAAAAAAACGCTAAATGAAAAGCACCAACTCCAAATCCAACAACAACTCCAACACCAATACCAACACCAACACCAACACCAACACCAACACCAACACCAACACCAACACCAACACCAAAGCCAACACCAACACCAACACCAACACCAACACCAACACCAACACCAACACCAACACCAACACCAACACCAACACCAACACCAACACCAACACCAACACCAACACCAATACCAACACCAACACCAACATCAACATCAACATCAACATAACCATTAACATCAACATCAATATCAACATCAACATAACCATTAACATCAACATCAACATCAACATCAACATCAACATTAACATCAACATCAACATCAACATCAACATCAACATCAACATCAACATCAACATCAACATCAACATCAACATCAACATCAACATCAACATCAACATCAACATCAACATCAACATCAACATCAACATCAACATCAACATCAACATCAACATCAACATCAACATCAACATCAACATCAACATCAACATCAACATCAACATCAACATCAACATTAACATCAACATCAACATCAACATCAACATCAACATCAACATCAACATCAACATCAACATCAACATCAACATCAACATCAACATCAACATCAACATAAACATCAACATTAACATCAACATCAACATCAACATCAACATCAACACCGACACCAACACCAACACCAACACCAATACCAACACCAACATCAACATCAACATCAACATCAACACCAACATCAACATCAACATCAACATCAACATCAACATCAACATCAACATCAACATCAACATCAACATCAACATCAACATCAACATCAACATCAACATCAACATCAACATCAACATCAACATCAACATCAACATCAACATCAACATCAACATCAACATCAACATCAACATCAACATCAACATCAACATCAACATCAACATCAACATCAACATCAACATCAACATCAACATCAACATCAACATCAACATCAACATCAACATCAACATCAACATCAACATCAACATCAACATCAACATCAACATCAACATCAACATCAACATCAACATTAACATCAACATCAACATCAACATCAACATCAACATCAACATCAACATCAACATCAACATCAACATCAACATCAACATCAACATCAACATAAACATCAACATTAACATCAACATCAACATCAACATCAACATCAACACCAACATCAACATCAACATCAACATCAACATCAACATCAACATCAACATCAACATCAACATCAACATCAACATCAACATCAACATCAACATCAACATCAACATCAACATCAACATCAACATCAACATCAACATCAACATCAACATCAACATCAACATCAACATCAACATCAACATCAACATCAACATCAACATCAACATCAACATCAACATCAACATCAACATCAACATCAACATCAACATCAACATCAACATCAACATCAACATCAACACCAACACCAACACCAATACCAACATCAACACCAACATCAACATCAACATCAACATCAACATAACCATTAACATCAACATCAACATCAACATCAACATCAACATCAACATCAACATCAACATCAACATCAACATCAACATCAACATCAACATCAACATCAACATCAACATTAACAACAACAGCAAGAAACTTCGTCACGTCAAAACCTACGGGTGTGTCCACGGCACAGCCAACTCTTTTTTTTAATTTAATATTTTCTTCACATATTAAAAATTAAACCAATGCATGTATTTGCTCCTAGGAATCATATTTTAAACAAATGTCAGAAAGTTGGTGATTGAATATAAAAGAACCAAAACTATAGAAAAAAATGGTAACTTTTATGGTTGTGGGTAACCAAAGAAAACAATAACCAGCTACACTCAGGAATATGTAGTTACTCGTATAACTAATCCTTAAAATTCCACAAGTATAAATCTAAAATCTCGATAGTTTGCACTTAAGCTTTCATCGCGAAGGTAATCAATATAAATTTTAAATCGAATAAAAACCACCTTCCTCCTATAGAAAGAAGGTGATGTAATTAAAATTCAGACTTCAAAAATTCCACAAAAATTTATGTTTTAAAGTGATATATGGTAAGCAGGGATAACACATAATTTGATATTTAAAATATACAATAAGTTTGAAATATGGAAAAATTGAATAAAAATCATACCTTTCCCCACATATATGTGACGTTATCAATACAATAAAACTTTCATTACTTCTAAAACTTATATTGGTTTTAACTTGGTTGGGGTTGAAAGCACTCTGGTTCTTTTCATAAAATTTTCCCTTTACAAAATTCCCGTTTTAAACACTTCTTCTTCCTAAACCCCCACGTTTAAGAAACGAAAAAGGGGTAATTAATCTTGTCACTCCGTTTGTATCGACAATAAGAAGGCGTGGTAAGTATAGAAAAGTATATATATTCTTGATCAGCATCACCACCTGAGTCGATTTAGCCATGTCTGTCTGTGCGTCTGTCTGTGATCAAGATTACAGCCGGAATTTCAAGCTATCACTACGAAATTCGATATTTAAGCTTGCAAAATCTCTTAGAATTCCACAAAAATTAATATATGGACTGCAAATTTTGCATATGAGCTTAAATATTTAACATGTACTCAGAGTATAAAATGGAACCAAACCAACAAAATCGAACAAAAACCATTCCTACCTCCCATACATATTGATTTAAAAAAGTAAAAAAGGTAAAATTTCTCTTAATTCCACAAAAATTAATGTATGGACTTGAAATTTTGCAAATGAGTTTTTATATTTAATATGCACTCTGAATATGAAATTCAACGAATTGGGGTCAAAACCACACCTACCACCCATACATTTTATTGCCTGCTTAAGATTTTGAGTATACTTAGGTTCGGCCGTGGGGGTATTTTAACTTCGGCCATGAATAAATATTTGGACATGAAAAAGCTATCCGCGTGATGGAGGCCGTTATAGGTCAGCCACAGTTTTTCGGGACTACCAGAAATTCACATCGATTACCTTGAAAAAGGTAAAACTATCACCGGCGAATATTATTCACAGCTGTTGGACACATTTGACATTGATTTGAACAAAAACAACCGTATATGGCGAAGAAAAGGTGCTCTTCCACCATGTCAACGCACCGGTGCACAGTGGCCCCAAATGGACACTTGCGACTCATACAGTGATGTGCAATAAAATAGAGCCACGCTGATGTTATTACTTAATTAAAATTTTTTGTTACAACTTGGCATGTAGTTTAAAAACCACTTCTCCCATGAATACTGTACAGTTGTTTTTGAGTACAATTCCGCCTTTATTTTACGCTAACCTGTGAAACTGTGATATTGTTGCATTTAAAGTGTACGTTAAAATAGATCCAACCAATATAACGAAAAATTTTTTAATTTTAAAAGATCTTTTTTAATAAAATTTTACTATAGACGTAAGTAAGAGTTCTCAATTTTATGAATTTAATATAAATTATAGTGTTTCAAACAATTAAGTCTAAAAATGGGAAGAGCCAAGCGCTGCAGTTCTTTAGTGAGCTTGACTTGGCTGCTCAAAGAAAATGGTTCAGAATGCATTAAAGTTTACACAAAAAAACAGACACCAGAGGAAAACAACCCAAAATAAGTACCAATTTGCAAAGACGAATCCTACGTCACGTAAAAAAAGATCCGTTTGTGACCTCTTCCGCTCTCAAGAAACAATATTCCTTGGACGTGGACACTTCAACGATTCGAAATCTTTTAATTAAAAACGGATTGAAGGCTTAAGTTGCTCGGAAGGTACCATTCCTGACCAAAGTTAATGTCCGCAAGCGATATCAATTCGCAAAGAATCATGCTAATTGGCCAACGAGCAAATGGCAAAACATACTTTGGTCAGATGAAACCAAAATTAATTTATTTAACTCAGACCGAGGCAGCCTTTCTATGAGAAGACCCCCCCCAATACCAAATTCCTCCCTCAACACACTATAAAACGGTTAAACATGGCGGTGGGAATATAATAGTTTGGAGGTGTTTCTCATATAATGGCACATGTCCCTTATTTCGCATCGAGAGAAAGATGGATGCTTTAAAATACATCAGGGTTTTGAGTGAAACCATGATGCCGTTGGGACGTAGCGATATCACTAAAGTATCGATACTTACTCATATGAGTAGTACTTAGAAAATTTTCCGATACTACTCATATAAGTAAGAACAAAGTATCGATGATTCCTACTCATATCGATACTTTTCGGTTAAAAATAATTATCACTCATACGTCCCGGTATGAAACAATTTTATGTTAACTTTTGTATGAGTGTTTTGCAGCGAAGTGACGTCAAATCATAATTTTTTAAAATTAAGCTTTATTAAGAACTATTTTCACCCATTTTCTACCGCTGTTGCGTTTTCGCAACACCAACTTTTATGAATATTACAAAAATTACTAAAATATTCCTAATATAAAATACATCCAAAAAATAGAATAGTGGAACATTGCATTGCGTTCAAAGTGAATTTTTCATCATAATGTGATCGCAAAGTGTTCAAGAGCCAAAATACAAGGAGCCAAAATTATAAAGATATCTTAACTGAATCGGGTAGCGCTACAAAATGGGTTAAAGTAAAGTTTGTAGAAGAGACTAAAAATTGTTAATATTGAAGATATTATCTTCAATTAAGTTAATTATATATTATTAATTAAGTTATAGCGCAATCTCAGAACTTCTTATATTAAAATAAGAACTACAATTTTAGTCTATAAAATAAGTTGTATATAATTCAAAGGCCGTTTTCAGAGTAAAGAAAAAAATTTCATACAAACATTTTTGTTCAAATTTTTATGTTCAAATGTAAAATTCAGATATTTCAATGAACAAATAGATTATAATTAACAAATAAATAAAGTATCCAAGTATCGAGTTGTTGATTTCCAATACGCCTCCTCAACAACATTTACTTGGTGTCGTCATGCCCATCGAGTTAATGCAAAATTTGTGCTTCACATTTGGTAAAGGTTTTGTTAAGACATCAGCAAGCATTTAATTGGTTGGCAAGTATTTGATTTCGACAATTTTGTTTTCTATAGGATCACGGATGAAATGGTATCTGTAGTGAATATGTTTAGTTCTTGAATGATGACCACCAAATTTCGCCATATGTTGAGCGCTTTGAGAATACCAATAGATTATTGTTGGGTCTTGCGATTTGCAACCGAGTTCTTCTAACAAATATCCAAAGTAGCTGGCTTCTTTTGCTGCTTCAGCCAATGCCATGTATTCTGCTTCTGCACTTGATGTAGCCACCACACGCTGCTTCTTTGATTCCCATGATATAACGGCACCTGAGAGTAAAAAACAAAAGCCAGTTTGAGATTTTCGATCGTTTGTATCCTGAGCCCAATTCGAATCTACATAACCAACAAGTGGTAACCCAGTTTTATGAAAAGTTAACATATAATCATTCGTTGTATTTAAATATTTAATTAAATTTAATGCTGCATTCCAATGCTGTCTTCTTGGATCTTGACGAAATTGCGATAGCATATTTACACTACAACATATATCAGGTCGACTAAAAACAGAGAGGTGCAATAAAGATCCAATAATTTCTTGATACTTAGTCTTGTTAATTTTTTCCCCTTCTCCAGAAATTGTTGGTTCTTTTTCTAACTTAATCTTTGATTGCATCGGTATTTTAATTGACTTGGCATTATTTAACCCATATTTTGTTGCTAAATTTTTAATATATCCAGGTTGAGAGATTGATAATTTTTCTTTCTGTCTGTTAATTTCTAATCTAGCGCAGTGTTTTGCTTCTTGCATTTCTTTTATATCAAAATTTTCTTGTAATTTATAAATAAACTCGTCTGCTATTTTCTTATAATTCGATGCTATAATTATATCATCAACATAAATTGCAACTATCATAAAAATATTATCTCTCTGAATATAATACAGGCATTGGTCATACTAAGACTGCTTCAGAGGGTAACTTTTAATAACTGCGTCCAGTTTCTTGAACCACTGTCTGCCAGCTTGTTTCAAACCATATATTGCTTTCTTTAGTTTGCAGACCTTTTGCTTTGTCGCCTCCTTAATGAAGCCATCTGGTTTTTCCGTGTATATATCTTCTGCTAAGTCACCGTTGAGAAATGCTGTTGATACGTCAAGCTGTCGTAACTCTAAGTCCTTTTCAACTGATAGAGCGTACACAAGACGAAGTGAACTTTGCCTAACTACTGGAGCAAATGTGTCCATGTAGTCAATACCAAATTCTTGTAAGTAACCTTTGGCTACTAGTCTTGCTTTCAATTTATCAACGGAACCATCAGGCCTATATTTTGTTTTAAAGACCCACTTACATCCGATTGGTGACCTCCCTTCAGGTAAATCTACTAGCTCCCATGTTTCATTTTTAATCAATGAATTATACTCACTGTCTAGAGCACGAAACCATTCCTTTGAATTAGGAGCATCTAACAATTCTTTGAAATTTTTGGGGTCAGGAAGATTTTTGCTTACTGCTGATTTCACTGTTTCTTGCTTCTTAGCAAAACTCCATGATCTTAACTTTTCTCGTATCAAATTTTGTGGAGCAACACTGTCTTTTGGAGCTAACACTCTCTTTCATGAGCTGCTGTATTTTCTGAAGAGCTATCAAGGAAAATTTCTTCTTCTGATTCATCGACTTCTTCCTGTATTTCTTCTATACATCCCTTATCAATATTGCTTTCCTTCTCCATACGCTTTTTAAATTCAAATTAGTAAAAACCATTTCCCTCATTTTCAACATCTTTACTATCAACTTTGAATTCTTCTTCGAAAAATTTTACGTCTCGGCTCTTAACTATAGTTCGTGTATCTCGTTTCCATAAACGATACGCCTTTGACTCTTCTGAATAACCCACTAATACGTATTCGTAATTTCTTTCTTCCCATTTTGACTTTCCAATATGCTTGTCTAAGACAAAAGACTTGCTGCCAATTTGTCGCAAGTGTTTTATGATAGGTACTTTTCCTGTCCACATTTCTTCTGGGGTTTTGTTAGAATTTAAGTTGGTTGGGCAACGGTTTCTTATATATGCTGCCGTGTGTATAAGTTCTGCCCACAAAAACTCTGGCAATTTGGATTCGATCATTATACATCTAGCCATCTCAACTAATGTCCTGTTCATTCTCTCAGCAACTCCGTTTTGCTGTGGAGTGTACTGAACTGTTAACTGACGTTTTATACCACAAGATTTGAAAAAATCCGAAAATTCGTGGCTAACAAGTTCAGCTGCATTGTCTGATCGAACTGATTTTATCTTTTTGCCTGTTTGCAATTCTACCTCATTCTTAAAATCTTTGAAGACTTGAAGATACTCAATTTTCTTGTGCAAAAATCGGACAAATACTCTTCTAGTATAATCATCAATGAAGGTTGCAAAGTATAATTTTCTACTTAGGGACTCTACTCTCATTGGACCACATAAGTCAGTATGTACTGTTTCCAACATTTCTGCAGATGATTTATCCTTCTTGTGAGGAAAAACTTCTCGAGTTTGCTTTCCTCGTACGCAAGTAACACATTTCAGTTTGTTGCTTTTGAATTTTGGTAGCCCAATTACCATATTTTGAGATCTGAGCTTCTGTAAGTGAACTAAGCTTAAATGGCCGTATCGCTTGTGCCATAACTCTAATGCTGTTCTAGTTTTATCGTATACCTGTTCGCAGTTTTCTACACGATTGCTATATGATTTAACTATATATAAACCATTTTCCTTTCGAGCTTGTAGTAAAATCTTACCATCTCTTGAAAGAATTGCCTTTTCTTGGAACATTACTACTCGACATTTGTTATCCGTAGCTTTAACAGTAGAAATAAGATTGCAATGCAAATCTGGTACGTACAGTGTTTTGAAGAGATTAATTGTTTTAAATTCTTGTTCGTGTTTCATTCTAAGCTCAATGGTACCAATTCCTCTTACGTCTAACTCTTTTTCATCAGCTAAGCGAACTTTACCACTATAGTTCTTATCAATTTCAACAAATAGGTGGATTGAACAACACATATGTGATGTGGCACCACTATCTACACACCAAATGTTCCACTTCGCATCTGACTTATAAGCGTTTTTACCTAAATTGCAACTTTCTGCAATTGCAACGAAACCATCGAATTTTTCCAAACTATTAGTTGATTCTTTATTAATATTAATTTTCACTTTGCAATCTTTTGCCATGTGACCTTTCTTCCCACATTTATAACAATTAAAAGGAAAATTCTTGTTTGACATACCTGGTCTGTTTCGATTACTATTGTTCTTCATATTTTTGATGTACTTATTAACCCTTAAGGCACCTTCATCTTGGTGTTCAGGCTTGTCTCCAACTTCTAGAAGTCTCGAGCGAAGAACTTTTAATGACGGAAAGTCATTAGCTGTGTCAAAAGCCGCCCTTATTTCTTTATATTTTGTCGGTAATCCATCTAGTAAAATAGTGGTTAATAAATCTTCATCCAAATTTATATCCATCTCAGATAATAACGAAATACATATGTCGAACTCAATAAAATACTGTGCAATTGATTGATTCTCATCCATTTTTGTATTTAACAATTTACGATACATTTCTACTTTACTTGTCTCTTGTCGACTTCCGGTCAAACGTTTTTTGAAGATATGACCATACTTCACAGGATGTTCTAAAATTCCTTACCATTCTTACTATATTTGCTTCAAGTGAAATACTGCTGCTGGCTCCTCGTTGATGACTCTGAGTTTAATTCCACTTCCGGTCTTAATTCTTCCCCTCTTACCATTTTCAATAGGCGGTTTTTAAGAAGAATGGCTTCCATTTGAGGCTTCCACGTCGCGTCGTTTCTTTCATTTTGTAATGGAATTCGTCCTGTAGTTGCTGCCATCGTATAGCGTTTTTCTTCTTGGTATATATTAATGTTGTCTTTGTTTCCTGATTTTTTGCACAAAATTATTTTAGTATTTGGGGTCTGGGCCCATAACCTATTGAAGATAAAATCCTTAGCGCGCAATCTCAGAACTTCTTATATTAAAATAAGAACTACAATTTTAGTCTATAAAATAAGTTGTATATAATTCAAAGGCCGTTTTCAGAGTGAAGATAAAATTTCATGCAAACATAAAACAAAATTCAGATATTTCAATGAACAAATAGATTATAATTAATAAGTAAATAAAGTATCCAAGTATCGAGTTGTTGATTTCCAATAGTTAACCCTATTTTCAGAAGATCCGATTAAAAAAGAATATAAAAGGTATTTAAATAAAAATAGAAAGAAAATATTAAAAAAAAATAATTAAATTTTATTTCATTTTTAATAAAACATCAAAACAAAAAAAATTAACAAAACAACAAGAAATATATAAAAAAAAATAAATAAATAACTGGCCATTTCAGCCCTTGAAAGGACTTTGACCTAGCTTCTTATGATCAATTGTGTTGTGCGTGTTATTAAGTTTGTACACAATTGACCGAGAAATGGACCTACATGCTTAACGCCGACTCCGAACGGCGATGAACGGAATGTTCTTATTCTCAAGAAGCTTTACATAGCATTTTGATTACTCTCTGAGGTTTGCCATTGTCTGCAGAGAGGTGACGGCCGTACAGAAAAACTATTTTAATTCAAATAATTTTCTGTCGCTGCTGGGGTTCGAACCTGGGTCTCCAAAGTTCTTTGACATAGCGGCCACGCACTTTAACCAACTACGCCACGGACGCCACAAGAAATATATACAATTATAAAAAAATAAAACAATAGTCAGGTAAAACAAACATACATTTTTTCAAGTATAGGCAAAACTAACGATAACTTATTTGGATTTCTGCATAAACCATCAAAATTGTATTTGGGTCGAAAAATACGAACCATAGCTTTATAATTATAAAAATGTGTATAAATATAATTTTATTTTAATCTAACAATAAATTGCAGACTTACCAGGTTAAATTCGTTAAAAACAAATACACTTAAAAATAATATTACTTCGTCAAAATCGGCCTGCGTATTTTTGAAAAGAAGAAGCTCGAATAATGGTTGGTATGAAAATAAAAGCAAATAAACGAAGAAAATAAACGTAAAATTTTAGGAAGCGTTCGAAAATGCGTTTTTTGGTTAAGGCCGTGTTCACACTTTTTCTCATTTTTTTTGAGCTGTTTACACACAGAAATGAATCGATACCAGTACTTATTTTTCGATACCAAGTAAGTATCGGAAAAAAAGATCGGATCCAAAAATACTGGGTATCGAAACAAAAGTATCGATACTTACTTGTATTTACTTGTATCGTTACGTCCCTAGATGCCGTACGCAGAGTTTAATATGCCGCTGCGATGGGTTTTTCAGCAGGATAACGACCCGAAACACACATCGAAGCGAGCAAAAGAATGGTTTAGACAAAAAAACCTCGAAGTTTTAAGCCGGCCGCCACAGTCGCCAGACCTTAATCCTATCAAAAATTTATGGCGAGAGGTTAAAATGTCTCTTAGAGACAAACATCCAATCAACAAAGATGATCTTTGGAGGTTAATCAGGGACGCATGGGAGAAAATTCCATCTACTAAGTGCCAAAAACTAGTGGATTCGATGCTTAGGCGTTGATCAGCAGTCATCAGAAATAATGGATACTCCATCAAATATTGAGGTAGAAATAATTATATTTCAACAATTTCTATTGATTATATCATGAAATTTCAAATTTTCTAATCACTAGTCAAGGCTAAAATCAAGTAACTATTTCTGGCTCTATTTCAAGTCAAGTGTCAAGTTCAAGTGTCCGAAAGAGGACATATCATTGAATTTTGAGTTTTTTCATTTATTTCACACTTAAATTAATAATATTAATTAAATGAATTATTTTTTTTTACATTTTAAAAGAAAAAATTAAAAATGCAAAGTTTCCTTAGATTTTTTGATTTAAATAATTTTTATAGCACTGGCTCTATTTCATCGCACATCACTGAAAATGATTGTTTTCAAAATTACTCTTGCAGCCTGTATCATTATAAAAATAATCTAAGAATAGGTAAAATTTTGTACTGCAATGAAAATTTTATGAAAAAATTAGTACGATTCGGCTATCAGCATAGCTCAGTACAGTATTCAGCAAGGCATAGTCTTATTTGAGCATAGGGGATGAGCGTAGGGGATGCTTGCTCTCCTTTCTAACTCATCACATATTGTGAACTTGATTTTTTGGGGTTTTTGTGGTAAGTTTGCACAATTCAACTAACTAGTATCACTTTTGGTCGAGATTCGACCATTTAAAAATTGATTTTTTTTGTATTTTTATTGGAAACATTTTTTTTCTTTCTTCACTCATATGCAAACGTAACTCATACCGCACCAAACGCACCACCAGCAGGAAATCACAAAACAGTAACTCAATTCTGATTTTCCATGTTCTGTGATTTTTACTTTCAAAGCTATTCGATATCGTCACAGTACCCTACTTGCCTTATTCTACTTTCTAGTAGCTAAGCTATTTGATATAACAACTTTGAGTTGTATGAGTGTTTCCATGCCCCTTTGTCAAGGAAGGAAGTTCTTACCAAGTTTCATTGATTTGTTACTTATAGTTCAAAAGTTATACCGAAAATTTGGGCTGATGAAAAGTGCCTCGCCTCTATTTCAACGCCCATAACCAGTGGAATGGAACGTCTGATTTGAGGTCGAATTGCCCACCATAGATATTCGGTGCTCCCCTTATCCTTACTCTTATTGATTTAAAAAAAAATTATCAAAATTGGTTGAGAAACACGGCAGAAAATGTTTCTTAACTGTTCTGCGTACACCTATTTATATATAGATATATAATAATAATATGTATAATATATAAAGTAGATAAGGAAATGGCTTAAACATAGATTTGTGTATAAAGCTTTGGAGTGGTTTGAAATATTTGAAAAATTTTTTCACAGAAATCATTTTTTAAGCTGTAGAATTTTGTAAAAAATACAAAAACAATATTTTGAAAAATGTAATTTTCATCAAAAAAATCACAGGGGTAGCTCATGATTTTCGATGATAGAAACACTTAATTAAATTATATATCAAAATGAAGCAATTTTTGCAAACAAATGATATGTTATATGAAAGAGTGTGAGAGGAGAAAATAGAAAAAAAAAAATAAAATTACAAAAAAAGAATGTCTGGTCTAATTTTTGAGCAAAAATTGAATATTTTAGAGTTTTTTTAAAACAACATAAGAAATTGAATTGGTGAGATAACGGTAAATATTTTCGTATTTCTCCAAAGTAATTTTATTAAACTTTCAGACAAAGAAAATTTAATGAAAATCGATTGAAAAATGGCTAAGATATTTACAAGCAAAATCAAAATTTCAAATATCAATTGTTTTTTCTCGTCCTGAGGCAATGACACTGCTTTAAGAAATGCATTGCATGGAAAAAATCTGCAGGTTTCAAAATATCGCAATAATTTTGATGTCATAACAACGGGATATTTTTTAACATACTATTTGTGGAAAATATTAGCAAAAAAGTTTTCGTATAAAAAAATGGAACAAATGGTAAATGGAAAAAAAATTTTTTTTTTCTCAACCTACGAATTTTCATACATAAAACGTTGTACTGAAAACATCTATCGTTTTCGAGATATCACAATAATTTTAATGTAAAAATAACGGAAATTTTTCAAAATTTACTATTTGTAAGCAATTTCACCATCACAATATATATTGACACTTGTTAAATGAAAAAGTGCTTATTGTAGGGTAACCGTAAACGATGGTGAAAAATATCAAAATATTTTTTGCACATCTTATGAATGTCTAAATTCCTCTCTTATATCATGTTTTTCCATCTTTTACAGTTTAGCTTATATTTAATAAATGCTCTTTTTTCGCTCATATTTGATGTCAAAGGTCACATCTTCAATCATATTGTGCAGCCAGACCTTTCATCCGATACCTCATAATTCATTCTACCTCTTCCCAGTTCTGAGATCACTAACATAAATTAATATAAACTTTCAACGTTAATATTTCGGGTCAAAGGTCATGAATTTAAAATCTAACATAATTCGGCACATCTATGGTGCAGTACCTTTCGAATGATATACGTTTCACTGTCCTTATTCTAAAATAAATATTGAAAAAGTGTACGACAACATTTGATGTTTGCGTATTAATATATAAGATAAGATTCTTTACTTTTTTTATGGATCGCATGCCTTTGGCCCACATCGTATTATTATAGTTCAAACATGCCCACGTAGTGGCCCGTATGGCCCGCGTGGCCCTTCATACAAATTTTTTTCTATCTTCATTTTTTCTTTGCGATGAGCCAAAATCAAAGAACACTTGCAAAAAACAACAACACAAACCGCACTCATTCAGTGTTCAGCACATTTTTCAGCGAACTTTACAAAAACAAATGCATGCAAAGCAAAAATAATAAAAAACGCACACTTGATGATGTCGATGCTGAAGCTCATTGTCCCGTTACTTGTGTGTCGAGTAATTTTGCATGCAAGCATTGTTATTGTAATAGAAATTAAGACTTGAAGCAGTGTCAGTGTACTATGTTATTTTATTGTATTGTAATTGGATTTTTTTTTGTTTGATTTTTTGTCAAAAGCAACATTTTGTGTTTGTTTTGCTTTTTTAGGCATTGGCTCGCGCTTAAAATTTCTTGGGCCCGACTGTTCTAGTTATTACTCTCATATTTTTTGGTAAACGGTTTTTTGCTCATTAAAATGAAAGCAACAAAATATTTTTTCAAAACTATTTTTGTTATTAATTGAGTCATTTAATAGCTACAAATTGTACAGGGTTTTCATAGAGACTTGACAACTTTGAATTAAATTTCTGAACGCACTCTTTCACTAATCATCAAACTGTCACTGTCAATTTATTCAGTAAACTCAACATTTTCATCATGGTAAAGTGCACGAACGAACAGTGTCTGCAAATTGTAAAAATTTACTACCGAAATTCGCAGTAGGTGATCGCAACTTTAAGAGCGTTAAGGGGGGAGGGGGGTTAGGTTTGTTTCGTCTAAAAAAGACCTTTTTTCATGAATTTCTTAGAAAAAATTATTACAGTAGGTTTATTTTACATATTATTATGTAAAAGAAGATATTTAAAAAAATTTTTGTTAAAAATAGAGAGAAATAACGGATTTATTGTAGATCTCCGCAGGCGCCTCAAAAAAAAGTTTTTGTGCGGTGACCAGCTTACATCACCACTGGATCAGCTGAAACCAAAAAATCAAAATGCTTTCTTTAGTTTATTGCTTTATCTCTCCAGTCACATCGAGTTTTTTTTTTATTTTTAAATTTTTTAATTTTTGGCACCATTTGGAAGCCAAAATGACGATTTTTGACGAAAAAAATCTACCTATTTGTTATTGTAAAATTGTTAGTAATTAAAAAACTCGACGTCACTAGAGAGCTACATATATGTAGAATATGTGTACAAAATTTCAAAACGATCGTTTCAGTAGTTTTTTCTGTAGGATGGTCACCAACTTTAACCCTAGGATGTGCGGCTACCTGAGAGGCGGTAAGTGACCCTGCTGGGCCTCGCGAGGTCCATAAGCCATAGCCAGCTGTCCTTATTATTTTCGTACTGATAGGTGTCCAATCGACAGCTGCTATATTGTATGACACAATAGCTATGTGTGGCTGTCATTATTAGGTGGTATCTTAAGAATGGAAGGGGGGGGGGGGGGAGGGGGATTGGGGTGCCTAAAAAAGTAAAAAAATTATAATTTTTATAGGGCGCAAGTTAACTTTGAACTAATTTATTTAATAATTTAATATAATTTAACGGAATTAATGTTGAGGTAAGAACTGTGAATGTTTTTTTCTAAATATATGGTTTTTCAGTAGCACAGCCGTGGCACAGACAAATTTTGTTCATAGAGCCGTGTTCAAGAGACATGAATATTTTGCAGTTTTTATACGACAAGAGTGTTTTCGTCGCTTTTTGTCGTGCACAAAACAGTTATTTTTTGTGAATGAAGTGGTGATTCGCATATTTTGCTTATTGACGAACCCATTTAGTAGAAATGAGCTTCGTCACTGAAGATGATTTTGTGATGAAATTCATCATCTTGGCGTATCCTTTCCAGAGCCCAATCGGAAAACGTACGTCGCTTCAAATGGTCCATCGGCTTCAATTCTTGAGTCAGTGAAAGGGTGCGGGAAGGGATGCGGGCGGATATTTAGCCAGTGTGTTCTTCATCCAAACAAAACCAGCTTTGGATAAGTAAAATTTGCCAACGGACTATTGGGAATCATTTACAGTAAAAGCCTCCCCCTATACAATTTCCTCCTCTTCTGCATTGTCTCTATCTACCGCACCATTCGTCTCAATGAGAAACTCTTTTTCAGATTCCGACGTCACTTCATCAGGCGGGATATAGTCTTCTTGAGCATCATCATCACCTCCGAACGGATCATCTTCTTCATCCTCGATATTCTCGCTCGCAAAAAACTCGACCAGTCTGTCCTCAGTGAGTTGCATTTCAAATATAAAAAAACACAGTAGAAATGCAACAAAAACGATGTTCACCCGGTCAATGTCAAAATAAAACTGTATAGATCTAAAATAAATCTATAAGAAGTGAACTTTCGAGCTTTTATATAGTGAAAGCTCAATTGACCACAAATATACATACACACATAGCATAATAGAGTCACCGAACGAGACCGATCATGTTTGAAGATGTTTTCTTTAGCAGCTTACATACATTTCCCATACATTTAACGAACGGGCCTCGTGAGGCCCAGTAGGTACACTTACCACCTTGATCCATAAAGATATCAGGTTTGTTCTACGAAATCAATGCAAATAATCTTTAGCTGGTTTCGTTAAGTTAAGAAAACATAAGCGGTAGTTGGCATAAAATATTTTGGCGTACAGAGATAAGAAAAAAATTTGGCGACTGCTCAAACTCAAAATGGGCCTAGAAAAGCCCAGCCGCACATCCTAGGGTTAAAAATTACATGTTTGGGAAAATCGATTTAAAGTTTTGTACACTAAGCAAAACTTAGTTAGAGTTACGGTCATTCAACCTACTGTAACTTCGTTAGTTTTGCTCCGAATGACTTAAAATTTTAATACAATATTCTACAGATGTTGTATTTCAGAAAAAAAATAAAACCAAAAAATTGAAAAAAAAATGAAAAAAAAGTTGTCAAACCTTACCCCCCTCAACTGCAATTTTCGGTCGTAATTCTTGCCCTTGTGGACAGACAATAACAAGTTTAGTGCAAAAATTTGAGTTGTGTGATGTTGCTGTGCCAGTGAGACAACGGGTTGGTCGAAGTGTCGAAAATATCGCTGCCGTTCAGGCGTCCGTAGCAAAACAGTCAATTTCACGGCGTTCTCAAGAATTGGGCATGGCCCAGACTTTCATGAATCATCACTTCATCCACAAAAAATAACTGTTTCGTGCGGTTTGCATGTCGGTGGCGTCATTGGAACATATTTTTTCGTCGACGATAACAATCGTAACATTACTGTGAATGATACAAGCCCATGATACAATTACAAGGTAGGCTCATTTTAAAATGGCTGCTCAAATGTGAAATTTTGCAACAACAAAGCTGTAGGAAAAACAAACGTCAAACGAAAAAAGCAAGAACAACAATTAGAAAAACTCAAAACTTCCAGCTGATTTTGACAACGAGCGCATCCTGCTCTCCAATATGAGCCTACCTTATAATTGTATCATGAGCAAGCCATACCTTGCATTATTGTCCACGAATCCGATAAAATTGTCTGCTTTCGCAGCGGTTTTCGCTTGATTCGCGACTTCATCGCCTTGATGGCTCGCGGTGTTCTTACAACACGCGGACGGCCGGATTTTGGATTTATTCTGCAAACACTGTCATCTGGGTTGACCATCAATTCTCAGAAATTTTGTGAATATGCTTTGCATACTGCTCGTATATATCAACTCATAACCGCCAAAATATCTTAAGCGCCAAAAAGAAAATTTTACAGGAGAAGGTTTTTTTTAATTATCTTTGCTATAAATTTTATCTTTTATCTCTTATCTCTTTGCTATTAATTTTATTTTAATAATTTTATCTCTTATATTGATTAATTTCTTTTAGAGAATTTCATCTTAAGCGACACTTTGCTGTCATGAAAAATGTAAACAAACATGTAGTGTGTACTTAAGCTAAAATTGCTTTTGGTTTAAATTCATAATCTAATTTCGTACACCTATGAAATTTTGACAGACGATGTAAACCATCGCAAATTATCGATTTTCATCAAAAAACATAAATCGGATATTATGTCGCTTAAGATATTTTGGCGGTTATGAGTCGATATGTTGACAAATATAAATGCTATTACATGCCATCTTCGGTACACAAATTACTTATTCATGGTGAAGCCATAACTCAACATTTTGGGGTTTTCCCAATAGGTCAGCTATCTGAAGATGCCCAAGAAGCACGTAATAAAGATTACAAAAAAATAAGGTTGTCTTATTTTAGAAAATATTCCAAAAAGGCAACAAACGAGGGCATCATCGCTTATTATTGACATCAGATACACTCATATCAAGTGTAAGAAAACAACAGACAGTAGAATCAAAAGAGCTTTGTGAAGAAGCTTATTGCTCCTACAGGACTAACAATTTTGCTTTCACTGTAATTTCGTGTGAACCTATGTATTTTTAATTTATTCTATATTATTTTAAACAATAAAAACAAAATTAAAAAAAAAAAAAAATTAACTGAGTTGTATGAGTTAAAAGTATGTCGAATGATTTACTAAATATTTCAGAATATATTTAAAATTTGGTTTAATTATTACATGAGACAAAAAGTTACAGAATTTTGAAACGCACAAGTTAAGGCAAAATCGTATTTTTTTAATTCAAAAATTTGTAAAAAAATCCCCTTCAGGAGGGTTTCGAACTACAACACATGGTCCAAGCAGTCCCGAGACTAAGTAATAAAAAAGCTTTATTTTTTAAATATTCTTCTTTATTCATCAACATTTTTCCAACTTTTATAACTTTTCCGCTTTTCTAACTTTTCAACACTGGTTTTGTAGAACGATTTGTGCTTTTCCTCAAAATACGCTTGAGTTTCAGCCATCACCTCTTCATTGAAGCCAAATCTCTTGACGGCAAGCATTTTTTTGAGGTCAGCAAAGAGCCAGTAGTCGCTGGGGGCGAATACGGTGGATGAGGAAGCAATACGAAGCCCAATTCATTCGATTTTCGCCATCGTTTCCATCGATTTGTGACACGGTGCATTGTCTCGGTGAAAAAGAATTTTTTTCTTCTTCAAATGGGGCCGATATTTCGCGATTTCATCCTTCAATCGCTCCAACAACGCTATATAATAATCGCTATTGATTGTTTTTCCCTTTTCGAGATAGTCGATGAACAAAATTCCAAGCGCATCCCAAAATACAGATGCTATAATCTTTCCAGCCGACTGTTGTGGTTTTGGTCGCTTTGGCCTGCTTTCATCGGTTGCTCTCCACTCAGCTGTCGACAGTTTTGATTCCGGTGTGTAATGGTGGATCCATGTTTCATCCATTGTCACATACCGACGCAAAAATTCATGTTTATTGTTTGTAAACAGTGCCAAACAGCTCTCCGAATCATTGACACGTTGTTGTTTTTGGTTTGCTGTGAGAAAACGCGGCACCCATTTGAAAAGCAGCTTTCTCAACGACAAATGTTCCTGTAATATTGTTCCCACACTGCCTCCTTTCGATATCTTCAGAGCCTCAGCTAGCTCGCGCACCTTCACTTTACGGTCGGCCAATACCATTTTGTGTACTTTTTTATGATTTGTGGAACAACTGCCTCATTTGGGCGTCCTGAGCATTCAGCATCATTTGTGTCTGTACGATCAAGTTTAAACTCAGCATACCATCAGCAAATAATTGCTTTTGACAGAGCAGAGTCCGAATAACACTTTCGAAGCCATTTCTCAGCTTGGACGGTATTTTTTCCCACAAAAAAAACAGTGATAAATCAACACACGGGTTGCTTTCAACCCATTATTTTGAAAATATCAACAGTAGCGTCTATTAAATCACTGCAACTTTTGAACTAAACGTTAGATTGTCATGAAATTTGTACACGTATTGTTTGAAGGTTGGAACTATCGAAATATTATTCGATATTTCGTTAGAGGTGCCACCTAGTAGTTAGTATCGGTACTTATTGGACCATGTGTTATATGGCACATCAATGGCGTTGGACGAGGGTGTAGCACTTTTTCAGTACCCCAAATTTAAGGTATCTCTCGAGCTATAAGTTACATATCAATTTAACTCGATAAGAATATACTATTTAGCTGTGTCTTTTGACTGGCAAAATTGAGTGACCATTGGATAAGGGGGCGTGGCGCTGCCCATACAATTAAAATTGATGGTATCGAATAGCTTTGGAACTATATGCCTCATAACAACAAAATTCAGTATGGAGTTGCCACTTGGTGATATCCATCTACTAGAAAACCGTGACGGGCATTGGACAAGGGGTGTGGCTCCGCCAATATAAACTAAATTTTTGATACCGAATAGCCTTAGAAGTAAAACTCACAGAACATTGAAACTCAGAAGGAAGTTACTAATTAAGTAGATATTGCCAGATACTACTGGAAAACTGGCACGTGAATTGGAAAAGAGGCGTGGCTTTGCCCCTACAAGCCAAATTTTCGATTCAGTATATTTATGGAAGTAAAAGTAACAACATTGTAACTCAGAATGGAGTTACCACTTGCTGATGTCCTTCTACAAGAGATCTGGGACGAGAATTGGAAAGGAAGGTGTGGCTCCCACCATACAAGCCAAATTTTTGATATGGAAAAGATTTGGAATTAATTGTCGCATAGCAAAGAAACTCAGTATGCAGTAAATAATTGCCAAAGTCTTTTGAAAAATGGAAAAAACTGGAAAAATGGCACGTGCATTGGAAAAGTGCATTTTCGATACAGAATAGCTATGGAAGCAAAAGTCATAGAACATTGAAACTCATAATGGAACTGCCACCTGAGAGTGATGTCCTGCTACTTGGAAACTGTAACGGGCGGTGGGCCACGAGTGTGGTGTCAGACTAAGGGTTTAATAAAAGTTTTGAAGTTACTTATTATTTTTCAATATACTTGTCGTTTGTAGCAACGCGTGTCGGGTTAAACCAGTTTTCTCGAATTCTACAAGATGATTGCTCTATGATGTGCAATTCCTTTGCAACAAATTCGATCAAGATATTCTCAGTAAGACTGTTTAATCGCTCCTTGGCTACGGGTCTGACCTTAAGACATATATTTAAAAAAGAAAAGATGGCAAAACATTTGCGAAACGACGGTAGTGCCTGAGTTTTATTCGAAACTCATCAAACCTACAATTTGAAGTGGGAGTTTGTTAGTACACCCTTATTTTGCGCTCATTTTATAGCATAGGATAATAGAAAAGTTCCAATATCTTGGCAGTCTTAAGAATTTATCTGTCAATTGGTATTTATATATTTTATTTTTAGAGTTCCATAATAAATAATTATCTCCATTTCAACAAATCGAAAATTTAAAGGGAAAAAACCTCTATTTTAGCGGGAAATCGAAAGCGAGAGAATTATCGTTTAGAGAGGAAATGAACACAGAAAGCCAGATAAAATACAAAAAGAATTAATTAAATTGTTCTACGAGTACAAAATGAGTAAATGTTTCCTAGAGGAAAACTGAATTTTTTTAATCAAATATAATTTTGAGCTACTTACACAGAAAATAAAAATTAAGTTTAAATAAAACGAAGTAAATTTCCGAATTTCACCATTGATATCCTTCAACTCACTGTGGGACATGAAGAAGAGGAAGGGTGGTTAAAGGGTTGGTTTTAAACACATCATTTTAAAATTTTTGCATTTGTTATTTAATTATATAAAGTTTTTAAAGGTCGAGCTAAGATGAATCTCTAAAAAGAGACGCAACTCTTACTTGGAGAATTTTCAGCTTAAGGACTATGAGCAGATCCATCTCTACCTATTTTATCGCTGTAGACCCCACTGAAAATGCCACCCCAACAAAAAAAAAAAAAAATTTTAAATGGTCCCTTAAGACCAGAAACATTATGTCTCAAAAGATTATGGCCGGGAAAAATGTCTAAGTACTTGGTTTTTTAATTTTAGTATAAGGCCGCCTGGTCGGTAAATGTCCTATTGGAGAGGAGTCCTGGTGCTCATGGCAACGTAGCTAAAGCTACAAATACTTTGGCTGAGTACAAACATAAGCCAGCTCTTCCAATTGAAGTCTTTGAAGCTATCAAACCAACCTACGAAGAACTGACCAGAGAAAATCTTTTAACTCGATAAGTCAGCGTTTACACACAAAACATTAACGAAAGCTTCAACTCGACTCTGTGCGCATTGGCCCCGAAATCCATTTCGAGTGTTAAAACAGTCTTGGATGTAGTTACGGGCATTGGGGTTTATGTGTACAGTGACTGGTGTTCTTCAATTTTGCATATAATGGAGGTAATGGACTTGAAAATCGGCCGAAACAGCTACGAAATGTGCCTGGAGATCGACAAACAGTGCATAAAGCTTACAGAGAGACCACTGTCTGAACGAGTAAAAGAGGCAAGGATTGATTCAAGATCAAGCAGAAAAGAAAATCAAGAGCAGAACGAGAATCTGGACTGTATGGTGCAGAAAAAAATTATTCATAATTTTTTACAATAATTTTATGCCGACTCCGAACGGTTAAAATGTGCATGTTCTCAAGAAGCTTCACATGACATTATTTACTCTCCGTGGTTTGCCATTGTGTGCAGAGAGGTGACGGTGCCGGCCAGAAAAATAAAATTCGGTTGAAAAATCTTTCTGTGTCAGATAGAAATTGAACCAGGGTTCTCTGGCGTATTGGTATCGGACTCTACCCACTGCGCCACGGCCGCCACGGAATCTTGGTTTATTGTGTAGCATTTCTGAAAAAATTCCAAGAAAGAATATTTTTCCGGCAAAAATGTTAATTTTTCAATATTTTAAAAGAAATTCAGTTGGCGATCGATTCAAAAAGAGTTCATTCCCGAGTGCCAAAAAATAACTTTTCTATTCTTTTTTTTTAACTCATTTCCGAACAAAATAAAGATTCATTCTTCAAAGGCATTTTATTCCGACAAATGATCCAAAAAGGATTCATTTATGAGTGCCGAAAATGAACGTTTCTACCCGAAAAGGTTCATTAATTAATTCGAAAAAGATGGTTTTGATTCACTGGGAAGCTTTATAAAATTGACACTTTCTACCATAGCCATTCTTTTCAAACAATAATTGTCATCCATACATCAGTTCGGGTACTTCTGGGACTGCTCTCGTAGAAATCATTTTATGGAGCTTTGAGCAAAACAGTTGAACATTCATAGTTTTGCAACTACTACAGATTGTAACAAACTGGATTAAATTTGTAGTGTTTTTTTTTTTTTTTTGTTTTTTTTTTGTTAAAATAAATAAAATACGTTTTAAGTGAATTTTTTAATCCAAGTAAAAAAAAAAGGAAATGTACCAGAAACAGCCATTATTTTTTCAAAATTCACCGCCCCAAGAATTTTCCGCCCACTTGGGTCATATGGTGAAACCACCACCGACCATAAGGGCCATATTTAACGAATTCACTGATTCAGTTACCAGAAAACTCTGATTTTAAAAAAATCTAAATTTAAAAATTAATCCGATATTAATGATCGGAAAAGAACTTCTATTAATTTGTTCAAGTGGTGTCGTATCTGATTCAGAACCACCTCATTCAAAAGTCTAGAATAGGTTCTTTGAACTGGAAATTGGATGCAGGGAACTACAAGCAATTTAAAGAACTGCAAAGCATCGAAGCTAAATATAAATATCTCTGTTTTTACAAAATACTAAAGGCAAACATCTGTCACTTATACACATGCATCTTCTCGTATTTGTCTATTTGTATGCATGGGTAAATAGGTATGTACAAGCGCCAAAGGATGGTTTATACATACATATGTTATGTACATGGGTTTGAGTTGACAGAACTGACATTGAATTTTGACAAGCGCACTTAATGCATGTTGTGTGCGCTAACTTCCAGCATCAACTGTCAGAAGGGATGAAAGAGAAAGCTGTGTAAAAATGTCAGCTCCAACACATACAATAAACAGAGGGTTAAAACACACACACACATAAACACATGCTAAAACTCGCTAAATGAAATTCAAATAACAATTATTAAGGCGTTGCCAGTCGTACGCACACCATAGCAATGCACACTGGCTTACTTTATACAGAAACGGGCGTTGACAAGAGCAACGTAAAAACACAATGAATTCCAGTGACGAGATTCCAGCTGGGAGCTGCGTATTTGTGTGAATGTGCTCTTGTGTATGTGTGTTCGTGTATTTTTACACAGCCAATGAAATGAGGCGCTACGCGTTTGTATTTGGTTAAGAGGAGTGTGTTTGTGTTCGGATTCCATGACAGCTAAGAGAACCAGTTTTTGCCATAAGCGGTCGGTGAATGAACTGATTGCGACCTAACCGAGCCATTGCGGCGCTAGAAAGGGAAATGCAAATAACTAGCTTGTAAAGCCTCTAAAAGATCAATCAAATGGTTTTTCAACCAATTTGTTGTTTCTGTTGTTTTAGGGAATTACCTGGTTAGTGCATCATTTGATACTGTTGATTACTTTACATACATGTATTGATGATTGACAAGTAATCACATGGTGTGTCATGCCAAGCATATGTGACTACATAAATATTTTGTTGAAAATTGAATCCATCAGAGACCTTTTTTGATTTGGGGGCAAACATTTTCTAAAGTGTTGCATGGATGCTTTTAATTTTTCTGGAGGTTCGTACGTAATTGTCACATGAAGATATAAAATAATTTGATAGCAACATATAGGCTAAGTGACATAACTAACCTGAGCTGAAAATGTTTGAGCAGTACGAAAGCAGGAATTGTGTTTGTAGGTCAACCAACCTAGTAAAAATAAATAAATAAATAACTGGCCATTTCAGCCCTTGAAAGGACTTTGACCTAGCTTCTTATGATCAATTGTGTTGTGCGTGTTATTAAGTTTGTACACAATTGACCGAGAACCGGACCTACATGTTTAACGCCGACTCCGAACGGCGATGAACAGAATGTTCTCGTTCTCAAGAAGCTTTACATGGCATTTTGATTACTCTCTGAGGTTTGCCATTGTCTGCAGAGAGGTGGCGGCCGTACAGAAAAATTATTTTAATTCAAATAATTTTCTGTCGCTGCTGGGGTTCGAACCTGGGTCTCCAAAGTTCGTTGACATAGCGGCCACGCACTTTAACCAACTACGCCACGGTCGCCAACCAACCTAGTAATCGTTGCTAAATTACTATCGAACTACTAACATTTTCAACAAGATTAATTAAGAAAAGACATATTCGTTTTCCACTTAATTATGATCGTAAATTAATTTTTATAGTCGTTGTCCCAGTGAAGCATTTAGGATTCGCCAGAGGGGGGCTGAAACGGCTTTTTGGCCTTTTTTGCATTTTTTCCCATACAAAAAATTCTCTAAGGTGGGAGCTAAAGCCCTTTCAGCCCGTATGTAGATCCCAATTGCGTAGTCCCAAACTGATTAATGGATAAAATCGAAAAACGATATGTTAAAGTGGGTTCCACCCCGATTTCTGCTCTAGAGCTGGTTTCATAGATATACCTGAGATGACCGCCCAACTAAAAATTGATCTTCCAACAGGTTACACTTTTGGGATTAAAAGTGGTTTCCACCTATATTTATCTTGTAAGACACTTAGCAATGCCCGTTGGGAAGTTTCTCCCTCGAAAATACTTCGTAAGTAATTTTGAGTTTGAAATGTTGGTGAGCGAGCTTGTGTTGCTTGCTTTCGAGACGCTTTTCGAAGCAATTTATCGAGGTTGTGAGCTTCTGAGACGAAATTGGGACAGGAAGTCTTTTTGAACTAGTGAGCGAACTTATTTTTCACCCTAGGGAATACTAACAACATAGTAGATCTGTTTCCGTACTCACTTCAAGGAAATTGAAGTTACTCGAAAGCGTTCCTTAACCCATCTCTCAGCATGAGAGAGAAGAAACACAAGCAAAAATTCACTCTTTATCAGTGGCGGATTTTGCACCCCCCTTCCCCTCTTGAAGAATTTTTTGTATGGAAAAAACTGAAAAGCGCTCGAAAAGCCGTTAGTTCGGTCCTCCCTTCGGCGAATCCTAGATCCGCCACTGCTCTTTATTACTCGGACTTTACATGAAAAATTTCTTCGAGCACGAATCTCCAGCTTCAAACAGCTGATTGTTGTGTTGTGTTGTGTTGTGAAAAAATTTATACAACAAATTAATAAAAAATAAAAAAATAAACTGGCCATTTCAGCCCTTGAAAGGACTTTGACCGAACTTCTTATGATCAAATTGTGTTGTGCGTGTTATTAAATATTTGTACACAATTGACGGAGAGCTGGACCTACTAGTTTTTTGCCGACTCCGAACGGCTAATGTGCATGTTCCCAAGAATATGTCATTATTGACTCTCTGAGGTTTGCTATTGTCTGCAAAGAGGGATGACGGCCGAACAGAAAAATTAATTCAATTGAAAACAATTTCTGAGTCAGATGGAATTGAACCTGGGTTCTCTCGCGTATGGGTCACGCACTCCATCCACTGCGCCACGGCCGCCACATTAATTAGTAATTGAATTAAATTAAAAAAATTAAAAAATAATCCAACCAGCAAATTCCAGCTGTTGTGCTCAAGACTTACATTACATGAAGTCGTTTCCGTACTTTTTGACCAATTTTCTCATTTTGACAGATAATCAAATTACTCTCTTTTACTTGAACTTTACTTGAAGTGAGTACGGAAACAGACCTAGCAGACAAAAGCAAAGTAGCCGCATGGTTGAGAGCCAAGAGACTGAAAAAAAAAAACACTGAAAAACAGCAAAAAGAGGCGGAAACTTATTTTAATGGATTTTGACGGTTTCGACTCAGAGCGAGGATTTTCAGCCCCAAGAAGTGTTGCCAGATTTTTTTTCAAAAACTGCTAAATCTGAAAAACTGCATGTTGGACACAAAAACTGCCATTCTAAATAATGATTTGTTAAGAATTTTTTTTTTTAAGTTTTTTTATTAAAAACGGAAACAATAAAGTCATTTGTATATAAAATTATAAAAAACAAAAAGTTTATGGTTGTATTTAATATATAAAAAAATTCTAGTATTTTATTCACATTTGAGATAATTTTTAAAAGAAGTAATTCAGATAATTTTAATTTTAGTTGCATTGACCATCTCCGATTTGGTCAAATTTTTTTCTTGGATTGGCCTATTAGAAAGTCAAACCCGAAGTTATAAATTTTAAGAATCATTTTTCGGGGCCAAAATGGGGTCTTTTTTGATACAACATAGCTCAGTCAATTTAAATCGGATTTTAAACTAAAACAGCGTATTATTTGACACTTGCTTTGTTGGTAGCATAATCAACAAAAAGGCATAGTACGTTGTGTCATGTTAGCCTACACTAGTGGCAATTCCCATAAACTCACATTAGTTTTTTTTGATTTTTGTACCCCCACGTTTAAAAAACGTAAATGGGGGTATATTAATTTTGTCACTCCGTTTGTAACGCCCATAAGGAGGCGTGGTAGGTATAGAAAAGTGTATATATTCTTGATCAACATCACCACCCGAGTTGATTTAGCCATGTCCGTCTGTCTGTCCGTCTGTCTGTGATCACGATTACAGCCGTAATTTTAAAGCTATCATCACGAAATTCAATATTTAAGCTTTTATCTAAAAAATTAAGGTCAAGTTCGTAAATGAGCCAAATCGGACGAAAACCACGCCTACCTCCCATACAAAGTGACTTTATCAAAACGGTAAAATCTCTTAGAATTCAACAAAAATGAATATATGGAATTCCAATTTTTCATATGAGTTTTGATGTTCAAAATACACTCTAAGTATGAAATTCAACCAAATCGGATGAAAACCACGCCTACCTCCCATACAAAGTGACTTTATCAAAAAGGTAAAATTTCTCTAAAATCCACAAAAATTAATGTATGGACTTGAAATTTTGCATATGAACTTTGATATATCACGTGTACTATGTGTATGGAATTCAACCAAATTGGGTGAAAACCACGCCCACCTCCCATACAAAGCCATTTTATCAAAAAACAAAAGTGAATATTTTTTGTTAAAAATATAACGAAAACGTTTTTACGGATAAACATTTTATTGATTGCTTAAGACTTTGAATATACTTTGGTTCGGCCGTGGGGGTATTTTAACTTCGGCCCAGTCGAAGATCATTTCTTACTAGTTTTATTTATTTTCAATAAAAGCTTGTTCAGGCAAACAAAAGTGTATTTGAATATTTATATGTTTATACAAAAACTCGTCTGCAAAAACAAATTCACATATTTTTAATTTTTTTTAGTCAGTTTTAACTTAAAGACATATCTTAGAGCGGTAGTTCACATAAACTCACTATAATTAAACTTAGGATAGTTAGATAAATTAAAATAACTTTCATAGCTAGCAAACTTCAAATACTTAACACATGGTTCAATTAGTCCCGAGACTAACTACTAGGTGGCACCTCTAACGAAATATCGATATAATATTTCGATAGTTCCAACCTTCAAATAATACGTGTAAAAATTTCATGACAATCTAACTTTTAGTTAGTGAAGACTGTCGCAGAGACTTCAATTGCGCAAGGCAATAGTGAGGACTCATGGAAAACTTATAAATCCAAACTAGGTAGTTACAAAAGTGCAGTCAGGAAAGCAAAGAGAGCCTCTTGGTCTTCCTTCTGGCTTAGGAATATATTATCAAAGTCTCCAACAAACGAAGATTCTTCAAAAGGAAGATGATAGCTGGACAGATTCAAGCGTCGAAACCTTAAATACTCTTATGGACGCACATTTTCCTAGAAGTGTGTACACTGACAACTCCAGCTTTCAAACATCCCCCTCGGATCTTACACCTCAACAAATTGAGCAGCTAACCAGCAAGGAGAAGTTAAGATGGGCGATTTACTCGTTCCAACCCTATAAATCTTCGGGTCCCGATTGTATTTTACCAGCTCAACTCCACTATAGTTTCAATGCAATAGTACCCCGGCTTCAGGCAATCTACCGAGGCTGCCTACTCCTTAAATATATTCCAACAGCTTGGAGAGAAACCATAGTTATCTTTATACCGAAAGCGGGTAGGTCCTATCACACTAAATCAAATGACTTTAGGCCTATCAGTCTTTCCTCCTTTTTAGTTAAAGTACTGCAGAGACTCATTGGACTTCTTCTTAAACCAAAACTCGAAAGGCTTCAAAAAACTCAACATGGCTATATAAAGGGCAGATCTACAAAAACAGCTCTCCATTCTCTTGATGGCACATCTGCAAATCTGGAAAAATAACATAAAGGAGCGCGTTAAAAAGGCAAATATAGCTCTATTTGCCTGTACAAAAATCTATAGGTAAAAAATGAGGTTTTTCCCCTAAAATAGTACGCTGGATTTATACGGCAATTGTCCGCCCCATACTTGTATATGGTTAACTGGTACGGTGGAGGGCCCTTGACAAGGCAACTGTACTTCAGAAATTTGCAAAAGTTCAAAGAAGTGCATGTCTCCGTATTACAGGTGCATTATCCACAACCCCAACTAATGCTCTTAATGTCATACTTCACCTTCCTCCTCTAGATATCTTTGCCAGAGAGTGTGCTAATCCAGCCCTCAGACTAAGAGAATCTGGAAATTGGATAGGTAACAGCTGCGGTCCCCGACAAAACAGATTACTAAGGTACACAGTAAATCTTGAAAAGAACTATAAAGTTCTCATCCCTTCACGGCTAGACTGGGCTAACAAGACCCCCCTTAAAATAAACGGAATTAAAATCTTTACAGACGGATCCAAGCTTCAAAAAGAGGTAGGGGGAGGAATTTACTCCCAAGATCTGGAAATAGAAGCTTCCTTTAGACTCCAAAACTATTGTAGAATCTACCAGGTGGAGATGATGGCTATATATGAAACCGCTAAGATTTTAGGTCAGAGAGACCTTAGGGGAAAGAATATTTGCATATTCTCAGATAGTCAAGCTGCGCTCAAAGCGCTGAATTCGCATATCGACAACTCTAAAACTCTTGCTGAGTGCCGCAGATCTCTTAACGAGATGGCAAGGTTATTTAGGATCCACCTCATACGGGTACCCGGTCATAGAGATATCGAGACCAATAATCTGGCTAACGAATTGGCAAGGAAGGGTACGACCTGGAATACCCTCTTAAATGAGGATTTCATTGGTATACCCATGTTCTCCTATAAACTCCAGTGCAAGAACAATTCTTTGGGTCTTGGACAAGTACTTTAGGAACACCTTGATACATGTAGGGTAGCTAAGCTAACGTGGCCTCGCTACAACTTAAAACGCACTAAATAACTACTTAAATTAAGTAGGATAAACCTTTCAAAAATAGTAATGAAAGAAATAGGAATCCTCACGGGTCACTGTCTAATCCGAATACATGTTCTTCGATTGGGACTTAAATCAAATGATTTCTGCAGAAGCTGCAAATGCCAGGAAGAGGTAGAAAATGTCCAGCATTTCCTCTGCGAATGTCCGTCGCTAAGTAAAAGGAGATTGGAAACTCTAGGCCATCCTTTCTTAAATGGACTTACCGAAGTCTCAAGCTTGGAAATCAAGCTTATAGTAAAATTCATAATCCGTTCGAACTGGTTTGTTGAGGAGGATATCTCTCATAGGTCGAAAGAGATTATGTGGTATCACAACGGGCCTGTACTAGCCTAAGTGTATGAGTCATATGCCGGCTCAGCCATAAGAACCCAACCTAACTACTAGGAGGCACCATTAACTGCCCTACACTGCTCCAACTGATATCCTTTAATACCAACCCACGCTTCCTAAGGTATGTACCTCTCTTCCATCTCATCTTTCATCGCATCGTCTATGGATGTGGCGAACCTATAACTAGGATGCTTCGTCTGACCAACAATTTGATCAATGAATTCGACTTCCGTCTGAGCAGATCTGAACTCAGAAATATCCTTCTTAACTCAAACCCCATTTCCCCCCTCTTAAATAAATTTTTATATCTTTTTCTCATACGTCTTGTGGGCAGACTATTGCCCACGTAAATGTAAATTCCCTACCTACAAATAAAAAAAAAAACCCTAGAATTAAGAAATATCTGCTTGTATTAAGCTAATAATAAACACTCTAACCTAACATTTAGTTCAGAAGTTTCAGAAGTGATGCTACTGTTGATATTTTCAAAACAATAGATTCAAAGCAATTCCGTGCGTTGATTTATCACTTTTTTTATGGGAAATGACTGAGCAATGGCTTCGAAAGTGTTATTCGGACTCTGCTCTGTCAAAAGCAATTATTTGCTGATGGTATGCTGAGTTTAAACTTGATCGTACAGACACAAATGATGCTGAATGCTCAGGACGCCCACATGAGGCAGCTGTTCCACAAAACATAAAAAGTACACAAAATGATATTGGCCGACCGTAAAGTGTAGGTTTACGCGAGCTAGCTGAGGCTCTAAAGATATCAAAAGGCAGTGTGGGAACAATATTACAGGAACATTTGTCGTTGAGAAAGCTGCTTTCCAAATGGGTGCCGCGTTTTCTCACACCGTTTTCTCACATCGTGTCGATGATTCGGAGAGTTGTTTGGCACTGTTTACAAAGAATAAACATGAATTTTTGCATCGGTATGTGACAATGGATGAAACATGGATCCACCATTACACACCGGAATCAAAACGGTCATCAGCTGAGTGGAGAGCAATCGATGAAAACAGGTCAAAGCGATCCAAAATACAACAGTCGGCTGGAAATGTTATGGCATCTGTATTTTAGAATTTTGTTCATCGACCATCTCGAAAATGGAAAAACAATCAACAGTGATTATTATATAGCGTTGTTGGAGCATTTGAAGTTTCATCCTTCCTTTCGCGAAAAATCGGCCTCATTACAGAAGAAAAAATTCTTTTTCACCAAGACAATGCACCGTGTCAAAAATCGATGAAAACGATGGTGAAAATCCACGAATTAGGCTTCGAATTGCTTCCACATCCATTTGGCCTCCAGCGACTACTGGCTCTTTGCTGACCTCAAAAAAATGCTTGCTGGCAAGAGATTTGGCTCCAATGAAGAGGTGATCGTTGAAACTGAAGCGTATTGAGGCGAAGCACAAATCGTTCTACAAAACCGATATTGAAAAGTTAGAAAAGCGGTAGAAGAATGTATTGCTCTTGAAGGAATCTATGTTGATGGATAAAAAAGAATTTTTGCAAAAAAAAAAATTTTTATTAGTTAGTCCCGGGACTTATTGGGACATGTGTTATTTTAGTAATCAGTACATTTTCCGTTAAGTTTTAGAACCTGGATCAACCTTTTAGGCATGAATAAAACAAGGTTTTTTAAATTTTGAGTCGATATGCTAGCCCACCCCTCTTTTATTGCAGTTTTCAATGTATTCACTGAATGAAATTGTCGCCCTTTTGCGTAAACACCACGAGCTAGGATTCCCCAAAGGTTCTCGATAGGGTTCAAGTCTGGGCTTCGGGGGGGCCAATCAAGAACATTAATATTTTTTTGACAAAAGATGTCCATCGTTTCTCTAGAACGATGTTCATCGATAAAAGTTCGAGCTGGATTCACTGCTCACCTTCAGCATGTTTTTCAAGTTTTTTTTATATGAAGTTTATGCGCTCTATCTTTCTCCACACTCAAAGAGAGAGTAACAAAAACTTGCTGCATCTCTTTGACTTGATTAACTTTATTTTAATTTTCTTGGTGAATGTTTTTGAGCGGAACTGCCAGAATGAAGTTTGTTAAGTTGAAATACACCGAGAAAAAAGCTTATGGAAAATTAATAAAAAACCTAGCATGATTTATACGATGGCTTTGGCAGCTTTCAGCCTCCTAAGTTTTTGGGCAAAACACCTAAGTTTTACATGTTAACTTACCGATATTTATTTGGATGATAAATTAGCGAAATATTTTGTAATTTAGACATTAGCTTCGACAATTTATATGAAGAGTACTTGCTTATTCTGCCGAACATAGTGTTCAAATTTTCAACAAAAAGCTTTGTTGAACTATGAAAATTATATAGATAAATAAATATACAGGGAGAAGTATAAAGTATACAACTACTTAGGTAAATTATTATATATTTTTTTTGTAAAAAATTTCCAAAGACAAGTATGAAATACTTACTAATACGTACATATACTTAAGTAAAATTACCCAAGCACTTAGGTAAAACTTTAAACGAAATTAACTAAAAATTTTCATTGTTATTAAGGAAAACCTGTTCTATTTAATGTAAATAGACATACATTTACAAAGTTTACATTATAGATTTACAAAGTAAAAAAGAATTATGTAGATCGCAGATCGAAAATTAGATCGCTTATAAATATATATATTTAATGTCAACAAAATGCACTCATGAAGCATTGCACCTTCATTGCACCAACATCTAGGCTATATAATTTTCATTACAAAAACTAATCGAGAATTATATCAAGCAGAGAGTATTCAGCGACAAATTTTGCTCATTTTGTTAAAGTGTCAAAGTTTTCGGTGGTTTACCTACACTATTGGTTAAAATGTTATATACTTGGCTTGGGTGAATCAAACATTTTTTTATTGGCAGGGTATCGAAGTATGTGTTTTCAAAGCAATGTATTAAACAATATATTACTTTGGTGAATAGCCATAAGTTTCTAATTTCCATACAATTTTCTTTACCCAAGCCGGCTTTGGTGATTTTACTATTGCTTTTTTTCTCGGTGTAGGCCCAAATTCAACCGCAAAATAAACATGGTTAACTCTCTGCTGATGCCCAATTCTTCGCACCATTCTCTATCTGGTTGGTGGCTTACTGTTTAAAAGAGTGTACTCACGCTCAAACTTTTCCACAATGCGACGAAGTGCCTACGCACTGAAGCCATGATGACGACCGACCTTACGACGAAATCCACGTTGCGTATATACATATAACTGACTATTATTCGATAATATTTTTTAACAATTTCCACACGTTCGGCAAGCTCGAAACGATGTGTTATAAAACAGCAAACCTTACTGAATATTTTGAAAAAATTGCATCAGATTTGGATTTCCTAAAGAAGGGTATTTTGATGAAAAACATAAACAACTTGTCTTGACTTCTTTTGATTTCTTAATGTTCTTGACGTTTACTTAACGTAAAATGTAAAAATTAAAAAAAATGTGCGTTGATTGTTGTTTCTTTTGAAATGGATTCGCATATTTCTATTATTTAAATTAGAATATAAGACTGCAAGTCTTACCTTTGTCATAATACAAAGGTTTTTAAAATCAGTTGAGCAGAAGCAATGTTATGACACACCAAGTAAGGCAAGGTACGAACATTTTAGTTGACTCAATTATGAGGTCCTTGATAAAAAATTCGAGGGGATACAAAAATTCTGTAAATGCAGAAAGTCATCATATATTACCACTTAATGAAATATATGTGTGGGATGCCTTGTACAGTTTTCGTGTAGAGCAGTGTTATAATTTACAACTTAATTTCGTGAATAATTTAGTTGCTTAGTATTAGTAGTAGTTGGATAAAACAGTCACATTCTGTTTGTCGCACTCAATGTTTGTGCACACATTTTTGTTGTTATATTTAATATAAAAGTTTAGTTCATATCAGAGACAGCATTTTTAAGTTAACCTTATGTTATAAAACAACTTTTGCCTGACCTCACTCAATACCGACTTTTTTTGGTAAAATGGTTTTTTGTGTTGAATTATGGATGTATGTGCGAGTCAATGTGAATTTGTGTATCAGAAATATTCTAATGATGATATTGCACTTATACCGTCTATATAATTTTTACACATTACGAACTGAGAACTCACTACTATGCCGCCATACGATATGCTCGAGTAGATACATACTAACGTAAAGTATTTGTTGTATTTCTCTAGGGTTTATGTATCTATGAAACGTGATATTTTCTAAAACGTGACTTTGTATTGATTTTTTCTTCTATTTCGACTTTCAGAAAGAAGCTATTGTTTTTATCGTATTCTGCTGTTATTGTTTTCGTAGTTGTTGTTATGATCTCTGCGTCCACACCTCACCTCACCGAAATTAAAATAATGGAGTAGGTTAACATCTTGTTGTTGGTCTTGTTGTTGTAGTTTATGGTGTTCATTTATTGGATTTTTTTTTATATTTATTTTTTTTTTAAATACGAAATACGATTTCAAAGTGAACATCACGTACTTATCACAGCAACAATGCAAGCAATGATAATCTAGGCGTTCAGCGCGTTGAAGGTTCCAAAAGACGTAAGGTGTGCTGCTAGTGCTGGCAGAACATATACATGGGTGGGAGAGGTGGTAATGCATAAAACATGCGTTTCAAAAAAGCAAAATTTCTATTCTATCTATGTCGCGCCTGGCTACATTACACCAGACAGAGCTATATACTTTGTATCTACCTATTGGCACATCCATTTCTATATACAAGCTCGTTGTATGAATGTGTGCATGGATGTAAGTGTGTGCATAACAATATCCTTTTTATATACATACATATGTTTATCCACTCATTGTAGCACATAATGTTAATAATCGATTTGACCCTAAGTCTGGAACGCTTCACACCGTTCTGGCTGTATTGTTGGCGGCGTTGTGTAGCTGCAACTTTTTGTTGATCGATTTTACGTGATATTCTCAAAGTTTTTGGAATTTAGTGATTTTTGTTGTTATTTGTAGTTTTATTGTTGCTTCCTTTGCGTTGTGGATTTTTAGTCGTTTACTTTGGCATCGTTTATTTGAGGAAACTTATAAACAGTAGTTTGTGTACATTTAACAAATATCAATAATGTATGAATTATTGTTTGGACAAACAACATTTCGGTAGCGCATCTGATGTTGATTTGTGCTTTGGTGAACAATTGTTTCCTGTGTTGGAATTTAAATGTTTCTATTCGAAAATGAGAATGTTAAAATGTAATGTTTTTAAAACAAAGTGTGTAAATGCAGGAATTTGTGTAAATTAGACTGTGGCTATAAATCAGTAGTTTTAAATTGGCAACTAGAGAGAAACAAGCGGACTAGTGGACAGGAGCGTATCGAGGCCATTTTAATTGGGGGTAGAAAGTTTTTCCGCCGACTGGATCCCCTTGAATCCCAACTTTTTTTTTAAATACAACCTAACTGAATTCACTAAAGTAACTCATCCCTTCGATCAATATAAATAAATCTTAAGGGATGTTTTTTATTTGAACGGCTAGAAAACCACCTTGTAATTATTTTTTGTAAAAACTTTTTTTAACCCTTTCGGCCCCAACTTTTTTCTTGCGATTCAAAAAATTGTTTGTGCTTTTGTATTATCAAATTCCTACCCAAGTATTGTATTTGCAAGATTTGAAGTCGCCACACCACTCCGTTTGGTGGCTACAGAAAGTTGCATGTGAGCAACATTGGGCAATAGTGGTATAAAAACAATTGAAAACAACAGATTTTTGTTGCTTTTGTTTACATTCTGGTACTTATTTATTAAAATTCATGTATGAAAAGACAAAAAGCAATTTTTGTTGTTATTGCAGCATAAATGAATTACACATTTAAGGCATTTGGTGAATGGAGTCTCAGTCTTACAAAGTCTACAACGTCCCCTCTCACCAAACACAACCCAGTGGCCTATTTGATGGTAGCGTTTTATTTTTAGTTTTGTACTTTTTGAAAATACCACTTGAAATACTGCTGGATGGTATTCCAGGGTCGACATTGGAGAGTCACTACTCGATTTTGCTGCGGGTCGATCTCGTTTCCTATGTACAGAAGTTGACTCTAAAAGAGCACAAGCAATTTCACGCTGAAATTTTATTAATGGCTTACACTTTCCTCTTGGCAGAATCAAATTAAAATGTTTCCGGTACAGGAGCCAAGCGTTTGTCACGCTGGTGCCTCAACACCAGTAAAATATTCGAATGTACCACTTCCGGGAGCGGTGGTCGACCTTGTATAATTCCATTAGCATGTCTGAAAGATCGACGCCTCCCATGTTCTTATTATACGCACTGACAACTGCAGGTCTAGGGACCTCAATATAAGGTTTATCTTGTGTGCTCCATCGTTTGCAAGTGTCAACTGGTTCATCTCCTATAAGAGAAGATATCAACAAAACCAATTTATTGTCAAACCATTTGACGACCAAACGATTCTCTTCCACGCTTTTTCAAGTCTGAGTCGGACTCTAACACACAATTCCCTCGGTTTTTTCTGATAGTACCAGTCGCAAATATTCCCATTTCTTTTAAAGCAACAAGGAGGCTTGCCGATGTAAACCAGTTATCAAAGTATAGCTTGAAATTATGGTGCTTAGGTACTGTGGAAGCTAAATAAAGCACTATATCAGGGGAAGTTCCTAATCCGTAATATGGAGAAGTCCCTTCACCAACATATGGAGTAAAATAGTACACCATCCCAGATGTTCCAGCTCGCGTGAACATATTCAAACCCCATTTGTGAGGTTTTGCTGGAGTATGTATATTGTTTCAAAGTTGATCGGCCTGAAACCAAGAATTACAAAAATTTAAAACAAATATTGCACTTACATACAAACATATTTTACACACCTTTAAATGCAATAATTTGTTCGTCAATACTCTGATGTTCTTCTTGGGGCAATTTATTGAATTTACTTTTCAAAATATTCAGTAAAGGGCGTGTTTTATACAATTTATCAAAGCCAGATTCTCCTTTTTTAAGATTGTTGATGTTGTCGTTGAAATGCAATCATTCCTTTATTTTTGAAAATCTATTGCGAGGTAGTGCATCACTAATAGCGGTGAGATTTAGATCTTGAGACCATGCCATTCTGTATTGGGGTATTTTTACAATCCCAAATTATAACAAACCTCCAATGTAGCGTTTCATTTCATCATCAATGCATTTTATTTCAGTGCCTAACTTTTGAAGTCCGAACAAATTAGTTTGCTCCACGATGAAAGCGATAGTTTCAGTATCAAAAAATTCGTAAAAATATTCAATGGGACTTTTTAGTTCGTTCACTTCCAAATTAGAACTTCCCATCCAAGCACTTTCCGGATCTTCAAATTTTTTCGATCTCCATTTAAGGGATTTCACATCAAGTTTTTCATGAGTAGTTTTGACTATGTTGACAGGCAAAGGCGCTTGCACAAAATCTTCCTAAGCAAGGTTTTCAAGAATAGCAGTCTCCATGTTTTTTCCGGTCTCGAGAACTTCATCCAAATTTCTCTCTAAAACTCTGGAAGCATCAATCGATTCATCTACCACTTCGTCATCACTACTTTCATCTTCAGAAATATTCCAGTCGAAGTCCAAAATGCGTTTTATTTCATCACCAGACAGGCCCTCCTCGTATTTCGGCATAGCTAAAAAACATTTTTTTATTGCCATAATTGCCCAAAGTTGCTCATTAGCAACTCCGCTAAAAATCCACGAAACGTGAACTTACTTTACAAATAATATTTCGGATTGTTTGTAGATAAAATTTAAACTTTTTTTAGGAATTTTAATTTACTTTTACTAGCAAAAAATCGATTTTTCCCGAAACGTTAAATTAAAACCACGTTTTTTTGCAAAAATGTTACTGCACATTGCCAAGCCCAGCTTTCAGAATTACGGTAAATCTTTCGTTTTAACGTTGAATACGTTATACGGGGGTGTTGATCTGGAGCACAAAATTTTGAGAAAATGTTTGTCACTTTCATTATAAGGTTTTAATACTTTATGCATGCATTGAAGAAAATTCAAGTATGGTCGTAACATATTTAATATGTCTTCTTTTGATTTGTATTTAAAAAATCATGTTGCTACATATAATTTTTTTGATTCTATAAGTAAATCAAAATTTAACTCCTTCAAATTTTGTATTAATTTTCATATGCTTTGTATTTTATGTATTATAACATCATGTGTAAGAGCGATGTATTATAACATCGATTATCTGTGTGTTCATCACAGAACCAGTGTGAGAAAGAGAAGAAGTATAATGACCAAGTAGCGAACGATGTGTACATACACAACATTGATAAGCGAAGCAGAGAAACAAAATTGTGCTTACCCAGTTGGCCACGTCTTTAAGACATCCTCAATGCCTTATTCATAAACACATTTTAGAGGCAGCGTAACTTTAAACGGGCTTTAAACAAGAAAACGTTATTCATAAACATTTTTCGTAGTTGTTTAAGAGCTGCGTAACTTAAACGCCGAAATTGGCGTTTAAAGGTTACGTAAATACAACCATGATTTTTGTTTGTCTTTTCTTTTAATATCAAAGACATGCTCCATATGCGCCCTTTGCAGCATTTTTTTATGCGGCGGCCATTGTAAATCCATAGGAATTCTTAATTTTTGTAGAGATTTTCTATAGTTCAGACACAAACCTTACAATCATAAGCAGAAAATGAAAAAATGTTTATGAATAACAATGTTAGCAAGGTTGCATAGAAGCTGCGTAAAGCCTTAAACAGTGCGTACCTAAACAAGCGTTTAAAGGTTGTTTAAGGAAATCTATTGAATAAGGCTGTATTCTACGTCTGACCTATGGCGCCCGTGTTATCTAACACAGGCTTGAGCTTTTTTTTTGTTTTGATTTACATTCCCAAAATATGTCTTTCTTAGTTTCTAAACATTTTTTAGAGAAACATGCATCAGAACATTTACCATAAGACAACAAACATATGAAGTTGCTCACAGGCAACCTCGGGGCTGAAAGGGTTAATGATGAAAAAAAACTTGTACACGTGTACATTAAGAAACATATAATTAAGTATGTTTCGAATTGTTTTGTTTTTTTGGTTTGATCTTTTATCTGACCTTTTAAGCTTTTCGCAATTTGGACCTCATTTTTCGAATCCAAAACGGTGGCAACGGTTTCTCACATTTTTTTTTTTTAATGTATACTACTTTTCTGAACTTTTTCTGCGTTTTGTCACAAGGGAACATTGGATTCGTTTACAACAATTCAACGCTGATACGACTTAGAGTGACTTGGCCGACTGAAATTCGTTTAAGGTAAGACTTAAAGTGAGTTGTCCGACTGAAGTTTGCTTTGGATACGACTTAAAGGGAAGTTGGTTTAAGGTACGACTAAAAGTGAATTGGCCGACTGAAGATAGTTTTTGGGTATGACTTAAAATGAAATGGCCGACTAAAGTTGGTTTTTGTTATGAAAATGGCAATAAAAGGTAAAAATATGCGATTTTCATATGAGTTGTATTTTTATTTAATTTAGTCCTTTACAATTTATTTGGACAAGTTTTTGAATACAACATTGATCAAGTGGTCCTCTCTATTGGCCAAAGCAAAATGTACCCTTTTTGCCGCGTTTTCCATCACTTTTCGAGCATCTCGAGCGGTATGCGATGATTTCGTTGTAAAGCGATTCATGGTTAAAATTATACTGAACTGTCTTTCAATTAAACTGTAAATTAAATGAGAAAATTAAATTAAAATTAAACTCAACTGATGGTCCAATGACGCCGCCGGCATGCAAACCGCGCCAAACAGTTCTTTTTTGTGGATGAAGTGGTGATTCATGAAGCACATGTGGATTTTCACCGAACAATAAGGCATATTTTGCTTATTGACAAACCCATTGAGCCAAAAATGAGCTTCGTCACTGAAGATGATTTTGCGATGAAATTCATCATCGTATCGCATCTTTTCCAGAGCCCAATCAGAGAACGTACGTCGCTTAAATGGTCCATCGGCTTCCATTCTTGAGTCAGTTTGATATATGTGGGTGTAAACCAATATCCTTACGCAAATTCGCCATAAAGTGGTCTGGACGATGCCCAATTCCTTAGAACGCCGTGGAATTGACTGCTTTGTATCGTTTGCCACGTACGCCTGAACGGCAGCGATATTTTCGACATTTCGACCAACCCGTTGTCTCACTGGCACGGCAACATCACACAACGAATATGTAGGTTCAAATTTTTGCACTAAACTTATTATTGTCTGCCTACTAGGGCGAGAATTACGACCGAAAATTGCAGTTAACGCTCTTAAAGTTGCGATCACCGATTATAATTTGCAGACGCTGTTCGTTCGTGTACTTAACCATGATGAAAATGTTGAGTTTACTGAATAAATTGACAGTGACAGTTCGATGATTAATGTTGAAACGTCAAATACGATCATACTTCGTACCTAAAAGCTTTCTTTTAAGTAGCTTTCGAAAAATCTGTTTTCATGTTATTTTTAGGGCAATGCACCCAATTTATTGCCAACACGAAATTACTAGGCATCCATGGGTCATACAAAAAATAGTGTTGCCACATGTTAAAGTAAGCAATCCTTATTCTGGGATCAGCTTTTTTAATTTCATAGTTTTATTGAGCATTTTTATTTATAAGAATTTGTTTACTGTTTATAACTTTATGCTGATTTTTAATTCCAAAGAATATTTGGTACTTCTTCCAAGTACCCACCAAAGTCCTAATGCAACGGAATCAACCGCTGTTAATTATATATTCCGTTAAACCACACAAAGCTAATCAAAACGGGTGCGATAATTGCCTGATTTATACAGTAATAACACTTTCCGCTTCCGCCTGGTGGTGGTGGTTGTTTTTGATTGTTGTTGTTACAGTTAATTCCATTAACGCGCACACACAATTAATTCGTGATGCTTAAAGTTCAGTTTGATAATGTTTTAGTGCTCGATAAACAAATCAAAAAGCATATTGAAATTGGGCTAATGGGTACACGCTCCTGCAGTCCAATCCCAAAACACTCGTTGTAGTAATCCACCCTTTGTCGAGGGTGTCGACGACATGATGGTGTCAAAAGTTTGTTGCATGTTGTTTACTTTAAGGATTATAACACCAGAAATAAAGTGTGGCACAAACTGAAATTTTTCGAAAGAGTGTTGGGCTGACTGTTATTTCAAGATAAATTCTCATCTCAAAGAAATACGTAAGGGAGTAAGGATGTTCAGTGTTACTACGGGATTCACTGACTGGACAAATATTTAGAGTTTTACCCACACCACGAACATAACCAGCACAAGCACCACATGAGTGCGAATTCGCATATGTTCCGCATATTCAGCTCGTATGCTAAGTTTTTCTAGCATGAGCTCAAAAACCCATCGCACTGTGGACTCCATATCACAAAAAAAATAAGAACTTTTTTTATTTGCCTACGGTCGGTGTATGTTGAAGAATACCTGTGCGAAACGCTTTCGCTATCTCTAGCAATTCCAACAGTGGCAAGCAAAGATTGCTTGAACTCCAACAGCTTCAGTAAAAACCTCGTCAACATATGAATCTATGCTCACATATCGGAATTTCTGTAGCAATTCTATTGGAAAATCCCGTTTGCGTTTCCTTCACCATTCATCTTTACCGTGGGAACATTTTTAGTTGAAAATTTTAGTCGGTGTTTAGTGAGTGGTGTTTTGGCTTATTCGATAGCATCGGCTTGTACCTGTGCCTGTTGCTGTGTCTAAGGACATTCCAAAGGACGTAAGGCGCAGTTTTATTGCGCTCATGCAGCGAACAGGACTGCGTATAACGCCTCGGAATTAAAAAAGTTCTTCAGTTCACAAACAATGACGCTAATTACTCTGATATATGCTGTGGACTTGTACTTTACGGGTTCAGCAACAGCACTTACGTGACAAGTACGTTATGGTCACCCGTTCACATGGCAAGATTTTGAGTTTTCAAATTTGTTTTGGCTCTCGGGTATTTTTTTTTCTTATTTCACATATGTTGGTGTTTGAATTGCGTGGGAACGTATTTTTCACATCGGAATAGTTAATGACCGAAATGTTGCTAGAATTTCCGTTTTACCTGTCTGACATTAAGTTGCGTTAGTTTCGCTGTTTGAACTGAGATGTTAAGTTAATTGTCTGTTGGTTACATGCAAAGTGGAATTCTGACTATTTCCGAATGGATTTCATCAAGTCGCCAGCCGTGATATTTGCCAGATTTGTTTATTTGTATCTCATCGCATATAAGATTCGAACCATATGATTAAAGCATTATCCTATGTACTTAAGACCTGTGCGAAGTATTACACTTGCGTAAGAGCAATTAATACTGAGTCAATTTTGGACAATTCGTCAACATGTAAATGAAGTTTAGGAACTCAAATTTCATGATTAATTGCTAAATTTTCAGTGCTGGCTTCAGCCATGTTTAACTTGATTTCAAAGTAAATCTGAAATTAATGGAAGAAATTTATCATTGCTGGTTTAAATGAAACTCAAATTATAGCTATTTTATGCGGAAGTACCCATAAATGTCAAGGATGCATCGATATTTTTCGATTTTTTTGGCAGGTAAGCTTAAAATAACATGATTTATTTTAAATATTAAAAAAAATGTATTATTTTGAAAATAACAAAAATAACACTGTTTTTGGAAGACGTTAAACCCGAAAATGAAGTCTATTTTTTCGAATCACGTCAGGTTTTCGTACTATATCGGGAGGCTGCTTCAAGGAAGAGCCTAACGTCCTAATTTGAATAAAATCAATATTTTTCCTTTAAGGGAAATTCAATTTCAGTTTTTAAGTAAATTTCAAGATCAAGAATTAATTTCTGTCTTTTTGCACGACGCGTCGCGACGATTATAAGATGTCTCGAAATCATCTGGCTGCACGCTCCAGCAGTATTCTGCAAGCACTTATACACTAATAGAATAAAAAAAACGTTTATCGCCAGTTTGCCGCAAACGAACTTCGTTTCTCGTGATTGAAATCGTTATTTGCAAACGTTTCAATAGTTGTCATAATAATAGTCAATTGCGAGAAACGCATTATTTAGTTGCAGGAAATAAATTTCGTTTGTCATATACGCAAGTGCTTTTTAAACTGCAGCAATTGAAAAATTTGTTTTTCTAAACTGAAAACTTCCTTTGTTTTTCCCTTCGTTGTATAAACACGGAGTTATAGTTCAGAGTTACTTTTTGGAAAATTGTTATGCGGACGGAGATAGCAACAGAGGTAAGATTAGTTCAATCCATAAGAAGACAGACGGACATATAGAGAGGATAATTAATATAATAAATAATAATGACGGAAATAGCTCGCGGTATATTTACATATATTAGATATATTTTCAAGTTGATGACAACTGAATTTTCGTTTGCGGCAAATACAACTCGCAAACGAAGTGCAGTTGATGAATTTTTCAGTTGCGGTAAACGAAAAATTTCTAAAAAGTTTATTTAATATAGATTTCAGTAAAAAAAAAAATAAATAACTGGCCATTTCAGCCCTTAAAAGGACTTTGACCTAGCTTCTTATGATCAATTGTGTTGTGCGTGTTATTAAGTTTGTACACAATTGACCGAGAACCGGACCTACATGCTTAACGCCGACTCCGAACGGCGATGAACGGAATGTTCTCGTTCTCAAGAAGCTTTACATGGCATTTTGATTACTCTGGCGGCCGTACAGAAAAATTATTTTAATTCAAATAATTTTCTGTCGCTGCTAGGGTTCGAACCTAGGTCTCCAAGGTTCTTTGACATAGCGGCCACGCACTTTAACCAACTACGCCACGGACGCCACTAGATTTCAGTACAAATGTGAAAATTGAAGTTTTAAAATTGTTTTTATGCACATAAGTCCTTCATCCATGCATGGAACACCGAAAATCAGAAAATGCGACATATCACCTTCATCCACTCATGTCTTCGTTTCTATAAAAAGAAATTAATTTAAATTAAATATTTTTGGAATTTTATAGGTATTTTAATTGGTCTAAATATTATAAATTTAAAGAAAGATGATACATTCGAGAAGAAATCGACAGAAAAAGAACTCTAAACTTGTAAATGCATCAAGTATGTAATTAACAACCTTTAGGTGTTCACACTAAGGGAAAAAGTCATGTAATCAGTACAGAGACATATATGTAGAATCTATGTTCTACGTCTTGTAAAAGAACGCAACAAGAAATGATGTACTGTGAAAAGAGGGCTTGCACTGGCTACATATAAGTTTAGTCACTTTATAAAATGAATAAAAAATGTATTCAATACAGCGACTTCAAGAAATACAAGCAAGGTGTACTCAATCCATATTTCTTGAAACGTTTCTTCATTTGCAATCGTTTCGATCAACGATCGGATCAACCCATTTTTAATTTTGCCGCATTGTATATGCGGCAGATAACTTACGAGTATAGATAACTTAAATCTTCCGAGAAAATCTTTGATTAAGATTTAATCCAGTCTGAATATCTTATCAAACTACACAGATGAAAAACCTATGGACTGACTACATAAATTTATATACTTGTCACAGACATTTTGTGATTTTCTTGAATGGAGTACATGTTTAAATCTGTATTGACTACATAATGCTTTCAAGCAGTGCTGTAGTCAATAAAGAATTTTATATTCTCATCAAAAAATGTTGTACTACGCACTTCGGAACTGTACTCATTACATAAAATTATTTATATATATTAAACTTATGTAGTCAATCCATAGGTTTTTCCCTTTGTGCACCTGAAGCATTCCAAAGAAGCCTATAGCATCTATTAACTAGCACCAGTGCTATATAGGTACTTTGTACAATAGCTTCACTGAGTTCTTTCTTCGGCTAAATTATCTTATCAAATAAACCCGCAGATCTTAAGATGTTAAAAAAAACCCTGAACAACCTGCAAGGCCGCATTAATGTGGCTTGTAGTAAATTTATTGACCTAAATCGTGCGTGTTGGCTTATTTATATTATTTAAATTATTTAGCGTCCATGGCGTAGTTGTTTAAAGTGCGTGGCCTCTATGTCAACGAACCCGGAGACCCGGATTCGAACCCCAGCAGCGACAGAAAATGATTTGAATTAAAATGATTTTTCTGTACGGCCGCCACCTCTCTGCAGACAATGGCAAACCTCAGAGAGTAATCAAAATGCCATGTAAAGCTTCTTGAGAACAAGAACATATTCTGTTCTGTTCTGTGAACATATTCGGTTCTCGGTCAATTGTATACAAACTTAATAACACGCACAATACAATTGATCATAAGAAGCTAGGTCAAAGTCCTTTCAAGGGCTGAAATGGCGAGTTATTTATTTCATTTTTTTTTTTTAAATTATTTGGCAAATTAAACTACCAAACTAGAGTTTAGTTTATCTTGCATTAAGGCCGATATATCCAGAGGCCGAAAAAAAGGTCATGTTTGTGAATTTTTTTAAGGAAACCTAAGGGTTTAAATGAGGGTTTTTACATCTATAAATATACATATTCAAGAGTATGATAGTTTTTTTCATTGAAAAAAATTTCATATTAAGGTATATACAACATTTTTTATAGAGCACGGCAAAAAAGGTGAAATGCGGTGACCAAGAATATAAATAAATCTGGCCATTTCAGTCCTTGAAAGGTTTTGACCGAACTTCTTATGATCAAATTGTGTTGTGCGTGTTATTAAATTTTTGGAAACAATTGATCGAGAACTGGACCTACTAGTTTTATGCCGACACTGAACGGCTAATGTGCATGATCTCAAGAAGCTTAACATGGCAATATTTACTCTCTGAGGTTTGCCATTGTCTGCAGAGAGGTGACGGCCTCTTTCTGTGTCAGATGGAATTGAGCCAGGGTTCTCTGACGTATGGATCAAGCACTCTACCCACTGCGCCACGGCCGCCACTAACCAAGATTGGTGACCAAGATTGCTCTTCCTAAATTCATCTGAAACAAAAAAATTAAAACTTTTGTTAAACTAGATACTTAAAACTCGTACATGTCATAGCCGATTTTGAAAATATTGATTTTTCACAAAATGGCGGACTTCCGGACGTAAATTAACGATTTTCGACAAAAAATTCACCATTATTTTGCCTATAACAACTAATGAACGAAGCTACGAAAAAAAAATCCTATGACAAGTACGAGATTATCAGAAATAAAATAAGGCTGCAAAAAAATCAAAACTATTGGTTCACTGAGTTTCGAGAAATCTTGGTCACCGACTTTGAAAACATGGTTTCGAGAAAAACGCGTTTGAAAATAAGAACCAGCAATCTAGAAGGTGTGTTCACTCACTAGGCTATAACTTTGATATTTTTTGAGATATCGACTTGAAATTTTAATCACATATTCTTGAGACTTTAACAAAAAGCTTTAAGAAAAAGCAAAAAAGTTTTTGAAAAAAAAATTCTGGGTATACTTTCCCCCCTTAATAAATTCTAAAGTTCGAAAAACTCGAACTCTGATTTCAAACTATGTTTAAATTTCATCTGAGTTAATACGGCTCAATACGGTTAATACTTAAAAACTGACTTAAAAACTTTAAACTCAGTTGATTTTAGATTGTTGAAAATGTTGAGAAAGTTTTTATTTTCAATATAATATAATCGCAGTTATCTATGCCAATGCTACGAACTAGGATATGTCGTGTTCAAATCCCATCTGACACAGAGCATTTTTCTTATAGAACCTACATTTTGTAATCGGCCATCATCTCTCTGCAGACAATTCCATATATTTAATAAACTTCATCCTTTTGAGTTTTATGCTCCATTGTGAAGTTTTTGTTTTGGAGTTAAGGAAAAGGAATTGGGTAAGTATTACGACAAGGCTTAGAAAAAGAATAAGGGCAAGGATTTGGACAAATATTGGGCCCAGGAATAAGATAATGAGTAGAATAAAGGTTTAGAATAGAAAATGAAATTTTACAAGAATAAGAACAAGGGTTCAGACAAGGATTGGGAAAAGAACTAGGTTAAGGGTTAGGATAATTAATATAACTAGGGATTGGGCACACTAATGACAGGATTAAGACCAAAGATTGAGAAAATAAGTGGGAAAAGCATTAGAAAAAGGATTCCAATAAGAATAAGGACAGGATTTTGAACATGGATTAAAAGAAGAATTTTGACGAGGAGCAGGACAATCATTAGGAAAATTGGAATGGCAAAAGATACGCCCTTACGTCAAAAATTACAGATGTATTCACAACTCATCTGCTTTTTCATCGAGCTTATGTTTATTGTTGCATTGTAGTTATTATTTATATTCATCGCTATTTGGATTTATAAAAGATGAGAAACCAAAATTGCCATCCATTATTGCGTTTTAAGGTGTTTACCGAGTGCCAAATAATAATTAGGCAATTCACAAGATGTTCTGAAGTTGTATGTTGTAAGCTAAAGTTGTATAAAAATACAACCCTTGTGAACACAAGTTGTATGTCATACTTGCTTCCATCTTCTGCGGCTTAGCTTTATTAACTCCGCATGTGTTTGCATTATAACCGAAACAGCTGTCCTCGAATAAATGCTTTTACTTTATTTTCATTTTTAAATGTACTTTTTGATTTTAGCCGCACGAATATAGAAATAGGAGGAATAAAAATATAAACAAACTCAGCTGATCGAATAGCACACTCTTTAAACATACATCGCCGTGTTGTATGTGTCTTATTGTAGGACGATACAACACGATACGACACCTTGTGAATTGTCGAAATGTCTTTAATATAATCAAATTCTGATTTAGTAGCTTTTTGATTAACACTGGTTCCGTGACGAGAGCCGGGGGAAGTATGCAGCATAATTTTACTAAGGAGTGAATTGGTGATAGAGATTTTGATGAAGAAGTTTTGTGAGAAAGGTTAAAGGCATTTAATTATTAGATGTCAACAAAATTCGCTAACTGCACACGCAAAAAAGAAAGACTTAATGAAAAACATAGTTCATGGCTCAAAAGGCAATACTTTGCGATAAATGAGCAAAACCAAGTGTTTATTTTAAATAATCGTGGACACACCCGTAGGTTTTGCCGTGACATCGCATCTTTATCCTTGTCCTTTATCTTATTCCTTACTTTTACCTTGTTCCGAAACTTGTTCTCATCTTTATCCTTGCTCGTATATTTATTCTAACACATGTCCTACTTCTTGTCAAAACTCTTGTTTTATTCCAAGCCTAAATTCCTTGTTCGATACCCTTTTCTAATCCTTGTCCCACTACTTTTCCCAATCTTTGTCCTGAATCGTGTCTTTAGTTTGCCCAAATCTTTTTTTTATTCCTTAACCCATTTTTTGTCCTTATTCTTTTCCCAATCTTGTCCTAAATATTGTTTTAGGAGTGTCCCAATCTTTATATTGACCTTTTCCCAATACTTGTCTGAATTCTTGTCCTAGAACTTGTCCAATTACCTACTTTCATCTCTAAATAAATCTTTTTTCATATTCCGTATCTTATTTCATGTCCAAATATATGTCAGAATTCTTTTTCTAAACCTTGTCCTAATTCTTATCTTAATCTTTGTCCCGATACTTGTCCTAGTTTAATTCATTTATTTATTTTTTTGTTATTTTTTTTTTGTTTCTGCATTTAGGTTACTTTAAGGAGTTCCGAGAGGCCTTAAGGTACAATTAATTTTTTTTTAATTTTTATCATGTGACAGAAAACCTCAACCTTACAGTCATTCCATAACATTTACCGTGGGGTCATTTGTCACAACGTTATAATTCCATGATCATGTGACAGAAAACCTCAACCTTACAGTCATTCCATAAAATTTACCGTGGGGTCATTTGTCACATCGTTATAATTCCATGTAACGTTTTCTCATTCTTGTTGCATTATTACTGCATAAGGCGGTTGCCTCCGTGGTGCCGTTGCTCCAAAAAATGTTTTGTTCAATTTCGTTATGAGGTCAAAGAAACATTTTTTTTTCTGCCGTTAAATAAAATTATTCATAGTACTTCTACTCAGCGGGCAATAATTCCATGCAACAATATTGCATTTTTGTTGCATAAACTCCTTCTTCCGCGACCTGATATTCCGCGAATTTATTTTTTTTTATTTTTGTTGTAAGACCTAACACATGGTCCAATAAGTCCTGAGACTAAGTAATAAAAAAACCGTTTTTTGCAAATATTCTTCTTTATTCGTCAACATAGGTTCCTTCAAGAGCAATACATTCATTGCACCACTTTTCTAACTTTTCAATACCGGTTTTGTAGAACGATTTGTGCTTCGCCTCAAAATACGCTTCAGTTTCAGCCATCACCTCTTCATTGGAGCAAAATCTCTTGCCGGCAAGCATTTTTTGGAGGTTAGCAAAGAGCCAGTAGACGCTGGGGGCCAAATCGGGCGAATACTGTGGATGAGGAAGCAGTTGGAAATTCAATTCGTGGATTTTCGCCATCGTTTTCATCGATTTGTAACACGGTGCATTGTCTTGGTAAAATATAATTCTTTTCTTCTTCAATTGGGGCCGATTTTTCGCGATTTCATCCTTCAAATGCTCCAACAACGCTATATAATAAGCGCTTCCATATGCATCCCAAAATACAGATGCCATAACCTTTTCAGCCGACTGTTGTGTTTTTCGTCGCTTGGCCTGTTTTCATCGGTTGCTCTCAGCTGACGACCGTTTTCCGAGGTCCGGTGTGAGAAAACGCGGCACCCATTTGGAAAGCAGCTTTCTCATCGACAAATGTTCCTGTAATATTGTTCCCACACTGCCTTTCGATATCTTCAGAGCCTCAGCTAGCTCGCGCACCTTCGGCAAATGGTCGATTTTGACGGAGCAGAGTCCGAATAACACTTTCGAAGTCATTGCTCAGCTTGGACGGTAGTTTTTCCCATAAAAAACAGTGATAAATCAACACACGGAATTGCTTTGAATCCATTATTTTGAAAATATCAACAGTAGCGTCACTTAAGGGCCTACTAAAGTTTTTTAAGCGAAAAAAACCCTGTATTGAAAGTTGTATTTTTAAGCTACAGTTTATTTAAGGTAATTTTTTTTTACATTATAATTTTATATGTTTGGATGAAAATTTTTTGAATTTTTGGACGACAAATATTTAACCATAGAGCAGGAATACGTAATTTAGTAAAGTACCTTAAATATGCGGTGGACACTATTTTTCAGAGCTTGTTTATCTAAAAATAAAAACAAATGACTAAGATTTTGTTTAAGCTTTTTGAGCTTTTGATCGCAGATTTTAGAAAAATAATGATTTTTACCAAAATGACAGGTAAAAAACTGATTTTTGACTAAAAAAGTATTTTTTTTATGTTTTAAAAAATAGTACTTTTCTAAAATAAAAATCGAACTATCAAAAGTACCGGTCATGTTTGCTTAACAAGTGAAATAAATTTGGTAGCGATCCTTAACATAGTTTTTGAGTAATTCTGTCCACCGGTTTTAAACAGCCTTTTCGAGAAAAACGCGTTTATAGTTTTAAACAAAATTACACGCAATGAAATTTTTCATCTACTGCAAGTGAATAATTCCCCAACTACAGTTCGTTTAAGAGTTGTATTTACCGCAAACGAATATTCAGCTGTCAACAACTTAAAAATATATCTTATATAATATAACTAGCAAATACCCGCTGCTTCGCCGGCGATAAAAGTATTAAATATCATTAAAAACTTTAAATCTTAAAATTCAACAACCGTATGAACGAACGTACGTTGAAGTGGGAAGAGTGTAAATAATGGTTTGTGTATTAGATAAATTCAGTGACTTCTAATTTATTTGTCAAATTTTCGTCAATATTTTGATATTTAAACATCAAAAGTTTTGCACTGAAATAATTGTCATTTTATTATTTCTTTTTTTTTTTGCACATATTTTGAAATTTTTGCCAAATTTTCTTGTTTTTATTTTCTGTTTTTTTTTAGAAATTTTTTATATTTTGAATTTTTTTGACATAATTTCAAAATGTTTGAATTATTTTGAATAATTTTAATTATTTTTGACAATATTTGTGCTCAAATGAGAGTAAATAATTGTAAAATTGCTTTATGAGAGGTTTATAGCACGTTTCAGCCATTTTTAAGCCATTCCTCTAATTTATAAACAAACATTGTCAAACAGTTTTTGACATTTTGTTTGTTTTTGATACATTTTCAATTTAATTAAAAATAATTTGATAATTTGATATAATTTGATAAAAAAAAAATAAACATAATTAGATACATTTTTGGCACTATTTGTTGTGCTCAGATGAGAACAAAAAATTTTTAAAATGCTTTTTCGAGGGTTTATTGAAGGTTTCAACCATGGTATAATTAATCAGGTTTCAATCGAACATGAATTGTCAAAAATCATACAAAACAAAGCAAACAAAAAAAAAAAAAACAGCCGAGTTTGACAATCCATGAACGATCTCGTGAGAAAATAGCCTGTTGTCAAACCTACCTGTATAATTGTATCATGGTTTCAACCATTTTTGAAATTCTCTGATTTATCAAGCATTTAAAAGAAATTTTTAACGCTGTTGAACTTTTATGAATAATGTTTTTCAATTTTTTCGATTTTTTCCCTATGAAGGTTTTATAAGAGGTTCATAATTTTTTATGAATAAAGCTAACTAAAGTCATAAAAAAAAATAACTAAAGTAATAAACTTTCTGTATCTTCTTGATCTTACCATTTTTTTTTTTCATGCATTGGTACACTTTTCCAAGCACTGTGACTATATGAAAATCTCGTTTATAAGTAAAAATATAATTTCTGAGGTAAGAAAAATACATGACGGCCTTATCGATAATTGTTGTTTTGAAATTAAATATATTTAAGCTGAAAAATTTCAGCAAAACATTTCAACAAAACATCGACACGAAATTTTTGTCGATGCTTTTATAAGAAAGGAAGTATTTTAACATTCAAAAAGATGGCAGCATTGGTACCGCATTCAATACATGTTGCTGTCTTTTTTTTTTTTCTTTTTTGTGGACCTTCCCACCGGGAAAAAAGAAGCAATTGTGTATGAAAAAATAATCAATTCTCTTCTCCAATATAGATTCTAGAATTGATTATTTTTAACACGCTGATGTCCTACAAAAAGTAGAACATTATTTTCTCGCTTCCACATGAATCGCTACAAAAATCGATTTTTTTATTCAGTTTTTAAATGGATTCTTTTAAATAAAAAGTATTATTTTCGGAAATAAGAAAACAAATCAAAACATACTGATACTTTTCTCGCTTATACCAGAATTTGTTTGAGAATCAATTCGTTGTTCACTTACCAAAAAAGCAAGCAAGGAACCTTAAAACATTTTCTATAGTAGAAATTATTATATAGGTCGTAACCGATTCTGGGTGGAATAAAAACGAATCAGTAAGCTTTTGGTTGATAGATTCCAATACATAGGTTTTGCTTTAAATTTATATATTCTTTGGAATACGTTCTAAAATGAAAGCAAAAGAATCCATTCCATTTACGATTTTTTTTAGAATCAATTCTCATTTTCCTAGTGGGTTGTTGACTTTTATTTATGATGCTCAAAAAAGGTTTGAAAATATTCGCCAACATTAGAGTGCAGATATATTGTCATATGAGCGAGAAAATATATAAAGGAAATTAAATTTCAAAATAAAAAAACTCAGGAGCGGTGCTTTCATTGTCAAAGATTTTAGTTAAAATTTTTGTTGTTTGAATTTTATAGTTAAAATTTTGTTTATTTAAGTTTAATCATATTTCAGGCGTTGTTATAATTGTTTTATAATGGTGCGTACATGTGATTTAGGCAAAACAAATATGATTTGTTTTCTTATATGTTTGGGGCAAACGTTTTCATAACAACCGCCCCTGCGACGATTTGGCATTTTCTTTTGTGTGTAGTAATTTTCATATATTCAAATAAACTAATACAAACAACAACATCCTTATATTGTTATGGCTGTCTCTCTTCGATTTCAGAGTTGGAATGCAGAAGTATTACATATACATATCGCTCGTTTTCTTCAATAACGTTACAATCCAAAAAAAATAAAAATTTAGTTAATAACACAGCAACATTCGTGTAACCATGATCTATGCTGTGTACAATTTTGGTAACGATATCTTCTTTAATTTTTGCAGGACAGTAGAATTTGTGATTCATTTACCTTAGTATATTTCCGATTAGATCGTATTATATATGGATAACAAAAACATAAAAAGAGAAGACCTCCAAAATGTTATTTTAACAGAATTTCGTGAGCGAACCTGACGGGCCAACGAGAAGTGAAACATGTTGTGTTTTTGATAAAATCGTGAAACATGCTGCGCTACTCAGAAAAACAGGTTTTCTTCATGTTGCGAAGATCACAAATCATATAAATTTTGTGATTGTGTTTGTAATTGCTATTTTTATCAACAAAAATAGCGAAAATTTGCAACAACGCACTTTTTCGCAATTTTGTTTAATTTCTAGCAAACTGACATTTTTTCGCATGATGCAATTTTATTAGAAATGATTTCGGAGGCGCGGGTTCAATTCCGGCGACTGCCATTTTTTTTTTTTGTTATTATGGCTGGCATGATTTTTTTTTGTTTTTTCTTAAAATATACATTTTTTTATTTTTTTTTTTAATCAATTTTTAGTAAATAATTTGTAATTTTTGTAAATTTCAAGCGAAGAACTTATTTGTTTTCAGTCATTTTGTTTTTGTTTTTTTATTATTTAAGCTTAGGTAATATCGCGGAGGCGCGGGTTCAATTCCGGCGGCTGGCATGATTTTTTTTTCAATTTCGCATTATTTTTTATTTTTTTTTAACAATTTTTTAATACATAATTATATAAAAAAAATTTTGAGCAGTCATTTTATTTTTTTTATTATTTAAGCTTAGGAAGTTAATATGTATTGTATGTGCATGTGTTAAGAGTACATTTTATTTTAATTTTTTACCATTTCTTGCAAATAATTTAATTAATTTTAAACATTTTGTCAGGTTTTTTTAATAATACTTACTTTTAAATGAAACAATTTTTTTCAAATAATACAACCATTTGAGGAAAAAAAATTATAATTCAATTTAACATCAATGCGAAATCATCATAATAGTTTTATTAAAATCAATCAATCAATCAATCATTTTATCACAATTTTTTTTTTATCGAAATATTTTCGATCACAAATAAAAAGTACCTTTTTAATCGATATTTTTTTCAATCAGAAATAAAAGTTTTTATATGATCGTATTTTTTCGATCAGATTAAAAAAAATATTTTTGATCGAAATTATATCGATCAAAAAAAGGAACATATGATTAAGATATAAATTATAATATAATTAAAACTTAAAAAGTTACAAAATATCTCAAAAACGAAGGAAGATATAAAAAAAGTGTGGTTTTGACTTTTCTCAGTAAAAGTGTGAATATTAAGTATCAACTTGAGTTTAAAAGTTATAAGCGAAAATTTTTAGTAATTTTCTGGTAATTTTGTAACTTATTTCTCTAAATAACTCAACAAAATATTGCTATATATATTAATATTGCTAATATCTTTTCCAAAATATCCAAAATATATTCTTGTATCCAAAAAAATATCCAAACCCTTCTCCTAGTCCTTGTCTTAGTCCTTATTCAAATCATTGTTCTAGTCCTATTTCAAATCCTTTTCCGATCGTTATTTGTAATATTGATTTGAATTAAATTTTAATCGATATTTTTTAATGAAAAAATAATTTTTATTTTTGATTAGAAAAATGTAGATCAATCGAAAAAATAACGATTAAAAAATAACTTCTATTTCTTTTTGAAAAAATACGATCATATAAAAACTTTTATATCTGATTGAAAAAAATATCGATTAAAAAGGTACTTTTTATTTGTGATCGAAAATATTTCGATAAAAAAAAAATTGTGATAAAATGATTGATTGATTGATTGATTTTAATAAAACTATTATGATGATTTCGCATTGATGTTAAATTGAATTATAATTTTTTTTCCTCAAATGGTTGTATTATTTGAAAAAAATTGTTTCATTTAAAAGTAAGTATTATTAAAAAAACCTGACAAAATGTTTAAAATTAATTAAATTATTTGCAAGAAATGGTAAAAAATTAAAATAAAATGTACTCTTAACATATGCACATACAATACATATTAACTTCCTAAGCTTAAATAATAAAAAAAATAAAATGACTGCTCAAAATTTTTTTTATATAATTATGTATTAAAAAATTGTTAAAAAAAAATAAAAAATAATGCGAAATTGAAAAAAAAATCATGCCAGCCGCCGGAATTGAACCCGCGCCTCCGCGATATTACCTAAGCTTAAATAATAAAAAAACAAAAACAAAATGACTGAAAACAAATAAGTTCTTCGCTTGAAATTTACAAAAATTACAAATTATTTACTAAAAATTGATTAAAAAAAAAATAAAAAAATGTATATTTTAAGAAAAAACAAAAAAAAATCATGCCAGCCATAATTACAAAAAAAAAAAATGGCAGTCGCCGGAATTGAACCCGCGCCTCCGAAATCATTTCTAATAAAATTGCATCATGCGAAAAAATGTCAGTTTGCTAGAAATTAAACAAAATTGCGAAAAAGTGCGTTGTTGCAAATTTTCGCTATTTTTGTTGATAAAAATAGCAATTACAAACACAATCACAAAATTTATATGATTTGTGATCTTCGCAACATGAAGAAAACCTGTTTTTCTGAGTAGCGCAGCATGTTTCACGATTTTATCAAAAACACAACATGTTTCACTTCTCGTTGGCCCGTCAGGTTCGCTCACGAAATTCTGTTAAAATAACATTTTGGAGGTCTTCTCTTTTTATGTTTTTGATGGATAATATCCAGTTTTTTGTCACTTTGTATGGATTAAACCATGTACATGTACATTATTAGTACTTGTATATTTGATGCTTTGTCCATATTTTGAAAATAGTGAATTTATTTCCTTTGTCTGTTCAAAACTTAAAATGCTTCTCCTGAAAAATATAGTTTTTTGAGTTGTGACGTTATTGAAGAAAACGAGCGATATTTTCTACCTTATTAGCTTTGGGCACAACCTTTTTTGAGTTGCTTTGAGTTTAATGAGAAAAGTTTTTCTCTAATAAAGAAATTGTATGGTTATTTTTTTTGAATTTTAATTAATTATTTAAATAATAGTTATCAAATTTATATGTCTCAACTGGGCACGATAGCTATCCTAGAGAAAAAGAATTTTTGAAAAAGCAGCTGCCATTCTCAAGCTTTTCGCAGCCGAACATACGTGAGTACTCTTTTATATAATAAAATATAGATATAAACTGCAAGCTTTTCGATCATTTTTATTTATTAAATTAATTATTTTTTTGCCTATGTCCGTCCGTCTTCTTATGGATTGCACTCATCGCATTTCTTTTGCTATCTCCTTTCGCGTATTGTTACTTATATAGAAACAATTTGTCCAAAAAGTAACACTGAACTATAATCGTTGTGTTAAGAGAACATAGGGAAAAATCAACGAAGTTTTCAGTCGGAAAAAAGAAATTTTTCAATTGCTGCAATTCTGCAACTAAATAACGCGTTTCTCACAACTGACTATTGTTACGACAACTTTTGAAACGTTTGCAAATAACGATTTCATGCACGACAAACTAAGTTTGTTTGCGGCAAACTGGCGCAATACGTTGTTTTTCTTTTCGTGTGGCTAAATTGATCTAATATTTTGGCAGTCAATTTCAATCGTTGCCACACCTTTTTTAACGCCCACAAATCAATAAAAAGGCTGAAATTCAGAAGGTATTTTCCTATTATTCAGTTCAATATATTATTAAATTTAACTCTTTGGAGTTGTTTGTTCGAACTTATAAGTAGAAAATTACATACAATGATTTATTCCTTAATTCATTAATTCCTTCATTCATACGTTAATTTCGTGCGTATTGTATATTTTTACTTTTGCGAGACACAGCAACGCTTGGCCAGGCATAGTTGATAATATAGTAAAAATAAAATGAAAAAAAATCTAAGAAAAAAATAATTCCATTCAATGAAAACGAAGTTTTTTTTTTTTAAATTAACGTTATTTTTAACGTTTGTTTGAGCAAAAAAGCGAACAAATTTAATTTTGTGAACTTTGAAACGAAATAAATTTTTTTCGTTTTTTGAAATAACGTTTTTTTTGTTTTTGAGTTTTTCGATTTTGGTTCAACGAAACAAAATAAAAATGTCGGTTATCGTTAAAATGAACGTTAACGTGCATGTCTGATAAAAACACTTAATCTCATCGAATTGGTTTCTTTTTGCATTTAGAAATTTTTTATAGGGGTGACACCATGAGTATCCGTCCCGGGTGTCACCAAGCCTAGGAACACCACGGCGTGACCCATTTACTCACTGAGCAATAATTCTATGCAACCAGGGCCGTGTTAAGACCAGATGCCGCCCGGGGCAGAGTTAAATTTGCCGCCCCTCCCTAGATTTTTTTGTCTTAATTTCTTTTCTGTATTTTAAAGATGCAAACTTATCAATAATTTCTGACCAATTCATATTTTTTGAAAGTTCCGCTTCAATGTTTAATATTGAAAGTGCGGAAAAATTTTTGTCATTCAATGAAGATCGCTGTAAGAGCTTCACACGTACGCTGTTAGAGCTTTCTACACACTTTTTAACATTGGAAAGCTTTTGAATGCATAAATACCAAGATAAACGCCAAGATTGCGGCTGTGTAAGAATGCCCACCAATGCTTTAAAATTCAACGGAAATGGCTTAATAAAATTTTAACGAGCCTTTAACTAAAAAAGCCTTTAACGAAATTTGTTAAATTTTCTTAATATCTGCTTTATTTTGTACATCGAACACGGAAACCAACGACAAGTAAGACACGAGAAGCAATATGTTTTCTATACAAAATTCTATTACTTATCGTGACTTCCTTGTCGTTTGTTTGAGTTTTCAATTAACAAAATTAGGTGGTATATTTTAATATAATGTTCGTGATGATTATTTTCTACAACAATAAAATAGTTTATTGTTTCATTTATATCAATCACCAATTGTAAGACTAGTCCTTAGTAATAAATCAAGTTGATTAACTGAGTAAAGCTTAATCAAAATGAAATGCATAGTTTTTTTTGTATTCTTCAAAATGCCGCCCCTAAAGTTTTTTCGGCCCGGGGGCAGCTGCCCCCCTGTTCCCCCTGCTTAACGCGGCCCTGTATGCAACTCCGTTGTATGATAAATGCCTTTTCGATCTTGTAGCGGCTATCTCCGTCATGGAATCATGAATTTTTTTTCTATTTTTTCTAAAAACCAGCTTTTACGAGTATATAATATTTTTTACCGTAGCATTTGTACGTAGCGCTTCATAATGCCATCTGACAAATTAAAACCTGAAGCAGCAACTTGATGACGATTTTAATTTGTTTTTAATTTTTTCGTAAAGTCAAAGAATTAACTTTTACTGCCGTGTCGTTACTTTTCTCACAGCATCTATACTCATTGAGTACCAATTCTATGCAATGCCGATGCATTTGGTACTACCTCACTTCAGTTGTAATTGCAACAGACTTTTTCATTTAGAAAACAGCAATGTAATCATCATAACGTTCTTATATTTATTTTAATTAAAGACTTTGCATTCTCTACTCGAAGTAACGGTAATTTCTAACTTTACCTCAAATATCTCGATAACAAAATTTCAACGAGGTTAGACGTCTCCTTCTTGCCATACAACGCATCAAATAATCGACTTACTTAAGGTAACAATTGGCGAAGGCTTCTTTTTGGAAACGGACCACTAATGGTCAATTGGCTACCAAGATCGTACAATTAAACTCCTTTGGATTATTTTCTCTAGGTTAATGTGAAATTATTGGCTTATGCGAAGAAACCAGTAATTAAAGTGTTTGAAGATTAAAATCTATTAAAATTCGATAAAAATTCTAGAATGCGCCACATCCGAGCCATCCGCGCCGGAAACATGCCCGAAATTACATTTCAACACCAATGTCATAAAATTATCTTTCTAATAAAGCCAATTTTCAGTTTGAAATTATGTAATACCAGTAATTATTTCAATTTAATTTCAATAAAAACTTTCATGTTTTTCTATGCCTCTGAGAAATTTTTCGCTATTCCTTACTTTTTACAGTTTTACACTTTTTAAGTCCAAAAGTACGGGATCATACCTTTCCTTAAAACAAACAAACAAATAACAATTTCTTTTCAATATCCACTTGTTGGATGACCAGAATTTATTTTAAATATGAAAATTAATTTTTGGAAAGCAATAAAGTAATTAGGTTTAAAACTTTAAATGAAATCTATCTGTCATGATCAGTGTTGCCAGAAAATTTTTGAGGATGTAGCTAAAAATGGTACAAAAAGTAGCTAAAAAGAGCTAAAACATTTTTTTGTAGCTAAAAAAAGAAGCTAGTTTTTAAAAACAACTTAGTTACTGTATTTTATTCATTCAATTTAAATTTTTTCTTTTAAATTTTGTGTACATAAATAAAAACAACAAAATATATTTTCATATGCTAAGGTACATTTTGATCAGTAAAATACACTTTCAATATACTAATTAATTTTTTAAAACGGTTATGTGTTAATTAAAACAAAAATTAATTACAAGAAAAAGGCCAAAAAGTCTAGTTTTAAATAAATACATATATGTATGTGTTAATATTTATATGCAGGCACAGTTTTGTAGGTGTATACCATCAGTTCAGATCTCAAATTCCGTACTATCATTACTATTATTATCTGAACTATCAGAATCTTCATCATTGTAAATTTCTTCCCGTTTCATAAATTTTACGAGATCGTCATTTATAATGTAACCGTGGCAACATTTGTTTATTTTTTAAGACATATCTTACCCCTTCTTTCTGTATCACGAAATAGACTTACTAACAATAAGCAAAACACGACAAGCAATATGTAGGTTTATATATAGAAGAAAGTAATGCTGATCGTTTATTTTTTGTCGTTCATGCCTTGCTTCGTGATACGAATGATGGGCTTTACATACTGTGGAATTTGACATTAAAAATTTAATTGAATTTCTTTGTTTTGTTTTTATAAAGCTCATTATTGAAAACGTTATCTCTTTTTCAGCGTTGCTTAACGGTAAAAGTAAAAAATAAAAACGAATTTAGTAAGATCAGAGAAAGGGTTTTCGTTTAAAGCACCCTTCCATTCTCTTACTTCTATCAAAAATAAATAAAAGACGATACTTTAGTCCATGGCTAAGTATAAAGTTTTCTCCATTGGATTTCATCATATTTATAAGTTAGAGATGTCACAAGAAAAAAAAAAAATATCAGTGGTAACAAGTGATTACGAAAATATTGAATTTTTTAACCAAAAAAAATAGTATCTAAAAATAGCTAAACTCGAAAAATAAGAAGCTAAAAAAGTAGCTAGGAGCTAAAACACAATTTTTGAAGCTAAATGAGAAAAAAAGAAGCTAAATCTAGCTACAAAATAGCTAAAATGGCAACACTGGTCATGATATGTTGTAGGTAAAAACACGTTGAAATCTTTTTTTCAAAATCGAAAGATTTCGTGGAGATGGAAAACTATTTAATGTTCGTCATTCATTTTCAGCTGATTTTTTATTTATTTTAAGTCAACTCTTCTGCAATAAAGGGTTGTGCATTCCGGGTTTCGGAAAGTGCAGTCCTGGCACTGGGCAGCTGTCAAATGTTTATGTCATCAAAACTGGTTTTTGTGTAGTTAAGGGTTTGCCATTTTATATTATGAAACGTGTTATCACCGAACAACGCGTTTTAAATTGTTGATTTTTGTTAAATGCTGATTTTTCGAAGCAAATTTTTTTCAGCGATGAGGCCCATTTCGAGTTAGGTGGATACGTGAACAAGAAAAATTTTCGTATACGGGGCTCTGAAAATCCCCAAGAGATTGTGGAGAAGCCATTGCATTCGCAAGAAGTGAGTACGGTGGTGTTATTGGGCCGTTTTTTTTTTTAAAACGATCAAGGAGCAATCGTTACAGCCAATTCTGAACGCTATGGCCGTATGTTAATCGATTTTTTTTAGCCTGAAATTGAAGATAAGGATCTGCACCATTAAGGGCCTTGTTGCTACAAACATTTCCAGGGCGACTTGTTTTGAGATTTGTGATGTCAATTGGCCTCCGAGATGGACCTTTTTTGTGGAGCTAAGCAAATGATTTTGTGAACGTGAACAAACCTCAACCTCTTGAGTAATTAAAAACCAACATTCGTCAAGTCTTGGTCGAGCAAGTGCCCGAGTTGTGTACAAAAATAATCGAAAATTATCTCAAAAGGATTGAGTCCTGCAAAAAATCCCCTGAAGGACATTTAAATGATATTGTATTCCACATATAATAGGTCTGTTCCCGTACTCTAAAGTTTTAGTCCAATTTACCATTTTTACAGGTTTTAGTCCGAGAAGCGTTCCCGTACTCGAAAAAATGGTAAAAGAGAGTGCAATCGTGAGAGTAAAAAATTTCCCCTCCCTGTCAAAAGCTGCAAGTTTTAGTCCGAGAAATTTCTTCTGGCAAAAATGGTAAAAGTGTCAAACTGCTTAAAATCATAGGTCTGTTCCCGTACTTTTTGGGCTAAAAATGGTAAAACTGTCAAAAACGTGAGAGTAAGGAAAAATCTCTCAAAAATATTGAAAAACACAAAAAAGTACGGGAACGCTTTTTGGACTAAAATTGTGTAAACTGTCAAATAAAATCGTTTGTTTGGTGTGTAGCATCGGCAGTACAGACGACATCCTAAAAATTTTGAATAATATAAAAATTAATTCTCAAATAAACATTTATATTTAGTTTTTACACTATTTACCATGTTTTTGGTTTCCATTCCAACAGTTTTTATTGTTTCAAAGAACTTTTATTCTTTTGCAATTTCTTTGCTAACATTTAAACATATGATTTTAAGCAGTTTGACACTTTTACCATTTTTGACAGAAGAAATTTCTCGGACTAAAACTTGCAGCTTTTGACAGGGAGGGGAAACTTTTTACTCTCTCGATTGCACTCTCTTTTACCATTTTTTCGAGTACGGTAACGCTTCTCGGACTAAAACCTGTAAAAATGGTAAATTGGACTAAAACTTTAGAGTACGGGAACAGACCTCATATGTTTACATGTTAGCAAAGAAATTGGAAAACAATAAAAGTTCTTTGAAATAAATAAAAAACTGTTGGAATGGAAACCAAAAACATGGGAAATTGTATAAAAACTAAATATAAATGTTTATTTGAGAATAAATTTTTATTTTGTTCAAAATCTTTTGCATTTCGTCTGCACTGCTAATGCTTCACATCAAACAAACGATTTGATTTGACAGTTTACACAATTTTAGTCCAAAAAGCGTTCCCGTACTTTTTTGTGTTTTTCAATATTTTTGAGAGATTTTTCCTTACTCTCACGTTTTTGACAGTTTTACCATTTTTAGCCCAAAAAGTACGGGATCAGACGTAATAGCAGAACCAATGGCCTATAATGGCAGTCCAAACATTGTAACGAAATAAAAATTTTATAGAAATAATTTTTGGTGGCGGCCGTGGCGCAGTGGGTAGACTGCGTGACCTATACGCCAAAAAAACTTGGTTCAATTCCATCTGACACAGAAAGTTTTTTCAATTGAATTAATTTTTCTGTTCGGCAGTCACCTCTCTGCCGGCAATGGCAAACCTCAGAGAGTAATCAAAATGCCATGTAAAGCTTCTTGAGAATAAGAACATTTCGTTCATCGCCGTTAAACCTGTAGGTCCGTTTCTCGTTCAATTGTGTACAATCTTAATAACACGCACAACACAATCGTTTTAAGGGCTGAAATGACCAGTTATTTATTTATTTTACGAACACGATCGCAAATCAAAGACCAAATTCTGCTTGCGTCTTTTCTGCGATCGTTTTGATTTCAGTGTGCACAATCAGTGGCGGATCTAGGATTCACCAGAGGGGCGAAGGACTGAGCTAACAGTTTTATAGTCCAAGGGGGAGGCTAAAACAGCTCTTAGCACTTTTTTCAATTTTTTTCCCCAGACAAAAAATTCTTCAAGGGGGATGTCGGCTAAGGCCTTATCAACCCGTATATAAATCCGCCGCTGTGCACTGTGGATACAACAAAATTTCTACTTCGAATAATGATTAATTTTCTATATCTGCATTGGAAGTCCGCGGGCAATGGCTACTCAAATGATCAATACGGTCACCAACCGCTGTTGTGTTGTTGTAAGACAGGTACCTGAGAGATTTAAACTTGCGGATATCACTTCCCTGTCCGATAATTCTGCAAAAGTGAAACGGGACGTAAGGATGTATTTTCTGCTCAAAACAACACAAAGGCCGCCGAATAATTATTATTTGTGCCTTTTGCAAAAAACCATTTTGCTTCATAAGAAAATGAAAATTCAATGTATTGATCAAAAATGCAAACAAATGTATTTTTATTTCAAACTAGCTGATATACCCAGTTTTACTCGGGTGCAAAAATGTAAAATTTTGATATTTATCCTCCTTTTAATATTTTTAAAAATCCAAGTAATGAACAATAAGCTGCACTTAATTGGTTATTAAATTATATTAAAGCTCATATTAAAGATCCATGTTTTTTCAATCGGTTGAAAAATAAAGAGATACCAGGTTGCCGAGAAAATAGATTTATTGTGGTAACTTCTGATCGGAAAGACATATTGGTATGATTTTTTCAGATAAATTATTCTTGGAGCTTAACTATTATATAAAAGGAATAAAAACAACTTTTGAAAAAAAATAATATCTTTAAAAAATCACTGGGGGTTAGGTCATCTGTTTTTGATGACTGAAACAGTTAATACATTTTTTTGTAAAATTAGAAACATTTCTGCTATTAAACGCTGTCATGTAAAAGGTAGTCGAAAATGCAATTTTGAGTTTTTATTATTTTAACAACAAAAACAACTTTTTTGTCATTTTTTGAGTAAAAAGTCAATATTTTGGATCTTTTTTGAAAGAAATATGAAAAATTGTTTTTAAGTGCTAGAATTGAGTTCATGAACGAAAAAATTTGAATGAAATATATTCAAAAACTTATAGTTATTTCCATCGCAAGTAAAATATACGAATTTCTGATAGTTTTTTTGTTATTCTAAGGAAACGATGTTATTAGAAAAAGACGTTGTACCAGAAGTTTGTGCAATTTTAAAAGATATGTGAATGTTTTTGGTGTAAAAATAACAGGATTTCTTTAAAATTACTAAGTCGAGCATTTTCGCTTGAAAAAAAATACGATAGTAGTTTGTTCATTCGCGGACGATGATCAAACCGCAAACCGATAGTTGAGAATCTCTGCGATGCTGTGGAACCAGAATTTGCCTTGGGCAAGATAATCGAAACACACTTTCTTTGGTTTAAAAACAAAACTAATTTTAATTGCTTTAAATTAAAAAAAATTTAGAATAAGTTTCAAGACACGTTGCTTTTCTACCGAGAATCACACTTCAGAAGTAATTAATGTTTTTTTTTTTGTTGCACAAGAGAAAAAAAAGAAAATCAAAACAAGTGTCAAACTAATAATAATGCATTGGAATGCAACAACAAAAAATTTCAGTTCTTATGTTGACAGTGATAGTAACAAGCAAAGAAACAAAATTAAACTGATAGTAATTTAGGAATTGTGAAAAATAATAATTTTAATAGTGATAGCTTCAACATTCTGGCCCGGGATGATCTTCGACGAATGATCAGAATATTCCTTTGATCAGTGTTGCTCTACGGCCATCTTGGGATGTGGAGGCTATACATAGGAATGAAAGTTGCAAATTGAAATTAAAATGTATGATTGTGGTTTAATTAGTATGACAGTTATCGGGTATGGGCAAGGGACATAACTTTGTCACTGGTCGCTACAGTATACCATTTTGTGTACGCAAAGTGACTACGCGTACAAAGCCGTATGCTCCTTCGTGCGTTTCGAAGATTCGTCCGAGTGGCCAACAGTTGCAAGATACACGTTCATCTTTGATCAGTACGATATCATTTGATTGTAAATTTTGTCTGGATTGTAACCACTTCGGCCTTCTCTGCAAACGCGATAGATATTCGCCACTCCAGTGACGCCAAAACTGCTGAGTGAGAAACTGGCACCGCTGCCATCGATCAGTTAGACTGAGTTTCTCGATATCTGGAACTGGAGGTGCAAGTAGAGCATCTCCGATCAAGAAATGACCAGGTGTCAAAACCAGCAGGTCCTCAGGGTCATTCGTTAAAGGACACAATGGTCTTGAATTGAGGCATGACTCAATTTGTGCAAGTACAGTGGATAGTTCTTCGAACGTCATGATCCTTTCACCGATAGTTCTTTTCAAGTGAAACTTCATCGATTTCACTCCCGCCTCCCACAACCCACCAAAATGAGGGGTTGAGGGGGGGATAAAGTGCCACTGAATTTGATGTTCGACGAGAAATGGTGAAATTTGTGTATCAATATAAGTTTTGTAGGCAGTCCTATCTGCGCGCAGCTTTCGATTGGCACCTACAAAATTAGTGCCACAATCGCTGAAGATATCTTTACACAGGCCCCTCCTGCCGATAAAACGCTTAAGGGCTCCGATAAACGAGTCTGCGGAGAGATCGCCCACCGATTCAAGGTGGACAGCTTTCGTTGCAAGGCAGATGAATAAAGCTATGTAGCCTTTCACCGAAGCGCGTCCGCGACCCTTGGATGGTAAGATGAGAATAGGTCCGGAGTAGTCCACTCCAACAGACGTAAAGGCTCGAGCTGGGCGCACACGTTCAGCTGGCAGGTCACCCATCAGCTGCTGCGATAGTTTTGGTTTGTTTTTATAACAAACGATGCATTGGTGAATTAATGTTCGGGTTACATTTCTACCATTAATTATCCAAAAACATTTTCTGATATGATTCAAAGTTAAAGTTGCGCCACCGTGAAGTGTTGCCAGGTGGCTACGTTTTACAACTAATTCAGTTAAGATATGTTTTTGTGGTAAGATATATGGATGCTTCTCTTCCGTTGATAATAACGATTCTCTTAATCGTCCGCCGAGACGAATCACTTGTTGCTCCTGATCGTAAAAAGGATTCAATGGTAAGAGTGGGCTGTTCTCCGGAAGAGACGAGTTTGATGATAACGCTTTCCATTCGTTTGGAAACGCGTCCATTTGCACCATACGGACTACGCTTGCAAGACTTTGTTTCAGCTCAGCTACGAACAAAGTGGTACATCGACGATCCTTTTTTTGGCACCTGCAGTTGAAAATAAAACGTTTGCAATATGCGATGACTCTAATACGGCGGGAAAAAGATGAAAAGGTTCCAACTACCTCTGCGATAAATTGCTTATCGATACAGATAAAATTTACGCTGCAACGCTTTAATTGGTCTTCTACTGATAAAAACACCGATTGAGCATCTATTCTCGACTCAGGCCACGTTGTGTCAGCTTCCTTAAGCCACTTTGGACCATTCCACCACAAATCCCATGTTGAAAGCTTTTTTGCACTTAGTCCTCGGCTTGAGCAGTCAGCTGGATTGCTTTCTGTTGTAACGTGACGCCATTGGTCCTTTGCTGATACTGCTAATATTTTCGAAGTACGATTCGCTATGAATACCTTCCATCGACTAGGCTCACCACGAATCCAACCCAACGCTATCATGGAATCTGTCCAGAATACGGTGTGTGGCCAATCAATGTTTAGACGTAAATGTTGTTTGATGTAGGTAAACAATTTTGATGCTAAAACAGCTGCGCATAGCTCAGCGCGCGGAAAAGTAAGCTTTGGTTTTATTGGCATAACTTTCGATTTGGCCATCAAAATGTTGGTAAGATAATTGCCAGAGCTATCTAAAACCCTCAGATAGGCAACTGCTGAATATGCCAATGTCGAAGCATCACAAAAGATATGTAGCTCACTGGAACGATCAGATATGGTTGTGTTTAACCAGCGTGGAACCCTAATTTTTGATATTTCTTGCAGCTCACATAGATACTGGTTCCAGGCCTTTCGATTTTTCTGTGGAATAGCGTCATCCCATCCAAGCGTTTGTGCCCAAAGATCTTGCATAATCAGTTTGGCGGTGATAATAACGGGATTGAGCCATCCTAACGGATCGAATAAACGAGCGATGGTGGATAAGATAGATCGCTTGCTGGGTGTGCCAGTAGGCATTAAAAAGTTAAAAATAAACTGAAAATTATCATCAATTGGGTTCCAGTACATACCTAGCGTTTTTATTGTGCAGCTTGAATTTAGGTGAAGCAGACCCTTGTTTTCTTGGTGTTCGCTTGGTATATACTCTAAAAGTCTAGGATGGTTGCTAGCCCATTTACGAAGCTCGAAACCTCCACTTCGTAGCATACCAATTACTTGCTGTTGCAAGTCCATAGCGCCCTCTATGGAGTCGCTACCAGATAATATATCATCAACATACATTTGGTGTTTGATAACATCAGCTGCCATAGGATACTGCTTCGCTTCATCCTCTGCTAACTGGTGCATCGTTCTAATAGCTGTAAATGGAGCGGACCCAGTACCAAACATGACCGTGCAGCAAAACAACTCCTTGATTTCTTCGGTGGGTTCGTCTCGCCAAAGTATTCGTTGGTATTGGGCATCCTCTTCATTCATGGCGATGCACCTGTACATCTTCTCTACATCTGCCATGAAAGCAAACTCGAACAAGCGCCAGTTAGAGAGTATAGCTGGCAAATCGTTCTGCAAAGCTGGACCGACAGCCAAAATATCATTAAGGGCCTTGCCGTTCTTAGTTTTAGCTGACGCGTCGAACACGATACGAACCTTTGTCGAAGACGAGGATTCCTTCACGATAGGATGGTGAGGTAAATAGCAACAGGTATATGATGACTCCAAACTGTCGGCTGCTTGAGATTGTTGTTGCACATGCCGCTGTTGATGATGATGTTGTGGTGTGGGAGCCTGCTTCATTTGTCCCATTCGGATGTATTCTTCGATGGTTTCCTGATAGACTCTCTTGAGTGATGAATCCTGTTGGAGTCGCCGCTCGAGCTGTATGAAGCGTTTTAGAGCGATTTGCCTTGATGCGCCGACAACTAGTTTGGGATCATTCATCGATAAAAGGGGCAAACGAACCAGATAGCGCCCATTCTCCAAACGCTTGTGTGTTTGCCGATAGAATTCTTCACACCATTGATCCTGCTGTGATTCTTCTTTGATATCAGGGAACTCCTCGAGTTCCCAGAACTTTTGCAATATTTCATCGATATTGATACGAGTCTTAAGCGTCTTGATATTTGTTGCAGCTTGTGGTGTTGGATTAAAAACTTTTCCAGACACGATATAGCCTAAAGTTGTTGTTTGCGCAATAGGCTCTCCGATTGCTGCTCGATAGGTTTCACTGAGAATGATCTCATCATAGATGTCGCTGCCTAGGAGCAGATCAACTTGTTGTGGCTCATAAAATCTGGGATCTGCTAGCTCTAGGCCACTCAAATGCTTCCAATTTTGATGCGGCAGCCACCTGTCAGGCATTACCGAGCTTAATTTAGATAAAACGTAGGCATGAACCTTATAGCGAGCTTCGGGATTAAAGGGTGATTCTAAAGTAAGCATCACCGATGTGTGGCCTTTTCCAATCCTCATTTCAGCTAAGCCACTGATGCTGATGTGTACTTTCTTCCTTGGGAGGCATAGTAGCTGTGCTGTATGCTCGGATACAAACGATGCTTGCGAGCCTTGATCCAAGAATGCTCGAAATGTCATTGGTTGCCCGTCTACGGTTTTTATACTAACGATGGCGGTAGGCAACAGGACATCGTAGTGACCACACTTTTCACTTACTGCTTCAGCGCTCGGAATAATAGCGCCCTCAGATAGCCCCACAGCATTTGCCTTCGCAATGTGCATGGATGTTATTGTAGATGAATTCAATGTTCTATCTTCATGTATCAAAGTATGATGTCTGCTGCCGCACAGGTTGCAACCTCTGCGACTGCTGCATGACGATGAGGTATGGTTATACCCTAAACAATTAAAACAAAGTTTATGTTTATCAACTGCTGACCTTTTATCAGATAGGTTCATGTTTTGAAAAACCGTGCATTCACGCACAGGATGATCAGCCTTGTTGAAAATTGGGCAAACTATCGATTTTTTAGATACATGAAACGTTTTTTAAAACCTTTTGTTTGAAGCCATAGCCTGCTCTTGCTTTCGCTGAAAATCTTGAACAGTCAAGGATTTGTTGGGGCACTGCGAATTCAATGACGTAATTATCATTCTATGGAGCTCATCGAGATGATCACAAACTTCAGCGAAAGTAGGAATAGTTTTTTGTTTGCGCAAATCTCGATCGATTTCGCTGCGCACAGCCGGTGATAATTTTTTAAGCATATAATAAGCGAAAATATTGCTTTCTTGATCGACCTGAACACCTAATTTTTGTATTGATGAAACGCAGGAGCGGCACGTTTGTGTGAAACGTTTGAGTGCCCCTGCATCATTGCGTGGCACAGGGGGTTGCTGATCAAATGCATCCATGTAATGCGAAAACAATAATCTCTTATTGTCATAGATATTTTTCAGCATGTCCCATGCGATTTTGTAATTTTCTGCAACGAGGCTAAGATGCTCGATATCTTGTGCTACTTCAGTTGAAAGAGCGCCCTTGAGGTAGTAAAACTTCTGAACATCGTTTAGTTGCTCGCTGTGATGCACTCTAGCTTCGAAAATTTCTTTAAAGGTGGGCCAGGCAACGTAATCGCCATTAAAAACAGGCAATTTGACCTCAGGGAGAGCCACTTCGGATTTTGGTGCTGATGTTGGAGCTATGTTGGAACTGGTCATGGGCAGCACAGATGTTGGAGGTGGGAACGCCTTTGCAAATGCTTTCCGGATGGTAGACACAGCTGCGATGTATGCTTCCTCAAACTTGCTCTCTACATCAGCATCAAAATAATCTTTTTTTCACTTCAAGATCGTTTTCTTCCTTGATAAGACAGCGATGATTCGCACGAAACTCCTCTCGAAACGAAGTTAAAGTTCCTAAGCGCGTTTGAAAGTACGCTTCAGTTTTTCTGGAGACCGAATCTTTCTTGAAGTTACGCTCGCATTTTTGTACAGATGTCAGAAGAGATAACTGCTCCTGAACTTGCTCCATCTTCAAGCTTTTCTTAGCAGCTTTCGATAAACCTACGCAATCAATACACAATAAAATCAAAATGCACTCACCCTTTTCAAAACTTTGAGGTTAGGTGACCTTCGGAATCTCGTGTGCAGCTCGTGCCGGCTAAGTTGAGGTTAGCTTAAGCTGTAAATACAGGTTTAAGCCGATACTTGTTGATACAGATGTGTCCCACAGTTGATACACGAGTTCGCTGGATATGTGTTTCCAAGATAAATGTTCCGCTACGCAAAGATTCCTCACAGGAGGCACCAAATGTTCATTCGCGGACGATGATCAAACCGCAAACCGATAGTTGAGAATCTCTGCGATGCTGTGGAACCAGAATTTGCCTTGGGCAAGATAATCGAAGCACACTTTCTTTGGTTTAAAAACAAAACTAATTTTAATTGCTTTAAATTAAAAAAAATTTAGAATAAGTTTCAAGACACGTTGCTTTTCTACCGAGAATCACACTTCAGAAGTAATTAATGTTTTTTTTTTTGTTGCACAAGAGAAAAAAAAAGAAAATCAAAACAAGTGTCAAACTAATAATAATGCATTGGAATGCAACAACAAAAAATTTCAGTTCTTATGTTGACAGTGATAGTAACAAGCAAAGAAACAAAATTAAACTGATAGTAATTTAGGAATTGTGAAAAATAATAATTTTAATAGTGATAGCTCCAACATTGTTAGATTTGCGTTACTTTTAATGGGGTGGAAGAGGCGTGGTCAAAACTAAGTATGCCATAACATAAGTTAGGATTCAAGTAATATGTGAGCCGAATTTGAGTTACTTAAATCCGTTCAGCCGTTAAGATTTGTATTGTAGTCAAACAAACAGAAAATGATTTTTATTAATATAGATAAATCAACTTTTCAACAAAATGAAATATGTCTTTGATTTTTACCGTTGACGACCATTGGGACATATAGGTCCTGTCAGATTTGGTGGTCGTGTGGATAGCCCGAATGGACTATCTTTTTTTGCTATTTTTTGTTAAAAAGCGAAAGGTTGCTCTCAACTTCCCCGAAAATTGTTTACCTATATTACCTCCTCCTACCCCCCAAATATTGCAGCAAGAAGAAGGGGAGAAAAATTAAAGATTTTTCGACTTTGGGGTGGTCTAGTAGGGAAAGGGATGAATCTACCCTTGAAAATTAAGTACTTTCTGGAAGCCACATTCATTCCCTGTTGAATGATATCTTGTTAAGAAAAATCGTTTGCACAGTTTTTCCAGGAAAAATTCGAAAGTCACCGGTGTCCTAATGGTCTTCAAAGGGTTAAGAGACATAGTAACCAAAATAATAAATCATAAACAAAGTGTAAATAACGATTTTTTTTTTCTAGTTACATAAATTTTTAAAGCTATTTCACGAAATGAAGTCACTTGAAAATGAAATAATTTTTGCTTTCCAGTATTTGTTGTACTTTTAAAAATTTTTTTTTTTATTTTTTTTTTTGTAACAAACGATAAAAATATGAAAAACGTCTGCAATAAGCTTCCGTCGACTAGTTTGGAGAAATGGTTGTGCGTTGAATTCTTCACCAAACATGTTGCCACATTTATTTTGCGGATTAGTTGCGAACGTTGTTCTATCGGATTATAACCATTGAGGAAATCTGTTGCTCCTGTTTGTGGAGTTGAGATTTTATAAATTGTAATGTTCAAGTACAACATGGTGTCAGTCGGTAACAAAACGTCGCGGTGCTAATTCATTGACTTTTGCCAACTGCCCTATTATGGGCCTTTTAGTTGGATTTGTGCTATTGTTCTGATTGTTGTTGCAGTGGTTGAGGCTCTGCCACTGCTATGAGGGAAAAACGAAAATATTGTTTGGATGGTTACTGCAATGAGAATGTTATGTGCGTCGAAAAGTGTGCCAATATTTCATTTTTTTGTTCCCTTTAAAAATATGTACATTTGCTTTTAGTAAATTTGCAATCATTTGGAATTATATCGTAGATTTTTATGTTAACATAAAAACTACAAAATTATATTGGATTGTTCTGTAGGATTGTAGTTTTTTTCTGATTTGGAGTTATGAACGTGGCACAAAATTAAAACACTTCAAAAATAAAGCGAATTTATTTTCTTGTTTATGAAAATATTTGATATTGGTACGTATTGGTATACAAATCGTTGCTCCATATATTTCGGGAATAAGCAAACAATTTGTTATTATTATACAAATTTATTTTCATTTAAATAGCTTTATTGTTTTTCGAAATATTATCCTCCATGATTAATACATTTTTCCGAACCATTTGTCATAACATTTATCCCATTCCTCTTCAGACAACTCCAAAACATAGTTTTTGAATGCATCAACGGCTTCTTCAGGCGTTGAAAATAGTTGTCTACGCAGTGTCCTTGATGTGGGGAACAAAAGAAGTCATTAAGTACCTAGTAGTAAGGAACTTAAGATTATGGAAAAAACATTACATTTTCTATCTTAAAAATAATACTTTCTGTAGTTTTTTACATTCTTGAAAGCATTTTTGGTAGGCTGATTTCGGAATGCTCCCTCTGCGAATTCTCTTTGATGACTCCAATCGTCTCAAAATGTTTTCCACGAACCGATAATTTGAGTTTGGGGAATAGGAAAAGTCACACGGGACCATTTCTGGCGAATATAGTACTTGTTGAACGATATTGACATTGGTTGGGTAAATAATCGCGTACAATGCGTGATGTATGAACTAGTGCATTATCGTGGTACAAAAAACATGAATTATCCTTCCATAATTCTGCCCTCTTTCGACGAATATTCTTGAGCAATCGCTTTAAAATACTCAAATAATATTGAACATTGACCGATTGATCTTACGGAAGGAGTTCCGAGTGCACGACACCTTGAGAATCGAAGAAAACAGTCAACATCACCTTAACTTTAGAACTACTTTGTCGTGGTTTTTTTTGGTTTCGGCTAGCGCCACTCTATCTGTAGAGTTGTACACCCAAGTCTCGTCATCGGTAATGATGCGCTGAACGTCTGTATCGTCCATTAAAAGCATCTCCTGTTTTGCGAAACTCTTTTTGAAGCAAATTCAGCAACTTTGGCACAAGTCGCGCTGCAATCCGTCGCATGCATAAAATATCACGTAAAATGGTGTGCGCCGATCCAGTCGATATATCAAGATCGGCAACTATATCACTTACGGTCACACGAGAATTTTCGATCGCAATTTCCTTTACTTTTTTGATATTTATTGACATCGTTTATTGATGTTGCTGGACGAGAAGGGTGAGGCAACTGATGCCAACTGATGTACGACCCTCTTTAAACTATTTTTACCACTGAAATGCCTGCGTACGTGATAGAGCAACCTTCTATAGGTTTTCTGCAATATTTTCAATGCATCCGGACAAACAATTCCGTTGGTAAAAACAATTTTAAATACACTCTTTGCTCAACTTTTTTTCCATTATGAAATTCGCAGGTCAGACTCGAGGTGAACTTGTTTACGCAGCAATAAGAAAGAAACTACGTGATCACGTTAAAAATTAATGCCAAAGCTTATAACAATGTTACCAGCCTCAAAAAAAACAAAAAAAATATGTGTATGGCCACCATGCACGGTAGAAGTGAACGTTTAACCCAAAAAAGATGATTTTTAAGTGGTTAATTGATTTAATCTTTAATATAGTCTCACTAAAAAAGTCCCAATACATATAATGGAAAGATTAAATTAAATGTCTTTTAATCAGGGATCGTAGTTATTATAAGCGATATCCAAAAACTAAAAGTTTAATTATCATTTTTGGATTTTTATTTTATTGCTGAACAATAAAAATTATCTTACGAATTTTATTGTTTTGATCAGAAATGAAAGTTATTTTCTCGATTTCTATTTTTCTGTTCAAGAATAAGAATTATTTTTGAGTTTTATTTTTTTGCTCAAGAATAAAAATTGTTTGCCGAAGAAAATTTTACACCTGAACAGGGGTCTTAAAGGGAAGGCTGGAGAGGGGGTGATATGTATCATAAAATATGTAGAATTTTGTATCAAAAACATAAAGATATAAGGAAAATAAATGCAATACAGAAATATACTCTGTGTACTCTTTTGTTGCTCTCAAAAATTTGAAATATTCTTTAAAATGTTGTACCTTACAACTCTGTTACTAAGCAGCAGTCAGTATTTGTCTTTTTGTTTAAGGTTGATGTTTTCAATACGAATATCAAAGACATGCTCCATATGCTTCGAATTTTTATGGCAATATTATAATTACTTGATGTATGAACCATCCAGTTGAAAAGCTACTGTGTCCGCACTATATTATAATTATTTAATTTTGCGAAACACTATGTTAAAAACACGCCGAAGCGTTTCACGACAAAGTGTTTCATCGGCGAATTGATTCATCGGTTTTACTTCCCTTCGCGGCTAAAGTTCCACATAAAAAAAAACATTAACTTTATGACAACTGCTGTTGTTTATTCACACAGTCCGGTTCAATTTTGAAGAGAAAGTATGTCTTTGAAAAAAGCTTAACGAATGCTACATTTTTTCTTCAGAGCATTTATCTTCCGAAGTCATATTTGACTCCTAAGCTACGTTAGCCGGATTTACGCCCCAACCCCCTTTTAATTCTTTCCTTTTCTCATACAATCAAAGTCCTTAAAATTTAATTACTTTTTGTCAAAAAAAAAAAGAAAAAAAAATTTAATAAGTTTAAAAGAAAAGAAGTTATAATAGTTCAAATATTTGGAACAATTTCTTCTTTTTCATAATTCTTTCTTAATAAACTAACATTCCTTACTTTTTGCAATTCAAACAAATTAAAAATTCGTAGAGTTTATTCGCAAAAGTTATGTACCTTTTTGGTTTCTTGTGAAGAGTCAGCCACATGGTGTTCATTGAAGTAAGTCAAGTAAGTCAAGTCAAGTTCATTTAAGTCGATCCGCTTTTTTATCTTTTTTAAGATCGGACTCTTGCTTAAGTTATGAAAAAAATACCATTTCGGTTGTTTTCCGGTGGTCAAAAACCTTTTTTGTTTTTGGAATCTTCTCGAGGTCAGCTTTGAAATAGGGATGGTTTTTTCAAACTTTTATTTTCGGTCCACTCTGATGTACAGTTCCTTCAAAGCTGGAAAATATATCATTCTGGGAAATTCCATCATCACAATTATAACCGTAAACAAAAGTTCTCATCTTATCTTATATATTAATACGCAAACATCGAATGTTGTCGTACACTTTTTCAATATTTATTTTAGAATAAGGACAATGAAACGTACATCATTCGAAAGGTACTGGACCATAGATGTGCCGAATTACGTTAGATTTTTAATTGATGACCTTTGACCCCAAATATTAACGTTGAAAGTTTATATCAATTTTAGTAAAGGATCTCAGAGCTGGGAAGAGGTAGAATAAAGAATGCGGTGTCAAATGAAAGGTCTGGCTGCACAATATGATTGAATATAAGATTGGTGACCTTTGACCTCAAATATGAGCGAAAAAAAAGCATTTATTAAATAAAAGCTAAACTATAAGAAATGGAAAAACATGATATAAGAGAGAAATTTAGACATTCATAAGATGTGCAAAAAAAATTTAATATTTTTCACCATCGTTTACGGTTACCCTACAATAAGCACTATTTCATGTAACAAGTGTCAATATATATTGTGATGGTAAAATTGCTTACAAATAGTAAATTTTGAAAAATTTCCGTTATTTTGACATCAAAATTATTGTGATATCTCGAAAACTATAGATGTTTTCAGTACAACGTTTTTTGTATGAAAATTCGTTGGTTGAGAAAAATAACGGTATACGAAAACTTTTGTGCTAATATTTTCCACGAATAGTATGTTAAAAAAATTTTTCGTTATTATGACATCAAAAGTATTGCGATATTTCGAAACCTGTAGATTTTTTCCATGCAATGCATTTCTTAAAGCAATGTCATTGCCTCAGAATGAGAAAAAAACAATTGATATTTCAAATTTTGATTTTGCATGCAAATATTTCAGCCATTTTTCAATCGATTTTCCCTAAATTTTCTTTGTCTGAAAGTTTAATAAAATGACTTTGGAGAAATAAGAAAATATTTACCGTTATCTCCCCAATTCAATTTCTTATGTTGTTTTCAAAATAACTCTAAAATATTCAATTTTTGCTCAAAAATTAGACCAGATATTATTTTTTTGTAATTTTATTTTTTTTTTTCTATTTTCTTCTCTCACACTCTTTCATATAACGTATCATTTATTTGCAAAAATTGCTTCATTTTGATATATAATTTAATTAAGTGTTTCTATCATCGAAAATAATGAGCTACCCCCTAGATTTTTTTTGATGAAAATAACATTTTTCAAAATGTTGTTTTTGTATTTTTTGCAAAGTTCTACAGCTTAAAAAATTATTTCTGTGGAAAAACTTTTCAAATATTTTAAACCACTCCAAAGTTATAAACACAAATCTATGTTTTAAGCCATTTCCTTATCTACTTTATATATTATACATATCATTATTATATATCTATATATAAATAGGTGTACGCCGAACAGTTAAGAAACATTTTCTCCCGTGTTTCTCAACCAATTTTGATTTTTTTTTTAAATCAATACGAGTAGGGAAAAGGAGTGCACCGAATATCTCTCAAATCAGACGTTCCATTCCACTGGTTACATTTGATGGGTGTTGAAATAGAGGCGAGGCACTTTTCATCACCCCAAATTTTCGGTATAACTTTTGAACTTATAAGTCACAAATCAATGAAACTTGGTAAGAACTTCCTTCCTTGGCAAAGGGGCTTTTTGATATTGAGCTTGGTAAGAACTTCCTTTTTGATATTGAATAGCTTTAAAAGTAAAAATCACAGAACACGGAAAATCAGAATTGAGTGTGATTTCCTGCTGGTGGTGCGTTTGGTGCTGTAAGAGTTCGGTTACGTTTGCATATGAGTGCAGAAAGAAAAAAAATTTTTTCAATAAATATACAAAAAAAAAAAATCACTTTTTAAATGGTCGAATCTCGACCAAAGGTGATACTAGTTAGTTTTTAAAAGTTAAGAAGAGGTTTCATTATAATGTAGCAAAAAACTTTAAAGCACTAACGAAATATGAGCCAAGTCATGCCGAATGGTTTTTAATTTTATGTGATATAATTTAAGGAAAGCTACGAAAACTACATTACTATAAATTGATGGTGCATTTTGGAATAAGGCTATTATTAAACTTCAAGAAAAATAAATACGAGGCAGTTTGAGAAGTCAGTGACTTTTTGAATTTCCTGTTACTTTAAATGCAACCTGTCAACTACCATCTGTTAATAGACTACTTTCAAATTTTGAGCAAGCTGCGTCATTTAATTTATGTTTGACAGTAATTGAAAGCAAACAACCAAGTAAATTTCGTATACTCATTAACCCTTTCAGCTCCAAAGGCTCTGTTTCTAGTTTAGGGCCCTACGATTTGTTTCTATAAATTTTTAATGATAGATTGAAATGTGGTGAACAAGACGAAAAAATAAAAAATACGAAAATTAATTTTTATAACATGCTTTTCAAAGTTATTCCGAGTCAACTCATGTGCCCGACCACGCGACTACGCGACTTTAAAAAAGAGCAAATTAAAAAATTATATTTTTGAATATTTCCGAAAATTTTCTAAAAATAAAAGTTATTAAATGTAAAAGTACGAATGTAAGAGATCTTATTTACATTTTTAGTTAGAAGAAATATGTCATATTTAGTGCGCTAGAATTTGTAAAAAATTTTTTAAATTTTTGTAAAAGTTTTTATAGTATCTGTTAGAAAAGTAATACGGCTTTTAAACTTCATACTTAGCTTATTTAGGTCAAAAACTGATCCTCAACGAAGTTTCGAATGCTTGGCACAGCCAGGGCTAATTTGGGGCTGAAAGGGTTAAGAATTTTTTGCGTAGAAAACCATCATCGAAACCAAGGAAAGGCTTGATAAATACTATGGAGACTCTGCACCATAAATTTAAATGGTTAAGAACTGAATTACTTATTACAAGTGACGCTGAACGTCATCATCTATTTTCCAACATGTCTGAATTTGGTATTCCTGCAGAGCTCATTGATCTTTGTAGAATTACACTGAGCAACACAAGCAACACAGTTGAAATCACCAAGGATCTTACCCTATTTATGATACCAAACGAGGTATCGTGCGACCTTTTCAGCCTAATGATGGAGAAGATCATCCGAGCTTCTGAACTGAGACGTATTGGCACGATATTATGCTGCTGGCATATGCTGGTGATATCGATATCATCGCGCGAAGTCAGTGCAGAATTCTTGAGATAAGCGAAAGAGTTGAGTCGAATGGGTCTTGCAGTGAGCGCAAATAACACGAAATACCTAGTGTCAACAAACAAACAGTCCCAGCGTCTTGGAAACCACGTCACTGTTGACAACACCTCGTTAGTGATTTTAAAGGACTTCGTCTACATGGAATCCAACGTAAACTCCTCCGACGATGTCAGTGTTGAGAAAAAATGAAGGATAACTCTTGCCACCAGGAGCTACTTTGGGCTGAGTAGACAATTGAGAAACAGATTCCCCTCTCGACGAAAAAAACTTACGCTCTATAAGTCCCTTATCATGCCCATTCTATTTTATACAGCACAAATCGGACGTTGAGCAGTTTTGATTAGGGAGAATTCGGTAGAAAGATTTTTCGTAAGATCTTTAGTCCAATCTGCGTCAATGACATCGACATACTTATTAAGCGCACCAAAATCGAGCGGCGGCGCTGTCTAGATCATGTTGAGTGGATAGAAAACGAAGCTCCAGCGAAAAAAATTTCGATTCGGTGCCCGGTTGCGATCAACATAGAATATGATGTTCACATCTTCGATGGAAGGATCAAGTGTTGACTCCGCTTGGTGTTTCCAAATGGCGGCAGCAAGTGCAGAAAAGAAATGGCTGGCCCCAATTCTTAGACGAGGCCAAAACCGATCAACGGTTGTTAGTACCAGATAAGTAAGTAGTAGTAATGACGCTGAACGTTAAGGTTTTCCAAAAGTGATCGTCATGCCAGAAATCATAGATAAAATCAACGAAATGATATTGGACGATCGGAGGATGAAAGTCAAAGAGGAGGCTGAGGTTGTAGGCATTTCAACTGAGTGCGTACATCACATTTTACATGAATTTTTGGACATGGAAAAGCTATTCGCGCGATCAGTGCCACGATTGCTTACAGCGCAGCCTTGTAACCAATTCAAACGCGGGTTTTGGCGATGTTCAACAGCAATTCCAAGGAGTTTTTGTCCATTTAGTAACTAGATGAAACATGGATGCATCACAATACACCAGAAACCACCGAACAAATTCTCCGGATGAGAAGAATTTGAGAAGAAGTGCACCAAAGAAGGCCAAGGTGGGTCTGTCGGCCAACAAGGCAATGGCGACAGTTTTTATGGGATGTACGTGGAGTCATTCACGTCGATTATCTTGAAATGGATAAAACAGCGAATATTATTTATAGCTGTGCTCTTAGAAAAAAGTGTCCTTCCACTATAATAACGCACCGGCTTATACGTCTATAGGTCCCATGACAAAAATTCATAAATTGGGCTACGAACTGCTACCTCATCCACCATTTTGTCCTGATTTAGCCTTCCACGACTATTTCCTATTTCTTAACCTGAAAAAATGGATCGACTTTAAAAGCTTTGGGACGAATGAAGAGGTCATTACTGAAAGAAATGCATACTTTCAGGATCTTGATAAAGTCTACACGTATTATTTGGAAGGAATAAAAAAATTGGAAAAACATTGGACAAAATGTACAGATCTAAAAGGAGGCAATGTTGAGTAATAAACTCTTTTTGGCGAAAAAATACCTCTTATTCAAAAAGTCACTGACTTAATAAATTGCCATTGTATCAGTAAATATGTAGGGGAAATGAAATATGTTTCTCTCATTATCAATGAAATACCTTTAATCGATTGAGAAATTAAATAACTCCTTCACTTATTTCAGTTATTACTTCTATGGAACTTTTAACAATAAACATGAAATAACAATTCAATTTAATAGACAAAAAATTCAAATTTAATAAAAAATATTTCATGTGCAATTACTTCCAACTTTGTAAAGATAAATAATGATTTTCAATTTTTTTTTTATTTTGCTGATTTTGTTAAGAAATTATTCATTGACAGAAGGAAAAATGGAGAAAATACGTAGTTTTCATCAATTTTTGACACATTTCAAACTTAGAGTATGTTTGAAATATCGAAGCTTATGTGTAAAATTTCAATTCGTAGGTAATTTATCTTTTGTTGAATTTATGAAGGCCACTTTGTATGGAAGGTAGGTGAAGTTTTCATTCGGTTTTGAAAATTTTAAAATATCAAGACAATACGTAAATTTTAATGGAATTTTAAGAAATTTACCGTTTCAATAATCCCACTTTTTATGAGTATTAGGAGTGGTTTTCTTCCGATATGTTCCTATATATGAGCGAAATAGAAGCTTATATATTGAGCTTCATTAAAATAGTTTCAACTCGACAACCGGCAGACGGACGAACATGGCTAAATCAAATTAGGTGATAATGTTGATCAAGAATATACATATATAACTCTTTATGCCTACCATTCCTTCATATGGGCGTTACAAACGATGTTGTTGTTGCGTGCATGTCATGTCGATGATAGATTTTTCAGGACTGAAGTCACACTGATAAGGGTGTCTTTCACATAATACGTTCCACGGGAAGAGTTACATATATACGATATTTAGAAGGCTTTACCCAACGGTATTTGGAGTAAAGGGTGGGATCATCTTCTTGTGCATTCGGCAGAGCACACTGAGGCTCATCATTTGGAATGCATTCTTCCCATCATATTCTGCATAGAAGCTTGAGTATGCATTTCAACAGAGCTTCCTTTATTTAAATTTTTCCGAGACTCCACTTTCAAACAGTTCACCAGTAAGGTCATTGGCTGTGTTGCTTTGAAGTCGAGCTATAATTGTAAAGATTCTCGTTATAGTCGGACAGCGGAACTATGCTGTTATGCATAATTGGTTTTTTCGGGGTTTCTTCTCTACTGGCTAGAATTTTGTTAAAGTCGTCATTCCGAAGGCTAGAGAAGTATTCTTTACACAACTTCACTGTGGATATGTCACTAGATTCCCATGTTCGTTCTTACTGGAAGAGTTCCATCTGTCAATCGAATCCTGCGACAATTAGGAGGTTAAACTTTCCTCTTCTTGGACCAAATAATGTTTTCCTTACCCACCTTGGCGTTTATATCACTACACTGAAAAAAAAGATTAGCTTAAAATTGAACACAATGTGTTCAAAAAATGTGTTCACAATTTGACTTTTTCTTCATATGTTTTTCAAAAGTTTTAAACACATTTGCTCTTACTTTGACGAAATTTGTAGCAAGCTATTTTTTAAACACAAAATTCGTCAAAATAATAACAATTGTCGTCAATTTTAAAACATTTTTTTTTCTGTGTAAGAATGTTTTTATGTCGTGACGGGGACAGCGCATTTTCAAGGTACTTATAGGAAATCACAAAATCGTCCTTGCGTTACATCGGAACGAGCGTATATTTTAGACTGAAGCGGATTATGGCAAGTTGTTTATTTGCAGGCGTGAATCGAAGGGCATGATGCTGTAGTCTCTTGCCAACCACAAATCCACATTCAAATATCAAATGATGCTTGCAATGCCCAACTCTCTCCGTTCCATCGTATTTTTTGAATTGCAGTGATATAAGCTCTATATCTTTATTTCCGACCTATAAGTTGAATAGAAGAACTATCCTAATTAAGGGCTTGTACGTTCCAGGTGCATATCAGCTAATCATGATCAGTTTCCATTTGAAGGAGTTTCCTTCAGATGTGGAGATCATTCTTTCTTGTTTAACATAGTTTCATTGAAAGTAGTTTTTCGGGGATGGGACGCTCATATGACGCTCATATTAAATATCAAACTGACGTTTGTCAATTAAACATTCCAAGGGAATACCACGAGAGGTATGAGTCGACTTGAGACGATTTCGATATGAATAATGATCGGGTATGGGCACCACTACATTTCAAGCTTCTGTGTTGTTTCTGTGTTTTTCTTTTGTCTTTGCTTTGTTGTTGCGTTTTGTGTTGATACCAGTGATGTGATTTGGTGTGATTTCGGGATCATTTTGGGATATTTGGTCTATTTGAGAACGTGTGAGATTTCTGATGCTTAGGTGGGATGTTCTACTGTGTCATAATTTTTAAAAGTTTGAATTCTTTACAAAACTGGTTGGCACAAGGTTGCCAGTTAAAATTCGGAAAAATTCCCACGGAAATTACCTTTTTCCCACAGAAGCATAAATTAAATACCACCAAAATTACCACGGCAAAGGTAAACAAAAAAAATTCCCACCACGATTAAAAAATACCACAAAAAATCCCACGATCATTAAAAATTACCACAAAAATACCACGCTTTATAAAAATACCACCCAAAATCCCATAAGCATTTAAAAATACCAAAAAAAATCCCATACGCATTAAAAAATACCACAATAAATCCCATAAATGTATAAATAAAACATGTATAAATACCACAAATTTTTGCATTAAGGTGTAATATATGTGTAGCAACCAAAAACAGGAAATATATCTAAAAATTTTTTTGGATATAAGAAGTTATTATTATTTTTGTAAATTTATACAGGTTATTGTACATAAAAAATTCTTTATAAAAATATTTTTTTTTTTTAAATACAGTTCCTCTATACAAAAGAGGGCGCTGAAAATGGCATTGAAAAAGACATCCAAAAAGGTTCGATGGATATGGCCTTTCCCATGTATCGGAAACAAAAAAATCGAATGACATTTTAAAGCATAGACCTTATATTAAGCATTCCCCCTACGCAAGGCCTTCGCCTTTTTTTTAATTATGGCGGAAGTTGAAGTAAAAAGTTCGAAAAATAGATACATTTTTGCGCGCTTTGTTTATATAAAAAACAAAAAAAAAATAGATACTTGAATTTAGGGGTAATGCTTAAAGGACAAAACAACGAACAAAATGCAAAAAAAATCATTGAAATTGAACCAATAGATTGCGAGTTATCTATCGAACCGTTTTAAAAAAACTAGTTTCGAGGAAATCGCGTTTAAAGTTTTTTATTTGTTGTATGGAGCTTAGACATAGGTTAACGAAAACCGTTATAACTTGTTTTTTCTTAAATATCGATTTAAAAATGTGTATGTTTATTCTTAAAATTATAAAGAACACATTAAACAAAAAATTTTTTTTTTTAAAAATTTACACGTATATTATACCTTAAAATATGTACAAATAAATGGAACACGGCTATAATTTAAAAATTTTACATTTATTGTCTTTTTTCAAAAATATAACAGAAAATAAAAAATAAATTCTTGTACAGATCTTTTACATTATGTTCATTGTAATACATATCACTTTTTTTAGTCTTATTTATATGAGATCGTGAATATCATTTGTTTGCTACCACAAAATAATTTCTTTAGCGAAATAGGTATACACAAAAAGTTAAAATAATAAAAAAATAACAAAATAAGAGAACTATGTACGTATATATTAACATATTTCTTAGAGTGGTAAAAAGTGGAAAAGATGTGCATATTTTTAAGGAAAACATATCGCATACCGTCTTCAAAAGTGACAACTCAAAATTTTGAAATTTTCAAGAGAGTCAAAAAACCATTTCGTTTTCAATCAACTCATACAAAAGAAGGATACAATATTATTTTTTAAAAATTAATGAGCAATCATATCAAATCAAAATTTTGACAGTCGATGGAGATGTGCATTTACGAATTGATTTATATTAAAAAGTGAAACTTGAAAAATTTCGAGTGGACCTTCTTTTAATACCATCATTTCTGAGGCTACAAAACCAATGCGCGCATATTCTACCGCCCTGTAATCTTTGGGCCAGTCGAGTACCTCTTGCTTTGGCGTTTCAGTGGCAGACCACCTGTCCCGTAAGCCTGTTGAAAAGCATGTGCTTTCAACTTCTTCAGCTTTGTTGCGTCCCAAACCAAAGAAAAATTTTGAGTTTGCTTTCCATTCTTGGCGCAGATGTTTCAGCAGATTATTGCGCATATTTTGCACCTGAAAGACAAAGATGTTTTTTTCTCAAGCAGCGGCGCACATCCTCGATAATTTGTTGCTTCCAGGCCAGTACCATGCGATCTTTTCCAGTCAACGAAATCTTCTTATATTTTTTGTGTATTAAAGCAATGAAGAAAACGAAATAAATAAAAATCATCCAAGTTTATTACTCGAATGGCGAACAGCTGATTGAATTTAATAACGAATAATAAAGAGTAAAATGTATTGACCCCTTTTACATTGATCAAGACCATGATAAGGTAGGGCCGAGTCGCTCAGTGCCCTCACGCGTCAACGAAGAAAGGATAATAAAAAGGTTGGCTTATTGTCAATGGCGAAGTTCGTAGAAACCTCAAATGAAATAAAAATATTATGTTTTCTAGTTGTAAATAGTGCGGACACGTGTGTTAAGTTTGTGTTAATTTGAGAGAAAATATTGTAAAAACGTTGTAAATTAATCAATAAAATGCCGAGGAAGTGTTCAATTTGCTGAAAAGCTTGTAAAAAATTTAACCTAAAATCAATTGCGAAAAATGAACATAAAAAAATAAAAAAATAAAAAAATAAAGATGAACAGCTGATTTTGACAACTAGTCCGCTTTTCTATGCCTTCTACTCCATTCTTCTCCGAGTATCCGAGCCCTATCTTATAGTTTTACCATGATCAAGACTTGGAATCAACTTTTTTTGACGTTCTTTTTTAGACTTGACGAAACCTTTTACATTAGTCAAGAATTGAATTCTGACACAAAAGAGATGCATAAGATTTATTGCTTTAATATATTTGCTCTGCTCATACACATGCACTATGTTCGCAGCCTTGCAGTTTTCAGCTACAGAACACCAAGCGCACGCAAGCAAACGAAAAATAATGTGAAGGTCTTTGTCAAAACAGCGAAAACAACGAAAGGAATACAAAAACTTGCCAAAAAAATTGAACAGCGCAAGTGTTCTCTTACCCTTTCGTCGCTTCCGATGTGCGGAAAATTGCCTACAAACTCACAGACTTGAATTCAAGTCTTGACCAATGTAAGTCCCGGTTTCCACTCTTCAAGTCTTGATGTTCAATTTTTTGACATTCCCTTTTAAACTTGACGATTCAGTTTCCACACATCAAGACCCCTTTTACATTGGTCAAGACTTGAAATCAAGTCTGTGAGTTTGATGATAAAACACGCGGGCATCAACGTGAGAGAGGGTAAATTTAAAAGGGAATAGCAAAGAATTGATTTCAAGTCTTGACCAATGTAAAAGGGGTCCAAGAGTTGACGATGTGTATCATATACTGCCGTTTCATTCCTTCTTATAGAAATGAAATGAAATGACGCCAATGATGCGCAAAATGAGTAGAAAAAGTAGCGGGACAACGAACGAACACAAAACGAATTGCCCAAGAATTGACGGTACGGTAAATTTCTTCCTTCCCCTTAGTTACGATTCCCGCACCTCCGAACTCAAGACTTGAGTGGAAACCGGGACTAAAAGGGGTCATACGAACTTCAAAACAGGGTCGCAAACTGCTAAATTTAAATGCGTAACATACGGCATAAAATCGTTGTGTAAACAGAGCGTTTAATGCGTATAATGGCAATGATTTCATATGAAGTTTTTGCTTAATAAACGGAAAAAAATCATTTGAAGAAAAAAATTCCCAAGTCCCACGGCAATTAAAAAATACCACACTGAATTCCCACGCTAATTAAAAAATACCATAGGAATTCCCACGCTAATTAAAAAATACCATGGGAATTCCCAAAAAAAAAATTCCCAAGGACAATTAAAAATTACCACAAATGGAATTTTTCCCACATAACTGGCAACCTTGGGTTGGCATCACTTTTTTTTTTAATCATTTACAATTGTTCGTTCAATTGGTGTTTCCTTGATTCTATATATCTAAGAAAGGGATATGTATATTCAGCAAGCCCATAACTTGATTCTGATTAAATGCATCTGCCATTCATCTGCACTGGTTTTAAAAGTAGGAAAAAATTGTTTGCCTGATGAATGCCTATTTCGCATTAAGAGATATATACGAATATAAGTATATGTTTTAATGTTCAAAAAGCTCAGCCCAATTTATAGAGTTCCAGTAATCTCTTAACTTTTCCACCAAAACAATTACATCTCCGGCAGCTACAAGATGGCTTACTTAAAATTAGAGTGTTTTACGCAATTTTTTTTTTTGTTTTGACGTAGAATACGTCATTCTCGGAGGTAAGTAGGGTGTTTGATAGTGATCAGGTGTCGGTATTTTTATAACTTTTTGAGCCTTTGGTGGGCCTAAAGTACTGATCGTACAATGTTGATGTTAGCACTTGTTGGTCTGCTTGATCCTCAATGCGACAAAAATTCATGTTAGAACTCTCTAACTTATATAAATTTTACACAATTACATGAAATATAAAGCCAACATTTGATGTTTTTGTTTGCTTAAACTTGCTACCTATTTATCGACAGTTTCCGGTTTTATCGACAAAACCATAAAATTTGTATGGGAGCCCCCCTAAGAAGTGGTCGGAGGGAATAGGTGTCAAAGACAAAAATGCTCCTTTTGCAAAAATAATGGAGATCGGTAATACAAATTAACCCTCTCCGGCACTCTCTTAAAGGTCATATGCTCAGGTGTATGGCATAAATATACAAAAACCATAAAATTTGTATAGGAGCCCGCTAAGGAGTGGTCGGAGGGAATAGGTGTCAAAGACAAAAATGCTCCTTTTGCAAAAGAATATGGGGTCGGTAATACATATTAACCCTTTCCGGCACAAAACCCATAAAATTTGTATGGGAGCCCCCCTAAGGAGTGGTCGGAGGGAATAGGTGTCAAAGGCAAAAATGTTCCTTTTGCAAAAGTAATGGAGGTCGGTGATACATATTAACCCTCTCCGGCACTCTTTTAAAGGTCATATGCTCAGGTGTATGGAATAAATATTTTGCTAAAAATTTTTTAAAAAAGATGTCATCAAAAGCGAATTGAATAATTATACGTCTTGTGTTACGACATAGTCGAAACTACTGTATCTTTTTTTTATAAAGCAAATTTTTCAGGTATAAAAAGGTACCTAAAATACCTTAATAAATACTTTAATTTACTTTGCTTTGTGTTTCAATTTTTTTATAATTTTGAATTTGAAAATATTGTTAAAAAAACATGATATGATTACAAGGTAAGCTCATATTGGAGAAAACGATGGGCTAGATATTAAAGTCAGCTATTGATTTCGACTTTTGGTTATTGTTTTTGTTGCTTTTGTTGCTTTGTTGTTGTGAAATTTCACATTTGAGCAGCCATTTAAAAAATCTTGTTGTTGGATCATGAAAAAAAACTTACTTCAAAAATTTTCATTATAGTGAAATCATGGTTCAAAAAATGTTCACATTTATTTGTGGCGACCGTGGCGTAGTTGGTTAAAGTGCGTGGCCGCTATGTCAACGAACTTTGGAGAACCATGTTCGAATCCCAGCAGCGACAGAAAATTATTTGAATTAAAATAATTTTTCTGTACGGCCGCCACCTCTCTGCAGACAATGGCAAACCTCAGAGAGTAACCAAAATGCCATGTAAAGCTTCTTGAGAACGAGAACATTCCGTTCATCGCCGTTCGGAGTCGGCGTTAAGCATGTAGGTCCGGTTCTCGGTCAATTGTGTATAAACTTAATAACACGCACAACACAATTGATCATAAGAAGCTAGGTCAAAGTCCTTTCAAGGGCTGAAATGGCCAGTTATTTATTTTTTTTTTTTTATTTAATCAATATTAAACAAAAAAAAAAATTTTTTAAATAAAATAAAATCAAGGAATTGTTATTACCACCAAAGTCAAATTATACAGTTTGCCATATTAAGCTCCTATCCATCTTGTTTTCAAAGATTTTCGAATAAACCCACTTAAATTCAAATTTTTCATTTATGAAATGCCCGAATAGGAGAAACGTGAGTAGACCCATCCTTTTTACAAAAGCTTTTCGAATAAACCCACTTCAATTAAAACTTTTCATTTATTAAACTTCCGAATAGAAAAACTTTTGAAGAATATGGCAAGGCATACCCATGTTTTTCAGCAAGAAAAAACATGTATGCCACATTATCCGAACTAATTTTATTGGAATTCCTAAAAGCTGAGTCAGCGGGAGTTAATATAAAATTAGTATAACTCACTTAAATCACGTTCCTAGTATTTATCCTGAGCATTGAAAGGCTAAGGAATTTCCTTAAACTATTTCCCGTGCTTATTTCTATGAATGTGCTCCGATTCATCCTATAAGAAAATGTGTGAATAAAACTGAACATAAGGATTCCCGGGCCGTAGCAGGTACGTAAATTCCACACAAATGCAATTGCCAACAACCTGTTACCAATGAATGCAATTCTCTTTGGCTTGTGCAGACACAAGGACGACACTCATGAATGAAAAGTAATATACAAGGTATACAGTCTAATGGATATAGAAGCACTATTTGCAAAGATACATATGTGCTAAAAGTAACACAGATCTTAGTTTATGCTTTGCAGGTATCCTTAGGCACAGGTAATGGAAAAACGAAATTATGTGAATGAATGCAAACTTGTTGTGCTGACCAATCGGGAAACTATTTGTCAGGTCAAGTCCATTCGCAAGATGCTCCTTAGAAATTTTGCACTTGCACATTGATTGTTAGTTTGCGTTGTTGGACTAAGAATGCAGGTAAGACAGAAAGGAAGGAAGTCATGTAGGAATTTAACTGACATATACTAAATAGCTTTGGTTGCTCTTCCAAGTAGCAGTTATAAACAGGTGATCGTGCAGTTAAGATCATCTCATAAGTGTTAGAAGCACGTAGTTTGCTGTACGTTATAATTTTATCACTATAATAAAAATGAAAATTCAACGCCGTGTTTTAAGAGATTGCAATCAGAATAATTATTTAGGTAGGCAGAAATTTATTTGAAAAGTGCGAGCTGATAAAAATAAAATAAGTGCTTATTAAGGCGAATATATCTTTGAACTTTTCCCTAACATTAATATTTCCACTTGACTTACTGTTACGCTTTTTGACTTTAATAATAATTTGTGTTTTCTTTGTTCTGTTATTCTTTTAAAGGTCTAGCTAAAACTTGTGCTATGAAGGAGAAAAGTAAAAATGCCGCCCGCACCAGACGTGAAAAGGAAAATGCGGAATTCTTCGAATTGGCGAAATTGTTACCATTACCAAGTGCAATTACATCACAGTTGGATAAAGCGTCCATCATTAGATTGACAACATCGTATTTGAAAATGCGTCAAGTTTTTCCAGACGGTAAGTTTTTCCAATGTATGTGACTTAGCTATTGTAGTGGCCTAGAGCAGGCATCGCCTCTGAACACAAGTGGGTGGTAGTTTTATGTGATATCCGTTTTTTAATGTGTTGTTGTTTTTTAATGCGTTGTTGTTTTTTAATGCGCACATAATTGGAACAATTAAAGTGTGACTCAAATTGAGCGTACGTTAGCTTTCATCATCATGACTGGCAGGCGCACACGACTGGTCGAACCCTAGGTGGGACGCATGTGAGCATGCTATGAAAATGATTCCCCGAGGCTAAGCTATAGGATGTCAATCACGGTTGACTATGATTTCGAATGTGAGGAGATGTTTTGTTGTTGTTAAGCTTGTGCCCAAAATCAGCAGGACATCAAATCGGAAGAGCTTGGTGTATGTTTAGCAAAGTCAGTTTGTTCTCTTGCTCATATAAGAAAATAACTGCTTTGATGGGAAATAGAGTTACCAACTTGACTTTTTGTCAAGTTTTATTCAAGAAAATTTTGCATTTTAAAATCTGTTAGAACGAAGCTGTATCTATAAGTTGTCCCACAGTTTATATCTAATCGTTGTTCGAAATCTTGGAGAATTTCGATTGGCACCAAATATATTTCATATATCGTTCATTCCCAAAAAGGCATTCGTACTTTTGGAGTCCATGGAGATACATTTAAGTTAATAAATATTTGTGGAATAATTTTTAATTTTTTCTACAATAGAACTGCTTATGTCCTTACCAAATATATTTATATTTATATTAAATGTATCGGGACAGGCATCGGGACACGGAGGTTTTTTTTTGTGAGATTAACATTTTGTAACACAAATCTCTGCGTTTTTAGTAACATTCACAAATAAAAGTTTTTCCACGAATTTTGTGTAAACCATTACTATTACTAATTTGTGTAAAGCTTTAATATCTTGAGAGGTGAGTTCAATTAAAAAATATATTCTTTTATAACGTATGGCATCGGGACACAAATTGTAATGCATTGGGACTTTTTCTTTTTTTCATGAATAATTTCAAATAATAACGGCATAAAAAAAGTTTGATTGCGAGAAGGCAGAACCACATATTCCCAAGAATTTGACCCGCTGAACACGAAACTGGTGTCCATTTTGACCAGTTCGCTCTTGGTTGTATTCAAAATAATTTGATTTTACCTATTTTATGGATGTGTGGTAGGCTTTCTTTTTAATGAGAGATATGTCAAATCATGCAGCTCTACATGGTTCAATAAATAATAATATTAATTGAAGGTAATATATCAATTGTTTGATCCTTTGACAAAATGTTAGCAAAAAAGACGATTGATTTGAACTTTGAGAAATTATTTTAAATAATTCGGAAATAACAGTGTTGCCAAATGTATCAATTTTATTCCGATTTTGTTACAATTTTCGGATAAGTATCCATTGAATCTGTAATTTTCCAAAATTACATTAAAAATCTTAACTGCTAAAAAAACAGTTGAAAAAAGACATGCATTTTTGATAACCTCTATTTTCTTTTTATCAATGAGCTTAGTGAAATCCGAAAAATCAATTTTTAAAAAAAAGAATTTATTATTCATATCCCCAATCAAGATAGGAATCCTATCAATGTAACATAATTTTGTAATGGTTTCGATAAAAATCCCCCGAGTTAAGTACAAATGTCACGATTTCAAAATATTTTTCATGATACTACATCTTGTAACACAATCTTTTTAATTTCATAAAAGAGTATCTTGAGAAATCTAAATGCGTTAAATATGGGTGGCAAATGTGGGCAAAACGTATCAATTAAAATAAAGGTTGGCAAAAAAAAAAAACGGTGCAGTCAGGGGACCCCCGTCAAGAACGAAGTTCCTTACGCTTTACTGTTCAACAACAAAAACAATAAACGACTGTAAACACTTAATACTTGTATCAAAATATACTATTTCATTTAGTTTTGCTCATTTATGTTTCTACATTGTTTTAATTCATATTGATATTTCATTAAAATTATAATTATAATAAAAAAACCATAATTTTCAATTTAGCATAAACATTATTGCGTAGTTACGTAAAAACGTAAACATTATGCGTTATGCGGATTAAAAAAACCATAATTTTCAATTTAACATAAACATTATTGCGTAGTTACGTAAAAACGTAAACATTATGCGTAAAAACGAGTCCGTCGCGAATTCGAATTATTTAAAAAAGGTGTCCGTATCGAATAACAAAAAATAAAAACCGCAACGGAATCGTATATGAAGTCCATTCCGAGTTCGAGACGAATCCTAAAAAGGGGAAAAAACGATTCGCGTTTTTGAGAGGAATTTCATACAAAAACGGATCAGTTTCGGATAAGATATACGAAGTTCATCTCGAATTTGAAACGGATCCGTATGGCACACTGCGTTACTGAATCTATCATATATTAAGCATTTTTGCAGTTTCCACTTCTTAAATCTTAATTGCAATAAAGAAATAAACGCACATATCATTTAAAACAAAAGCACAAATAAACAATGCACAACTTCAAAACGACACGCTGCAACAGTAAGCTGCATTTTGTGGCTAAACTAAAGCAACATTTTGTACGCTACAAGCAATGATGAACTGCTTGTGATTAAATTTCTCACTAAAACATTAATTTTAGAACAAAACTACTAAATGATCTTAGATGTATATCACCGCTGACTTTTTTGTTCGAATCGGGAAGATATTTTTCTTGTCCATACATCCTATTCACATATCTTTAACTGTTTAGGCAGCAGTTGAAAAAAAGCGCCTAATTTTACGAAAAACTAGGCTTTCAGCTAGTTCCTTAGCCCATAACTTCTGCGTTATCAAATATTTCAAAATTCTGAGTATATAAGAACCATCTTTAATCAATTGTGATTAGAATAGTGAACATCTGCTCTGAACTCGCACTCATACGCACATATACACATTGTTACGTGACGATTTTTACCATTTCACTCGACCCGCAAGCCGCGTTGAAGAACTTCGTTTTAAAAATATAGAAGGAATTAAATAAATTGGATTTAATTTTGGACTGGATTTAATTGGAGATATCCAGCAATTTTATCGTATCCTAGCGTAGATATCCATTTAACCTTAGTCTGAAGAAACGACATTCAAAAGATGAAGGGAAGATCTTTGATTCCTTTTGAAATTGTTTTTAATGCTTTTATCTATGAATATTCAAAAATCTATTATGTGAAATTTATTTGCAGCAATTCAATTGTGAGTGGCGCCCGTAGCGTAGTTGGTTAAAGTGCGTGGCCACTATGTAAACGAACCTGAGACCCGGGTTCGAACCCCAGCAGCGACAGAAAATTATTTGAATTAAAATGATTTTTCTGTACTGCCGCCACCTCTCTGCAGACAATGGCAAACCTCAGAGAGTAATCAATATGCCATGGAAAAGCTTCTTGAGAACAAGAACATTCCGTTCATCGCCGTTCGGAGTCGGCGTCAAACCTGTAGGTCCGGTTCTCGGTCAATTGTTTACGAACTTAATAACACGCACAACACAATTGATCATAAGAAGCTATGTAAAAGCCCTTTCAAGGGCTGAAATGGCCAGCTATTTATTTATTTTTTTTAATTCAATTGTGAACTCTGTTAAGTGTTTATCATTACGTGGAATCTGAAAATGAGAAAAAAAAAATATAAGACAATTGGAAATCACGTGACTGAGATTCGTTACCAGAATATCTACAATTTCAGTATAACAAAATTCCTTATTGCTATTGAAACTTTTTGACGAACAGAATTTGTCACGAATCACATTGTTTATATACTAGTAGCTTACTGATTAGTATATCCATAATTGGAGTGGGTTCGAGAGAAAAATTAGAAAATTATCTAGAATATCTAAGGCCGTAGTTATGCAGACGCTCATATGATCCCCGATCATGTTTTTTTTACGCTCTGTTGTGGTTTGATAACTCTGTGATGTAAGAAGTATGTTATACAGACGCTCATTTGATCCCTGAACACTAGTACACTTTTTGCTACTTTCAATACTTTATACAAAAAAGTATCACGAGCATGAGTATGGTGAGTGTTGCTATTATACAGGTTTCATTACTACTTTCACGCATTTCGTACTAAAAGTGTACAACTTTCAATACTAAAAGATAAATGTTGTGAATCATTGCGCAACGCAACACTGTTTTGATCTCGTGATTCCATATTATTTTCGAATCATTTGGTGAGCATTCTGGGCAAAATAAATTCCCTCGCTCACTCTCTCAAATTTCCCTTTTAGATTGAAACAACAACAATGCTTGACCGTGATGAGCCCGTGAGCGTCTGCATAACAACGGCCTAAGTGAGAACTATTGCTTTCTTCAGTACGAAAATGAAAGTAAGAAACTTACTCTTTTTGGTGGTTACAATCACCCAAGTTTAGTTCTTCAATATTGCATTCCATTAAAAGAATAGGAACAGGCGGCCTTGGAAGTCGAATGGTAGAGTGCTTGATTGCCGCCCCAAATGTCTCGGGTTCGAATTCCGGCCAGGCTGCCCAGGACCTACACGTTAACCTTTTTATTTTTCTTTCACATTTCTAATTAACTTTAATTTATAATTCATTCAACTCAAAAGTTTGTTGAGAGGATCGCTTAGAAACTTGATTTGATGGAAGTAAAAGCATTACACTTCCCTCAGATTTAAATCCACATGTTTCTACATCCTACCTCTTAGAAAATCCTAAAAATATTTCACTTGATTCCTTCCTACTAATCGATCACCCCATTTCGAACTAAAACAATCTTTACTTAGCAGCTGTTTTATCCGAAATCTTTGGTCCAAAGCTAAAAGAAAAAATTCAAAGCGAAGACTGAAAATGCATGCTTAAAGAATATTAGGTCACATGACGAGTTAGTTGGTTAATCCCACCATTTAAAGATATATCACTTGATGCTACGAAATTCAAACCCCATAACAATATTGAGTTTAAAATTGCTCCAAAAAACGATGTGATCTTGGCAATTGTGACTTTTGACGAAAATGAGTTTACTGCATTTTTTAACCCATCAATGCATTATCTAAATTGTATTGAATTAGTTTTGGTGAAAAGTGCTCTGCTTGTAGGTTTAAACTGGGTCGAAAACTAGACGGTCCAGTTCTCGAGCGTTGTACAAACATTTAACAACACGCACAACACAATTAATTTTAAGAAGATCGGTGAAATTTCTTTTAAAAACTCAATTTTTTAAACTAAAAATTCACATATTTTAGAAAGTTGGCAACTCCATTTGGAAAAAGCAAATGCTCCATGCAAGGGTTAACTACCGTTTACAGAGCCTATAGCAACATTACGTAGTACGTAACTCATCCATCCGCTATTAAGGCTGTTGTCGTCACAATGTGAAGAATGAAAAAAAATGACGTTGACAATATGTTAGCTAAATGTCCTGAAATGTTATTCTCACCAAACCCATCCCGCCGATGTGAAGTGCTTGATGATGTTCTTGTGTATTGTTGTCAACCAACACAAGAGGTTGGCGCGCTATTCTTTTCATTGTTGTTCTTGTATCGAATGCGCTGGTAGAGCATAATAAAAATAAAAAAATGGGGTGGCAACTCCTCGTAATAACAACAAATCTTTTCTTAATGGTTTTTTTTTTGTTTTTTTTTTTGTTTTTGCATTGTCATAATTATTTTAACAATGCCCAACAAAACGAAGAGTTTCCGAAAACAATTGTATAATGGCAGCGGTGTAGAGGGTGTGGGCGGGCGTTAGGTTGTTGTTTGCCGGGTACAGTGGCTTGCGCACAATGGGGTACCCACTGTGCTGATGACTTTAATTGGGAACAATATTTATACGCCGTCAAGTTGTGCGCTTGCTGCTGGGAAGTTTTTGATTTCTTTTTCCCTGTTCTCATGGAAATTGAGGGCTTCTATTGTATAATTCGATTGATCTGTTCCCATTTTGAATGTAAATTTATGAAATCCTTGTTTCTTTCATTCTAGGATTGGGTGAGGCTTGGGGAACATCGCCTGCCCTGCAACGTGGTGCCGCCATCAAAGAGCTTGGCTCACATTTGTTACAGACGCTGGACGGTTTTATCTTTGTTGTGGCACCGGATGGAAAGATTATGTATATCTCGGAAACGGCTTCGGTGCATTTGGGCTTGAGTCAGGTAAGCATCTTCCGTAAAGTTTCGCATGTGACAAGCTGTACAAATATATCGCTGTTGTAAAAAAGTGCAAGATAACGGTTGCAAGTGGAGGGAGTGGAAGCATTTGAAGTGCATTATTTATGCGCATAAATTTCCGACTTGTGCTGAACATCTTTTTTATTGCCCTTTTTTGTGATATGCATATTTTTTGAGTATGCACTCGGAATTTATTATTGAATTAAATATGGCAAATTTTATGGAGCACACAACAGTGAAGTGAATAAATTTTATCTTTTCAACGCTTTTCAGGTTGAACTGACTGGCAATTCCATCTACGAATACATACACAATTACGACCAGGATGAAATGAGTGCGATACTCTCGTTACACCCTCACATGTACCAGAATCCTGTAAGTTGCAAACATGTCAAAGCATTACTTGTTTCATAGGCAGAGTTTCGCTCCAATGAGTGCTCTTTTTCTTTCCAATGCTTAGGACTCATTTATAAATTCTCTACACTTGACACAGCATCCGGCGGCGACTGCCAGTGGCGGAAGTCCTAGCGGTGCCTTTGTTGGGAATGAGCGTGGCTCACATACCATCGAAATTGAGAAGACCTTCTTTCTGCGGATGAAGTGCGTGCTGGCGAAAAGAAACGCGGGTCTTACTTCATCCGGTTACAAAGTAAGTTCGAACTGAAATAAGCTGTGATTGTGAGATTAAAATTTTGTGTTTTTTCCGTTTAGGTTATACATTGTTCTGGATATCTGAAAGCTCGAATATTCCCTGACTATGGTGATGGTCAGGGAGGTTGTATACAAAATTTGGGCCTTGTTGCTGTCGGACACTCGCTGCCTTCATCCGCAATAACGGAAATAAAACTGCATCAAAATATGTTTATGTTCAGAGCGAGCATGGATCTTAAACTGATATTCCTGGATGCAAGGTAGGCGTTATTTTATATGCTTATGGCTTGTAGTGTTTATATTTATAACACTTCAATGTGTAATATTTTATGGTTTTAACCCATTCGGGGTTATCGGCGGCCTCAGTAGTCGAATAGGTAGCGTGCTCGACTGCTACCCCAGAGGTCCCGGGTTCGATTCCCGACCAGGCCATGGTCCTTCGCTTTAAACCTTTCACATTTGCAATTTTCTATCCTCAATTCTAATCAACTGAAATTGAAAACTCATCAATATTTACGACTTTCTCTACTCATAGTAGTTGGGAAATGTTAGTGGATAAAAGAGCAAAAATTTTGTGTTGTATTAGAAATTATTGTTTATTTAAAGTAAAAATGTACACCATAAGACAGCAAAAAAAAAACAATATTAATTATTTATGATTTAATAACATAATAATACTAAATGTATTAGTGAAGATAATGATTAAAATGTCTATTACAAAGTTCAGAATTAAATGTAATATTTTTTGGCATATTGCAAATAACGACCACACACCGCCTTGGCATAGAATCAACAAAATCCTAGTGTTTCTTCACTGAAATATGGCTCCATGCATCCTTGACTGCTGTCCAGAAAGCTTCATTGTTTGTCGGCTTGATATTATAAACCGCCTTTTTAACATCAGTCCAAATGTTCTCAATTGGATTGAGATCTGGCGACAATGCAGGCCAATCCATTACATTGTCTGAATGATCCCCAAACCATTTGCGATCTTTTTTGCTCGTATGCTTGAGGCCATAATCTAACTGGAAGAACTACCACAACGGCATTTCATCCTTCACATATGGCAGCAAGAACTACCTCGATAACAGCCTCTCGATTTTAGATGCAGTAGGTCATTTAAGGGAGCTACACCTCTGAAGCCTTCAAACCGTGTCCGGAAACCTATGCGAAGCGCCGTTCTCATTTCACTGAATTAAAGGAGAAAGCCGCAAAGTGAGCAGTCAACCCTGTAGCTAAGGTTTAAGCGAGCAGCTTCAGCAACACCAGTAACCAGTAACCGGCGGCTAATCGCCCCAATGCAAAGAAGATTCCATCATCATCATTTGATGATGAGAACGAGGCTCGCGATTTTTGCATCATTTGCGAGAAACTGTTGCCCATTCGATTGACCGCACAAAATGCTATCGAATGCAACAAATCCCACCGGTTGGTGGATTTGAGGTGCACTGACATGCATGCCGGTTATTACACCTGCAAATAGTGTTGCCAGACTTGTTTTTCAACAATACGGGACAAATGAAAAATTATGGTAAAAAAACGGGATTTTGGAAAATTTTACGGGACAATAAATAAACAGATAATTATTTTTAAAAAAATGTCAGAAAAACACAATTTATTTATGTACGCAGAATAAATACTTCACATATATTTAGCACTCAGTGTTGCTTAAAATGTACGTACTATGTAATAGTTGTATGCATGTTATGGTTGGCTTACACTTCTTTTCTAAATGCCTCAGCTCATGTGAATGCGTATTTGAAATCATACATTTTAAAAAATATCAAAAATACGGGACAAATTTTGTCCCGGCGTGACACTTAAAAATCATGCAAAATACGGGACGTCCCATGAAATACGGGACACATGGCAACACTACCTGCATATTTTGCGATTCTAATGGCCACGATGATTAATTTAATTTTAATTTTTGTTTTTTTCTTTCATGTTCATTTAATTTTTTCTACTCTGAAGGCTTTTTGCTATTTTTCGTTGCTCTTTGTGCCACTAAAGGCTTTGAAAATGTCCTTTTCTTTAGTGGCGTTTAACTTCATATTTTCCCATTTTCAGGGTATTTTCCAAAGGTGCCCACAACCAGCTTAGAAATTTTTTGTTCAAAATTGTAACTCAATAAAAAGTTTAATAGTTTCGGAATCAAATTGATTCTCTCTCCAATGGTTACCTAAGGTCTCTAGCTCTCCGTTGATATATATATATTTACATAAATATTTACTTGGTCAAAAGTTATGGCTGAATTAGCTAACTGTGACCACATCCGGTTAGATTACCCCAATAAATGTGCAATAAAAAAAATCTCTAAAAATAAATTCAAAATCTCCAGAATAGGCTGTATGTTATGATAAAGTATTTGAAAAAAAAAACAATCAACTACGGCAGATGCGAAAATTTTTAACATTCAATAACAATGGATAGAGTTTAGCTGCTACAGCTTTTTCGTACATAGTCATCACTAACGCATTCAAAGCCACAATCCAAAAATCTTTCAAATATTCAACGATATTGATACTAGTGGCTCAATATAAGTTAATGTGAGAAAAATTTACCCACCAAAATATGGTTGGGCTCAAGAACAATACAAGACATCACGACTAACCATGCAAAAACATAACATGCAATTACACAATAGTTTTTAATTTACTCTTGAGTTAATTTACTCTTGAGGTTTAAAGGAGCAGTTAACATATAATTTGTACTACTAAATGGTAAGTAAATTAAATTGTTAGCATTTCTACTGCTTCTACGATTAGGGTTAAAATTTATAAGAGAAAGAAGTTCTGGAGAATCGAATACACCGGTGATGAGTTGGTGCAAATAGACGATATCTGCAGACTTCCTTCGTTCACTCAATGATTGCATTTTTAAAAGTTTTAAGCGATCCTCATAAGGAGGAAGGTTTAAAATGTCAAATCCAATCCATGTCAACAAAGCATTTTTGGATTCTCTCTATTTGATCAACATGCACATTGTAACGTGGAGACTAAACTTGACTTGCGTACTCCAAGTGAGGACGCACTATTGCATAATACAACGTTGCAGTCGTAATCATGCTTCTTTGGCCCAGCGTTTAATAAATCCAAACATAGAAGATGCTTTTTTACAAATGTTATCAATATGAATGTTAAAGGAAAACTTAGAATCCATATATATTCCCAGATCTTTAACGATATCCACACGACATAAAGCAATATGTTTTATCTTATAATCAAAAAGTAAATTATTCATTTTTCTCGAAAAGGTCATAGTTTGGCATTTATCTGGATTAAGAAACATATTATTTTTAGAACATCAAACTTCAAAAGATTTCAGATCGGACTGGAGTAGGGTTGAATTGTCTGGAGAATTTATTTTTCTATTTATTTTCATATCATCCGCATAAATAAGCAGATGAGAGTTTTTAATGATATGGGTCATGGGTCATTTTTAATGAATGGCTACAATAAACAGAAGTGGGCCTAGGCGACTTTCTTGAGGAACACCTGATAAATTAATAGATCCGGAAAATTTTATTGTGTTCGACCCTTAAAAATTCAATTTTAGTGGTAAATTAAATATTTTTGTAGTGTAAAAAATGTTGTTTAAGTTTTGTTTTTGCCGAAAAGAAATTTATTTGCCATTTGTTTTTCTTTCCCTTTTATCAATGAAATTCAATACCGCGTAAAAATTAAATCACATCACTTTTGCTGCCACTTGAAATACTGGTAGCCCTGAAAGAACACATCTTGCAGTCGATCCACCCACTTTAACAAAGTAAACAAAAGGAAACCAATTCCTTTTGGAATACATCGTCGTGCGTCGTATACTTAACAGCTTGGACAGGGAACGATGACAATATTGATGAAGTGGGGGGAAAAGTTTGTAAGCAACTGTCTAGCACAATCGCCTCTCAATTACCCTCATCGCTATGCAAACCATTCAAATACCCCGAAACCCCCTCAACTCAACGATGCCATAATCATCATCCTTGTTTACTTGTAACTTGTCTCGCTTGCTGTTAACGCCGTCTTTTTATTCTTCGAACGCTTACTCCGCATAATTGAATTTTAGTAGCACAACAAATACTGTGCTTCTTTTGTCTCCCCTCCCCACCCAGTGATTGTTTTCTCGCCTTTTGTTTGTTATTTAAATAAAAATAACTGTTATTTTATTTTTCTTTTTTATTTACAGAGTATCACAGCTCACAGGATACGAGCCGCAGGACCTGATCGAAAAGACGCTCTACCAATACATACACGTAACGGATGTTTTGCCCATGCGTTGCTCCCATCAAATACGTAAGTTTGCGAAAATTATGAAAACAAAAACAATAACGTACGTTATTGCACTCACAGCAAATTATATTTAAATCCTTTATCTTTTTTTTTCATTTTGTTTTCACGCGATGCAGTGATGTACAAAGGCCAAGTTACCACCAAATACTACAGATTCCTGACGAAGGGCGGAGGCTGGGTCTGGGTGCAGTCATACGCAACGGTTGTGCACAATACCCGCTCGTCACGTCCTCACTGCATTGTGAGCGTGAACTATGTCCTCAGGTAGGTACAAGTAAATAAACAATAACATGAGCGGAAACAACAACAATGTGCAACGTCGACCAATGGCGTTGAAAAAACATGGATTAAGGGATTTGGAGCTTTTAAGGGTTAATATTTAGTTTCGATTTTATTCCTGGCTTGAGCTTGCTGGGTCCACACCCTATTCCAATTGGGAAAGCGTGATTAACGGTATTAAAGCGTGCTAACTAAATATCAGCAGCTTAAAACAATAAGTATTGCTTTTTTTTGTGAAAATGGCCCGAGTTGTTTTTAGAAGTGGTGTGATGAGGAAAAATATTGCAAGGAAAGAGACATTCTTGCTGGATAAAGTAAATCATTGAGATGGCTTAGTTCAATAAATCTTATTCTTAGATATACCCAGTATAACACTGAATTCACATATAAACGTTGGTTATCAAGGGAAAGCGTCCATCAAGCAACCCTGCTAAGAAGAGCATGATTAAGAAGAGTATAAGCTGGGAGAGCAAGTAATGAAAGAAGCTGTTAACATAAAAATGAGAAGTAATTACCATGGAACGGAAATGCTCGCGTGCTCCTAGCTTCCGCTAGCGATCCTAAGCAGATTTTTTAATTTCTACAGACCTCCGAGCAGAGTCCGAGCCATTACTCTAAGTATCTGTAGCTCCCCTTTACTTAAAAAATACTCCCGCTCGCGAGTTGGAGTCAATAAAATTTCTGCGATAGCTCGCGGGCAGGAGCCCGACCCCGATATCTTTATGACTCATGACCGGGTATGGGCACCACTATATTTACAGCGTCTGTGTTTGTCTTTTGTCTTTGATTTGTTGTTGCGTTTTGTATTGCTACCTTTGCCTTTGCTCTCAATTCTTGCTCTCAACGTTCCCAGAGTGCTCTCTGCCCATGGCTGCTCATGAGTCATGACCCACAGACAAAAATTTTCAGCAACTGCCAAGATAGAAAAATGGCTACAATTCGTTGAAATATTGTCGACATTGTAATGTATAAAATTGCAATATGTCAACGCAGTATAAAAATGCCAGTGTGGCAACTTAGAAAAGTAATCAGAAAGAAAATAAAAATGAATATCAACAGGGATATAGGGCCATTTTGTTTTTTTTTTTTTTTTTTGTTTGAAAAAGCGAAATGATAACGATGGTTTTTATTTCAAGAAAAGAATCTGCAAATATCTTACATGAAATAAAAGATCCTAAGTTCTCATTTTAATCAACCTCAACATCAACCGTAGCTTAAGCCTCAATTTAAATTAAAAAAATTCTCAGTTAAAGATAGTTTTTTTTTTAGCGGAGATACAAATTGACAAGTGCGTGGCCTATACGTCAGAGAACCCTGGTTCAATTTGAACCTGACACAAAAAGTTTTTTCAATTGAATTAATTTTTCTGTTCGGCCGTCACCTCTCTGCAGACAATGGCAAGCCTCAGAGAGTAAATAATGTCATGTAAAGCTTCTTAAGAACATGCAGAATATAGCCTTTAGGAGTCGGCATAAAACTAGTAGGTCCAGTTCTCGATCAATGGTGCACAAACATGATAACATGCACAACACAATTGGGCTGAAATGGCCAGTTTACTTATTTATTTTTTTTAGCTATTTATTAATCTTGCCAGATATATTTCAAGCAATTTATAGAGCTTGAACTCGAGAACTCGTGATAAATTGATTGATGATTGATGGTTGATATATTTTTATTGGGTCCTGCTCTAAAAAGGAACTGCAATATTGGCTTCCATTTATAAAAACTAAAAGCCAGGAGCCGTAAATGGAGCTACTTTCTGGTAATAACCCGAAAGTAATCAAATTATTTACTCGATACTTAATACTTAATACTCTCAAGATCTTAATAATCAAGAACACAGGATATATGCAGAATTTCGAAATGTTTTCCTCCGACATTCAATATTACCTACATAAATACTAGAGAGATTAATTATGAAATACTTTTTATAAATTTTTAATATTTTTACGATAATCTAGTCATTATTCCTGTTCTTAATTTTTACTTAATATTGTTTCATTACTCATGAAATATTTATGAGTAGGTAAGAGAGTTTGTACTTTATCCCGTTATATCACTTTGAACTCTTTTAGCATTTGACAAAAAATTGGCACGCTAGTAATTGGAGTTGTAACTTTTCATTTGGTCAGGGTAATGTTGGGTAGTCCTGAATGAAGCATCCAGTACTCTTCAATAATCTTAATAGTCATGTCTGTCCATCTTCAGAAACAAAGTTAGTAGAGTTTTCTTGTTGACAAAAATTCTTTACGATTGATCATGTTACTCCGAATCCAGATGTGAATCGGGAACCATAATGTCCTTAAATTTCAGTGGCAAGACATAGCATACTCGAAATATCCCACAAAGAAGAAGTATGGAACCTCTTTTTTGATACAATGAATGCGTTTAACATCTTGTGTGGGATATTAAATGAAATAATTTTATTGAATTTGTTAAAACCGCATTGATATGTGGCTTATAACACTGGGCAATATTTTTAAAGCCTGAGGGCAGAGTGAAGTTTTTAAATGATCTTTTGTGCGCTGATTAAGAATCCGGCGACAGAATTGTACACCTTCACGGTACGGTATACGAGGCCAAGGCGAAAAGCCCCTGAAAAATAAAACAAGAAGAATGATTTATTTGGTCAAATCTTATTTAATTTTCAACACATCTTCCATGTAGCTCGATACACTTTGTTGAACGATTTTCCAAATATTTCGATCTCTTCCGAATAATATGATTGGAGAATTCTTCAAAATAAGCATTTGTTTCAGCGATGACCTCATAGTTAGAGCTCACGTCTTTCCACCGAGCGGATAAATTTTAAATTAGATAAAAGTCGTAGGGGCAAAATATTGAAAATATGATGGATGACACACCAATTCATAGCGCAATTCATGCAATTTTGCAATTGCGACTGCGGACCTGTTCGCCGGTGTGTTGTCTTGGTGGCAGAGAACTTTTTTCTTTGCCAAATGTCGCCGCTTTCACTTCAAATCGGCAGCGAATCCATCCAAGAGCTTTGCGTAAAATACGTACATACGTGAACGCTTTGCCCATTTCAAGGCAATCTATGTACGATAGCATCTGTATCCCTAAAAAAAATATTTTCATGAAATAGCACAAAAAGTCCTTCTTACTGCGCTTGAACATCGCCAAACACTCCTTGAAGTTGTCACACGATCGCGTTTTTTCGAGATTCACTTTTTTCAATTTTTCTCTTATATCGCTTAAACTATTGTGATGTGCTATTTCTTACATTTTAAAAAACTTTGTTTCAACTTTAGTCGAATGTCTGAAAATCTGGTTCACCAACGAAGTTTTAGGAAATTTAATGCTCTTTAACTTTTTCATGCAATGTGGTACACAAAATGTGCTAAGTTTTAGAGATATAAGAAAATGAAAAAAGTCCGAAAATGTTGACGTGTTTTATCTCTTCCTAAGTCAGCACAGGGTCCTAGAGGTCGAAAACTTAGAATAGTATTCTTAGTGTACCCCCAAACAACGCTTTAAAGTTCCATTAATTTCCGAATACTTTCCAGGTGAAAAGTACATAGCTGCTGGACTAATGGAAGATTTTTCAAAAATAAATCCGAAGAATGTAAAAATAAAAAAGCCCTTTTTCCAAATCGTGTTTCTTTGTCGTGTGAAATTATCTAAGAAAGTTTTTCTTTTTATTTCTTCTACATAATCAACATGCTTACACGCTTCGAAAGATTCAACTGAACTCTCTCCCTTCCTATCGTTTCAGTGAAAAAGAAGCTCAGGAACTGGTGCTAAATGAAATACAAACAGGTGTCATCAAAAGCGAACCCCTAACAATAGCCAGCAGCATTACACCCGCCACAGTGCATCCAATACATACTAACGCCACACATTCGGTGTCTATCACCAATGGACTGGCATCGACTGGTAGTTTGCCTAGTGTGCTCAGCAGTAGTCCCAAGATGGATCCTTGCTATGAAGCCGCAGTAGTCGTGCGCCAACCCTCCCATAGCAGCAGTAGCAGCAACAACAACTATCATACACACAGTCATATACATCAGTCACATACAGCGGCACCACCACCCAGTGGTTGTGCTCAGGATACGTTAAGTTACACACAGTTGTATCCAATAAATGAGCTCATCGTAAGCTCCAGTAGTAGCAGCCAGCTTGGTCATGAGATACAGTTTCCCGATACCACATCAGGCAGTGGGTTCTACAACAATAACCACTATTACTATGACACAGCTGTTGACACGGCTACCGCCTCCATAATTCGGCCCTTTTCAGCAAATTCCAATAGCTGTTCTAGCAGTTCTGAGAGTGATCGCCAGCTATCCACTGGAAACGCGTCGATCGTCAACGGAACCTCACCGCAAACGACGTACAGCGAGCTCTACGATCTGAACTGCTTTTCAGACAGCAGCTCGCACCAACAGACGCACGCACATCACCAGCAGCAACACCATCAACACCCACAGCAACATGCTGCTGAACTGCAATTGCAACATCACAGCGCCCACCAGCAGCAACATCACCTTCAAGTTGACCAGCCACAGCAGCAGCATCATCAAAACGAGCAACAACAGTTGGCATCGCATCACCATATCGCCAGCAACTTTGCGGACACTTTCAAGGCCGTCAATACGCCACACTACACGAGTGTGATCGTGGAACCGCATCATTACATCACGAACGATTTTGTTCACTAGAAAAACCAGTAGCTTTGAGTGTCGCTCGTTTTCGTTAAGATAATTCAATATTATTTAAATCGATTGTATTCGATTGCATTCGATTGATTGTTATTGTAGTTTAACCCCTACGTGGCTGAGCCATAAACTTCTATTTTTTTTTTTTCATTTAAAAAAAGCTTTCTTTCTCAATCTTTCTATTTTCATCTCTTATATTTTAATTTATTTAATTCAATCTCATTTTTTGAAGGAATCTTATATTTTTATATTTTAAAACCGTTGCGTATAATCTTAAATTTTATTTCATTATAAGTTTGCAAAAAAAGAAAAAAAAATTATTATTGTTAATGTTGCACAAATTTATACAAAACTGAAAAGGTACCAAAAACAAAAAAAAAAAAAGAAACAAAAGAAAAAAAACAATATAAAAATAAAAGCATCTAAATTAGTTCTTAAGTCACATTGTTAAAATTGCATCGTATAGTTGTTAACTCTAAACAAAATTATGTAAATTACATAGTTCTATGTAAAAATCACAAAAAAATATGATCTTCACAAACTAATTAAGTGTAAAATAATATGTAATTTTTCTAAACTAAAGCTGAATAATTAAAATAAAGTGATACAAATTATTTATATATACAAAAATTATTGAACTCACTCACATCAAGAATGCAAAAAGAAAAGTCTGTTTAAATGGAGGTTGACGCGAGTCTTGGTCAACGTTCGTTTTGTTATCACTTTCCGTTTTGGCGTGATGGGAGCGTTCAGCGAACTCAACTAGTGCTTATGCCGCGTTTCCATGCAATCACTTACGATATCCCATAGGCCCCTATTACACGATGACCGTTTGCTCGGCGTGCAAGCGATTTTGTTGTTGCTTTCAACGTGAAACTGTCAAAAACCATTAAGAGTGTGAGAGGATGAATATTTGCGAACCCCATCACAGAGACAGGCGAAAAGAATGACATGTGTAATTGATTGCGGCAAGGATTACGATTATTTTAATCCAGTGTCGATCAAAATTAGCTCGAGAGCTAACAGCTTTTTCTGCAACGTATAGGTATATAAAATTTTGCGCTGCTAAAAAGCTTTCAGTCTGCAGGCAGACTCCAAGCAGAAAGGGTCACGTCACTTTGTTCGCTTAATTTGATTATAATTACGCAATTTTTGTACACCGAAAAGAAAACATTAAGAAGCAAAGCACAGTTCAGTTAACTATGATTCTTCGGAAACGCAACACTTTGTAATGTAAGCGATGATTGTATGCAATTTTATATTTATTTTGTTTTTAGTTAATACCGAAAAATGTTGCTATTTACGTATGTATATTTAATATATGTAAATAATTCAGCACACTTTTGCTGTTTTCAATTAAGAAATAGCTGTCAGCAAAAAAGAACTTGTAAATGCAAAATAAAAAAAATTGGGATGAAAAATAAGGTTAGTGCAATTCATAAATTTAATGTTTGCCTAAATACAAGGTTTTTACTCTTTCCAAATTTTCTTTTAGATGAAAGTGTTTACTTGCTTGCCGCAAAGGACTTAAAAATAAAATTGAATATTTTTTCAATTCGAAGAATAAGATCGCCTCTTCACCAACATACTTGTTTCAGCATTTGTAGACCTATAATTAGTCAATTCAAATTCTGATAAACTGAATCATATTGTCGCCTATAATTGAAAAAGTCATAACTACAAAAAAAATCGAGTTATTGACTTTTCAAAATAAATTTAATTAAAGAAACCTGTCTTACTGATATTTATTGATTAGCTTGTTAATCAACAAAATGCATAAGAAGGAGTGGTTGTTCAATCTGAAATATGTGTCTTTTTATAAAGTTTTCGTCTTTTCCTAAGATAAATATAAAAAAATGTTGCTGCGGCTTTTTGGATTTTGGGTGATGATATCTTCATATATAAATCATGTCTATCTAACAAATCTTCACTGTGATTTTAGACTTCATTCAGACCAGTTGATTTTCGTTTACTTTGCTCCGCATTAAGATTATTTTAAAAAAATTGATTTTAGAACTGTGAAAAAATGTTTTTAGAAAGGTGGGTAAAAGATTATTTTTTTATAAAAAATAGTTTAAGCGAAGCTCAGTGCTTAGTATGCTTTAAGGTGTTGGCTCAGGTGAAAATATCCAATATCAAGAGGCATTACATTACACAACATGCTGAATTCCATAATGTAGTGGGAGGGGAGAGACAGGAAATACTTATTGACTTAAAACGTATGTTTTTTGAAAAATTCAATGAATTTAACACCAATAACAAGAAAAACGCAGTAATAAGTCAGTCGGTAACCGATATAAATTTTGTCCAATTAAAAGCTTCTTATGTTATAAGTCTTGCTTTAGGGAAGAGGTGCAGGCCATTCGAAGATGGAATATTCTTTAAAGACTTAGCCAAAGAAGTTTTTGAGTGTTTTGGTGAAAAAGGTAGAGAGTTTAAAGACATTTTTGAAAGCCTAGCTTTATCGAGGTCAACAATCACTCGTCGGACTGAAACTTTGAGCGAATACTTATTTTCAAAAACTCAAAAAAGAATGCGTGATTGTAAGTACTTTTCTATTTGCTTAGACGAGAGCACTGACGTTAATGACTGTTGTCAACTATTAATTTGTGTAAAAACTGTGAATGAAAATTTTCATTGCTCAGAAGAAATGCTAATAGTTGAGTCTATGCATGGAAACGTGAAGGGCAAAACAATTTATGATGTTTTAAATAGTAAAATCTTTTCATTTGCAGACATAAATAAATTATCTTCGGTTTGTACCGATGGAGCTCACATTATGACGGGGAAAAAAGGAGGGCTTATAGGTTATTTATTAAAGAACCAAATTGATGTACCCGTATTTCACTGTATAATACATCAACAAGCTTTGTTTGCCAAATCATTAAATTTATTGGAAACAATGAAAATATCCATTAAAATTATCAATAAAATTCGAGGTGGTCACAACTCTTTAAATCATAGAAAATTCAAAACATTTTTGGAAGAACTGGAGGCCGATTATGGTGATTTGCTACTTTTTACTGAAGTACGATGGTTGAGTCGAGGAAATAGCCTCAAAAGATTATTTCATCTGCGTTTTGAAGTTTTGTCATTTTTTGAGCTTAACCCCTCTCCTGGCTCGGATTTATTAGTTAACTCTTTAAAAGATCCTATTTTTAACTTGGACTTGGCATTTTTAACGGACATATCTGAATTTATCAATAAATTAAATCTAGTATTACAAGGGAAGCAAAAAATGATCTTTGATTTGGTTTCAGCCGTTGTAGAATTCCAACGACAGCTTACTATTTTATCTACTAAATTTAAAAACGGCAACCTAGAAAATTTAACAAGAACTGCAGAGGCTTACACTGCGTGTTGTAATGAAGTCAGCATGAACCGTTTTTTTGAAGTCTTTGATACATTAGAAACCAACTGTTCTAAAAGATTTCAAGATTTCCAAAAAATATCTGATTTAATTGAGCTACATAACAATCCTCTAAAATGCAATATAGAAAAACAAAGCCCATCGATCCAAAGCGAGTTAAAAATTTTGCAAGAAGATTTAATGTTACCTATTGCAGACGGATGTGAATTTTGGAAAAATGTTGATGAGTCCCTTTATCCAACAATAAAAAATGCTATATATAAACTTTATTCGATGTTTGGAACAACATATATTTGCGAAAGCTCTTTTTCATTGATGAAAATAATAAAAAACAAACACCGAAATCGCTTATCGGACAATCATCTGCAAGATTTGATGCGCATAAAAATTTCCAATGACGATGTAGATTTTGACGAAATAATCAAAGATTTTAATAATAAAAATAATAATACCAAAAACAATAATAATAACAACACTAATAAACATATTTGGCGGCCGTGGATATAAAAAATCAACAACAATTGGTTGATTTGTTATCATGTCAAAAGTATGTCAGAAAATTTCAGGAAAAAGCTTTTCAAAATCAGTTTTAAATCGGTTTTTTTCATATCGTTTTCATGTTATTTGACCCCGTCTTAATTTTAATATTTTTTCCAGAAATATTAACATTATAAGAAGCAAACAAGGGCACTGCACATATTCAAAGTATTCAAAATATACCCATACGATATATATTCATATATAATAATAAAAAATCCAAAAACAATATAATATGAAATATATTATAAGCAAATAATCTATTACAAATAATTTCATAGTTTTTCGATTTGCGTCGATTTAATTCTATTTATGAACATAAAGCTTTCGGAAAGCTTTCAAATTGCTTTAACATTAGATTTCTTTCAGTGAGAAGCTTTAAGTGTTACACACACATCCAATCAAGTTTAGTTGTGTGCGTTTGAGCATCACTGTTTTAATCCCAATTTTAAAATTTTTCAAATTAGGATTGCGACAAATCGTTCATCGAACGATCTTAGATTACAATTGCAACAATCGTAATTTTGAAAAAGTTGAAGGATTATGTTTATTATAATCTCGGCTTTTCATTATAAGGATTACAATAATCGATTGCAAGGATTACTTTTATTAACTTTTGCTTTTACTTTCTTTTTATTAGAATACATGTGTGGTTAAATTATTTTGTTAAAACTTCTTTATATACAACATTTCTAGTGAAAATCTTTTTAGAATTTTGTACTAATTCCCTTTGTACCTTGCCCTCTATAATACTTAATTTTACATCATTAGACATTTGGACTCTAGACTAGAAACTCCTACCTTTTGAAATGTTTGACCTTGGGACTTATTTATGGTCCATTTTATGGTATTTTTATTCCAATTATATGGTAATTTTGAAGCATTTTATGAAATTTGGTCGGCCATATTGAATCTGTCATCTTAAATTTTGAAAATCTTAGCTCAAATTCGTGACCAACGATCTCAGAAACCCCTTGTTTATGTATTTTTGGGACAATTATACCATTAGAGATGTCAATTTTATTAATAATATTCATAATTTATCAAATAACGTTAATTTTACATATTGATATCTTGAAAAGGTTAGGTTGATTGAAAGCAAAAGAAATATTCCTAGTTATACATTAGATATTTTGTGCACTTTTGGTTGTGGTTTGGCACCGATTCAGTTACTTCATTGATATTTACTTCATAAAAATTTCGTTATTTTTTTAATTATAAATCTAACTGCACCAATCGAAAGAGCGACCCCAAAAATAGTACAATAGGTATGTTTGGAATTTTTATTCCAATTTTTTATGGCAGAAAATAAGTGTCAAACATCTTCCCGGACTTAACGGGTTAAAATTTGATTATTATAAAAAAAAAAAATGGGTTATTTATAAAAGGATGAACAAAAGGAGTTAGATCAGAAACGTACTATTTTAGTTCCAGGCTAAATATTTTTCAGGAGAGTTTATGTTTTAAAAGTACTGTAATAATGGCAAAAACTAATTACAGTTTGAGCGACAAAAAAAAAAAAAAAAAAAATACAGCATGCATGCCATTATGTGTGTGCATACTTTCAGGCTGAACATTTTTCAGGACAGTATATGTTGTAAAGGCACAGTAATAATGGCACAAACTAATTACAGATTGAGCGACAAAAAAGGAGTACAGTTTGAGCGATATACTGTATAATCGAGTTAGGTCTGTATTAACTCGAATATTACTGAAAAATACTTGTATTTTTGTGTCTGCTCATAATATTTTATGGGATCGGCTAAATTAAACTGGAAAAGTAACTCCTTAAAAAAAACTTAACTAAGAAACTTGGAAAAACGGTGCCGTTTATAAATAACCATAGTAAAATAACCTACCATAACTATAATGTAGAAAGAAAAAGAATAATTTCAAAAGCCGATTTTTTCGGTCTATTGTTTTAAAACTGCAATAGCACCAAGTGGGTTAACTAGTCACTCTAACACTAGACCATGATACAATTATAAGGTAGGCCCAGCAAAAACACGCTGTCTATAACTACAAATCAACAAGAAAACAATAACAAAGGCGTAGGTTTAATGTCAAAATACATTACATAGCGATACAAATAAATTGGTTACTGAACAATCGAACAAAGTAGTCGAATGCAAATTATATGAAATGTTAACTTTTTTATTTGCTTCGTTGAAAGCTAACATACAATTATTATATTATATCTTAAAATGTGGCTTTTTAGAGTTTTTGCTTACTTTTATTACATTATTCCACATAAAATCAGGGTACTCAATACCCAATACCCAGATTTATACTGTTTAAGCTAAATAATACATCCCTATGGCTGAACGAATAAACGTTAATTGTAAAAAGTGACATTATACCAACGCCAATGTTTTGATTTGCTTTACTTTGCTTTGCTTTTTCGTTTTTTTATCTCCGAATTGGGCCTACCTTATAATTGTATCCATGGTATAATAATACAAGGTAGCATTGACTACTGCTTATTTCCTCTTCTACAAGAAAACATCTCCTGTCAAAAACAGCTTTTTGTGAAAATGCATCTGATGCTGCTGTAGTTGTTGTTTTTTTTCACTTCAACGTTTTGTGTTTCACTTAACATTGTGCTTTCAATGGCCGATTGTGAGCGCTCCCTTCTTGACTGTATTTTTTGACAGGAAATGGTTTCCCAAGCAACTGTCAATGCTACCTTGTATTATTATACCATGAATTGTATCATGACACTAGGCCAAGATGTCAAGAATTGCATATATGAGAGTGAATTTCAACTCAAAGCGAGAGAGGACTTTCAGCCTTTTTCATTCTAACATGAGGTCTGTTTCCGTACAAAGTTCAAGAAAAGTTCGAGCATGGTGTAATGATAATAAGGTGTTAGCGAATTTTTGACAACACCAAGAATAGCTTTCTTTCTGTCAAAAAATTGAGAGCGAAAGAGAGTTATCAAATTGTGTTATTTGTTTGAGTTGCTAGATGATGATGTGTTATAGTTTTTATAGGTTATTGTGCGAATAAAGGTTAAATAAATATTTAATTCAATTAATTGTGCCGTGTTGTGTTGACAAAAAGTTATTGCAGTTGTCTTCGACCATTTGCCAAGTTCGCTATTGAATGGTTTTGTCATTTTATCAAAAACGTGCGCTGGAAGGTGCCACCGACATGAAACTTTGGCCAGCATGCAAATCGTCTTGCATTCACATCGACTGCTTCAAGAAACTATCGAATGCCATGAAAGAATGTTCAACACCTCAACTGATAATAACCATCAAAAGAAGTGGCATTGAGCTTCGACCGACTGCACGTCAGCTGATTTATTTTCATTCCAATTTACCATCAGCTGTTTTTGACAGGAGCGGGGCGAAAAAATTTATCATTTTGAGAGAGAAGTGTCAAATTCACTAACACCTTATTATTATTACACCATGAGTTCGAGTATAGTTCAATATGTGAGAGTAATTAAATTATCTGTCAAAATGAGAGAATTTGCAAAAAAGTACGGAAACGACTTCTAGCGAGTTTCAAGCACAAAAACAGCTGATTGCCTATAAACGTAAGCAGCGCCAAATTTATTTACACCAATTTGACATTTTCTTGTTCTTCTTGATGCTTGTTCTTATTGTGCACGAAGAAATTGTTCAAGCAAAGTTTAAGCTAGTTTCGAGGCTCGAGAGTGTGGCATTTTGCTTGTTCTTCTTCTCTCTCGAGCTCGAAAAATGTGTAAAGAAACGCCTTCAAGCAACTTAAAGTAACTTGAAGAGAGTACGGAAACAGACCTATGATTCTACCAAAGATGTTATGAAATAACAGCACATGATACAATTATACAAGGTAGGAGTAACAGTTTTTTCGTCTTGCACCAACTGTCAACAACAGTATAAATTAGAGAACGAAAAAATTAGACAAAAAATAGAAAGTAAAATATACCGGCAAACGACAGTCGGTGCAAGACACTCGTGCGAAAATAGGCAGTTGTCACTCCTACATGTAACATACTGTCGCCAGTGGCGGATCCAAAAGCTTCATTTGGGGGAAGCGATCGTAGTTTGTCAAATCAAAAAGCAACAAAATATTCTATAAATAGTAAAAATCCTTTTTTTGTGGAATAACCCGAAAATGGCGATATTTAAAAAACCAGTTTTTCGAATGTATTAAATGAAAACGAGTTAACCAGTTTTCAGTGACTTTATTTGTACATGAATTAAAAAAAATATTTTACATAACTTATATAAAAATTAAAAGGGAAATACAAAATTTTTGGCTTACATTTTTGTATTAAATGACTTAGTATATAATCTCCCGGTTTGAAAAATCTAATCACAACAGGAAATGTAATCATTGCTTCCGTGTTTTGGCGTATTTATCGATGACTTGATCCACAATCACATTAATGTCATAATGAATATTCAATAAATCAAGTCCGTTCAATCTTTCTTCAGTTGTCGTAGATCTCAAATAGGTTTTAATTATCTTCTATGTAGAAAATGATCTTTCAGAAGCTGCTCCACTTGAAGGCAATGTTATTAAAATTTTAAAAAGAGTATGAATTAGAGGATATACTACAGCATCACAGCAGTGTAATAGTTGCATTGCACTAGTACTTGAATCATACTTTTCACTTTCACATTACAAGTGCCACATCTCCAACTCATTAATCAAAGATCTTTCTAAAACCTCTGAAGATTCTTTGAAGAAAATGTAATATTTTTTACAAACTTTTCTCACAGGTAATGTAGATAATGGAATAAGGAAACAGTACTAAAAATGAATACAAATCCAAAATAGTTGTTGAAAATCGACTTTTTAAATCCATCATCACATTATGCAGTATAGAAATATAAACAGCTTGTCTGAAATATGCTATGGGATCTTTTACTGGATAATTATCGCGATTCTTTTGAAAACTTGCTACATGTGGCTTTATAATTCCTACTCCAATATTATTTGAAATGTTTTGCTACTTCTTTAAAAAGATTTTCAAATTTTATCTCACAGGATTCTTGTTTCTTCTGTAATAAATTTAAAGTATCTTGAATTGTATTCTGCGCTGATTTAACATCAATTTGTTTTTTCTGAAGGAAACAGCTGAGGGCTTGTGTGTTACTCAACACATCAGAGAGGCAAGCGACTGCAACTAAAAAATTCGTCTCACAGAACAATTCTCAAAACGTTTGCTTTTGAGATAATGGTGTAGGGTTTCAATAATTTTCGGAAGCGCAAAACGAACTCCATCATTCGTTTTTTCCTCGCGCAAAGTAAAACTCCATCATGTCTCTCGACCCATCTAATTTCACACAAGCTAGACAACCGACTACCTATTATTTTTTTAATGTATGTACTTCAAAATGTTTTGCATTATGCATATTATTAAGTTATACTGTACTGGTTTTGCTTTATTTATGTTAATAGAACTGTTTGCTTACGCTAAAATAAATACTCAGGCACAAATGCTTTATTCTGAATATGTTTTGAGATTAGCTTAGAGAACTTGTATATTCACAAAGCTTTGGGGGGAGGCGATCGCCCTTATCGCCCCACCGTGGATTCGCGCTTGACTGTCGCCATTTCGGGCGATCTCTGAAGGTTTCGGGGGCATTTGTCAGTCTGTATGTTCCGCGGGTATATGGTATAGTGAGATACATAGGATATGTTTCTTTTTTTATTGGTGTTGTTGACAATGGTTGCAGTATGTATTTACTAAATAAGCAAATTCACTAAAATATATTGTTGATTGGATATCTGTGAAACTCCTGAATATGATTATTTCATGGGATAACTAAGAAACTTCAGAGTGTATTAAGCTGGTTAACATGACGTTCAGTGCAATGCTGGCGTTTTTGCTCTGAACAACTTGGATTTTTTGGATACACCGAACTAAAACTATTTCATATAGTTAATTACGATGGCTGCAAAAAAAAAGCTATAGTTAGTAAAATAATATATCAAACATTTTAATATTCAGGGTCACTGATTAACAAAAAAAATTAATACGTACACTAAGGGCTCCGAATCAATCATATTCTCTAAGTTTAAACCAACCCATACTTTTATCCCAATCTTATGTATTTGTTTTGAACGCAGTCACCCTTACTCCAAATGTTAACACGTTGACGGACAGTTGCGTCTATAGCCGTCAAGTTCAAGTTCACTATGTGACATGACGGCAATAGCCGTCCAATACGAAACGGTCGTTTTTAGACACTGCGGCTGTAGCAGCACAAATGTGCATTTACCAGCGTACAAGTAGAAGCCTAGTGTCATGTTTTCGAAAAAAAATTTAGTATGCAAGGTTAACACATTGAGTAATTGCTTATTTCAGTCATTAAACCTGTCATTTACGTTTTTAAATTTTTGCTGTTATAGCCGCCATCGTTCCATTACATAGTGTCTAGAGTCCGCTGGCGCCATGACGGTTGTAGCCGCAACCTAATTAAAGGTGCTTAATTAATCAAAATTAAGTGTATTTAAGCAGAAAGAGTAAAACTATACTTCTAATATTCTAAAAATTACAAAAACATATAGTGTCAATTTTCGAATTTCACTTGTTTCTACTGTCCGTCAACGTGTTAAGATTCTAGGATTCCAAATGTTAAGATTCAGAAGTTGGAAAAATTTAAATTTTTGGAACTGAATTAACAATTAACTTACTAACGATGCCAGTGTTGCTAAATTTATTTTAGAAAATGTTATTAATATAAATGATTCCCGACAATACTGAAATGTTTGTATTGACAAGATTTCTTGATTGACATTTATTTACAAGGTTCAGTTGAAAACGATTTTATTTGAATATACAAGACTTTTTTGGGTGTAGACATCAATAAAACCAATAGACATTAAGACAAATATATTCTGAAAGATTCAAATCAAACTTACGGTTAGTTTCAGAGTAATCGTGTTTGAGGTGTTTGGGGATTCCACGCCCTATTATTTAATGCCACTTATACTTTAGTTCAAATTGAAAGTAAGTAATGTTGAATTGGCCATTTTAACATATGTAAAAAAATTTTACTAAGATCTTTTGATTAAATGTATTGGGAGTTAATAACTGTTTTACACAAATGATCGAGAACTGGACTTACAAATTTTATTTCGACTTCAAAATGTTATTCATGATCTCAAGTACCTTTGCATAGTATTATGATATCTCTGATGTTAACTATTGTCACCAGTGGGGAATTGAGAAAAATTTAATTTCAATTGGATGAATTTTCTGTCTCAAATAATATATCAATATCCGGGATCTCCAAATTTGTTGGAGTAAAATACCTCTCACGCTTATGTCTTCAGTCGTATATGATATTTTTTAAAATTAAAAGATCCATGCTTTTCTGATATTAATACAATTAATTTTTTTTTTGCCAATGATTAAATTGAATTGATTCTTAAATTAAATTTAAGAACTTTATTGATCTTACTGTACTAATTCTTAAGTCCAATAAATACAAATACAAAAAAATACAAAAATACAAAATACAATGAAGCATGGTAATATACCCAATGTTGTTCGTACGGGTTGGGTAATATGGTAATAATAGAACATAGCGTAAATCAGACGAAATTGTTTGTTTCAATTTGAATTGCATATTAAGATCTCTTAAAGAATTGCAACCTGCCTCTTGTAAATAATATAAATTACTTCGGCTAGTAGAGAGTAGCTCTTCTAAAGCGTTAATGTTGTTATCGTGTTTACAGAAAAAACTATATGCTACAATAATGTATTTTGTCGACCATGTTTTATGTTGTAAAAATGGTATTTTAAGAAATGAACCTTAATGAATGCGAAAAAGCACGATCTTAATATTCACATTAAATAAACACGAATATTCTATTTTTCGATTTGTTTTATTTATATAAAGAGTGATTTTTTAAGTGCCTGATAACTTTTTTTTTTAAAAAAACGCATAAAATTTGCAAAATCTCATCGGTTCTTTATTTGAAACGTTAGATTGGTCCATGACATTTACTTTTTGAAGATAATTTCATTTAAATGTTGACCGCGGCTGCGTCTTAGGTGGTCCATTCGGAAAGTCCAATTTTGGGCAACTTTTTCGAGCATTTCGGCCGGAATAGCCCGAATTTCTTCGGAAATGTTGTCTTCCAAAGCTGGAATAGTTGCTGGCTTATTTCTGTAGACTTTAGACTTGACGTAGCCCCACAAAAAATAGTCTAAAGGCGTCAAATCGCATGATCTTGGTGGCCAACTTACCGGTCCATTTCTTGAGATTAATTGTTCTCCGAAGTTTTCCCTCAAAATGGCCATAGAATCGCGAGATGTGTGGCATGTAGCGCCATCTTGTTGAAACCACATGTCAACCAAGTTCAGTTCTTCCATTTTTGGCAACAAAAAGTTTGTTAGCATCGAACGATAGCGATCACCATTCACCGTAACGTTGCGTCCAACAGCATCTTTGAAAAAATACGGTCCAATGATTCCACCAGCGTACAAACCACACCAAACAGTGCATTTTTCGGGATGCATGGCCAGTTCTTGAACGGCTTCTGGTTGCTCTTCACTCCAAATGCGGCAATTTTGCTTATTTACGTAGCCATTCAACCAGAAATGAGCCTCATCGCTGAACAAAATTTGTCGATAAAAAAGCGGATTTTCTGCCAACTTTTCTAGGGCCCATTCACTGAAAATTCGACGTTGTGGCAGATCGTTCGGCTTCAGTTCTTGCACGAGCTGTATTTTATACGGTTTTACACCAAGATCTTTGCGTAAAACCTTCCATGTGGTCGAATAACACAAACCCAATTGCTGCGAACGGCGACGAATCGACATTTCACGGTCTTCAGCAACACTCTCAGAAACAGACGCAATATTCTCTTCTGTACGCACTGTACGCATTCGTGTGGTTGGTTTAATGTCCAATAAAGTAAACTGAGTGCGAAACTTGGTCACAATCGCATTAATTGTTTGCTCACTTGGTCGATTATGTAGACCATAAATCGGACGTAAAGCGCGAAACACATTTCGAACCGAACACTGATTTTGGTAATAAAATTCAATGATTTGCAAGCGTTGCTCGTTAGTAAGTCTATTCATGATGAAATGTCAAAGCATACTGAGCATCTTTCTCTTTGACACCATGTCTGAAATCCCACGTGATCTGTCAAATACTAATGCATGAAAATCATAACCTCAAAAAAATCACCCTTTATGTATATGACGTGTAATAACAGATGATTGAATCAAACCAAACTATGCAAACTATAAATTAACCGAGAACTTTAAAAAAGATTGCATTTAATATTCGTACATAAAATAAATGATCATGAGAATGTGTTGTAAAAAGAGTCTTAACGTGTAAAGATTACTCTGCGTTATCTATCTATCTGAACGCATCCTTGCATTTGACAGATGTGATTACACCCTAATGTGATAGATTATCGAGACTCGTTGTAACGATACTCGAAGTGTATGCAAAAAAAATTGAAGTGCAGCCATCTTTCTTTTACCTAAATCCTCACGCAAGTGACAAGGTAAGATATTAATTTATTTCTAAACTTATGAAAACTCCATCAAATGCTTCAAAAATTATGTAAACACATAGCGTAAATATGTTAGAAAGTGTTCAGGTGTAATTCTCCTAACTAACTTTTCGCCTTCATGTCCAGCCTTCGATTAACCAATGTTACACGTGTTTTGCTGACGAAGTTCCCTGTAGTTGGCACTAATTTACTGACCAATATATTTTTTTTTATTTTTCAGCAAGCAAACATGCAACTGTTCGTACGTGGTTTGGAAACCATCGAGACCCTAGAGGTTCAACAAGATGCTACCATCGCCGCCGTTAAGGTAAGTGGAGCTTCTATATCTTGAACATTTTAACCTCAAATTCGATTGCAACAAATATTGATTAATTTTTCTGCTTATAGGCTCAAATCTCCATGGCTCATGGCTTTGCCTGCGAGGATATCACATTGAATTGCGCCGGCAATGCTTTGACCAACGATATGTCAGTCAGCTCCTTGGAATCCTTCGAGTTGGATATCACCGTGCCAATGCTTGGTGGTAAGGTGCATGGTTCATTGGCGCGTGCCGGTAAAGTCAAGGGCCAGACCCCCAAGGTTGAGAAGCAGGAAAAGAAGAAGAAGAAGACCGGTCGCGCGAAGAGAAGGATTCAGTACAACCGTCGTTTCGTCAACGTTGTCCAAGGTTTTGGACGTCGTCGTGGACCTAACGCTAACTCTGCATAAGTTGATAAATAATTTTTAAATGTTATATTTTTAATTTTTGCTAAAAAACACAATTAAACATCAATCTGTGAAAACTCAACATTTTTTATTAAATCTATTTGAAAATCAAGTGTTCTAGTTAAAGTTATAAAATGCAGCTAAATTATGGCGACTGCTGTTTCATGAATGTAACCAGTTTGTGTTCAATTCTAGGTGGTGAATTGCTTCTGTGACTTGTCTCTTTTGACCACATACATACGAAAGTACCAGTATTCCATGAATATAACAAACACAGCAATTGTGAAACCTTTTAAGAAATGAAGTAAGTGAACGAATTGAAACTAGAATTTAAAATTTTTTTACAAACCGATCAGCAACACCAAGAAACAGCCTTGCATGTCGACCAAGTTGACTTTGTGGTTGGTGATTTGCCTTAAAACGCCTTTGCCATTGCATTTGTCCATTGACGGAAGATTCGTCTGATGCCAACGTTCAATGAAGCCCATCTGAAAGAGCCGCTTTATTTGGGCGTTTACTAATTGTAGATAAGGACTGTTTGTGGGCATAATCAAAGCAATCTGTTCATCAACAAAGTTCTCTTTGCCTGAAGTAAATTATGACAATTTAAAATTCATTGTTCCTGATTGTTTATTGGCTAGGATTACCCAGAATATATTTACACTCTTTATCTTTCTCGAAATGCCGTTGTATGATAAGTTGAAGGTTGATGCGCCAATCAATGTTTACTCTATCACCGCGTTCAACTGCATCAATATCCTCACCATCAGTATTACTATAAACAATGGCTAAATCCATGTATTGACGAATGTCATCTCTGGTTGTCGTCTATGAAGTATACAATTAAGTTCAAATTCTGAATTAATTACGTTCAATTAAATTTTTGAGAATGATTTAGTGTTGAGAAAGGTACAAATTTTTGAGTATCTTTCGAAAGGCATTTTTTTCCTTAAGCCCCGGGGTGTTTGTTAAAACTGTTAAATATAGACTTACTTGGGACACGCTATTTCGGCATTAAGTAAGGAATGTTTTGTAATATTTTTTATTCTTTTAAGACGTATATGCTTTTATGAATTATTTAGTACTAGCCTTTTCCCGGCGCGCATTGCTGCACCCTGCAAATATGGGAACATAATAGGTGTATTCAAAACTTTTCTTAAACTCATAGTTTGACACACTGTCATTTTCCACTGTACGTTACAGTTTCCCAGTAGCAGGAGATCACCAAATAGTAACTCTATTTTTAGTTTGTATGTAAGTACTGCTACTTTTACTTCCAAAACTATGCGATATTACAAATTTTAATTGTATGGGCGGATACATTATCAAGTTTTAGTACAGTTGCCGACAGTGGGCATACAAACTAAATTACCAAAATTCAGCCAAATCGACAAAAACCGTAGGAAATATAGCATTTTTATTGATTTGTGGGCGGTTAAAGGGGGTGTGACAGAAATTTAAGCCATCTCGTACTTCAAAAAAATGTACTGCCAAAATTTCAGCTCAATCAGCTCAATAATTTTGAAATTTCCAGCCATCACACAGACAGCGTTTCGCTTTTTATGTTTATATTTTGGATAAAGATTATTGGCTATAACTTTTGATTGGTAAGAGGTACTAAGATAATTTTTTTTAATGAATTAATTTTTTAGCTTGTATATTTTTCAAAAATATAAAAACAATATTGGAAAAAAATTTTGTTCGAAAAAAATCAGTAGGCCTTGATTTTTGACACAAAAATGTTTTTTAATTTTTGCGTAAAATTGAAACAATTTTTGCCTATAAATGTTATCATTTTTAAATAGAGTGAAAAATTTGCGAATTTGAATTTAAATTATTTTTACAACAAATGCAAGTTTTAAGCCTTTTTTTTGAGGAAAACTCCAATATTTCAGATCTTTTTTGAAAAAAATATGTAAAATATATACATATACTCAACTAACGATATTCTTGCAATAAGGTTTTCATAGTACTTTGATGAAGCTTTGAGACAAAAAAAAAATTTAACAAAATGTTTAAAAAAGCGGCGGAAATATTTGAATCGAAAGTCACAAAATTAAATTTCTGATTGATTTTTCCTCATTTTTGAGCAGCGATGTTGCATTATATATATGGTTGTAAAATTTATTAACTATTTTTCATAGTTTTCAAGATATGTTCATGTTTTTGATGTGAAAATAACGGACATTTTTTTAATTTTACTTTATTTTTTAAGTATTTTATATTTTGTAAATATTTGCATATAAGAAAACCACTAAAAATATGCGATTTTGTAAAAATTTGTACTACAGCACCATCTGGTGTCCAAGGTGGATCAAAGAAGATAGTGCTAAAAAACTCATTGTACCTGAAAACCCCTATGTACCAATTTTCATCCTAATCACATTAGCGGTTTGGGAGTTTTAGATGGTTTTGCAAAAAATTTGTACTACAGCGCCCTCTGTTCAAGTTGGGTAAAAAAGATAGCAAAAAATACTTAACGTACATGACAACTACGATATAACAATTTTCATCCCAATCACATGAGCAGTTTGTGAGTTTTAGGCAGTTTTGTAAAAAATTTGTGCTACAGCGCCCTCTGGTGTTCAAGGTGAATAAAAATTGATAGCCCACAAACATGCACTGTACCAAAAAACTTCTATACACACATTTTCATGCCAATCGAATGAATAGTTTAGGAGTCTATTGCATAGTTACACACAAAACCTCATTTTTTATGCATATAGATAACAAAAAAGTGGGCGTAAAAGTGGGCGTGGTCAATTTTTATTGAGTAAAAACTTAAAATGGATTACTAGAACCATTTAAAAAATAAATTAGCCAAATCGGTGTAGCCGTTTTCCGATTTATATAAATAAAAAAGTGGGCGTGGTCAATTTTTCTTTCCGTAAAAACCGAAGTTAGACTGTTGCGAACATTAAAAAAAAAATTATCCAAATCGGTCCAGCCGTTCTCAACTGATACCAACGAACGACATTTGATTTTTATTTATATAGAGATAAGGAATTATCTTATATAATTTACATTTCTTCGTTGTTTCTTCAACTGAATCTTTAAGTTTGAAATTATTTCAATTAACAATTCTCACGTAACAAAAATAAATGCTTTACTAAGGTTGTATTATGAGTGGAATTTAAGACAGAAGTCTAATTCCTAAAGTCCTTAGATGTTTCTTCTTCAGATCTTCAAAATATATCATCCTGATCGGAAAATAAAAAGTAAATAAGAAAAAGGATTTAAATTATAATGCTTAGAATTATAATGTTTAAAGTTTACAAAAATTACAATGTTTCAAATGTCTATAAAGTCTTAGATATAACTTGAAAAAGCTTTTTCCTTGCTTCGCCTCTATTAAAATTCCTCTATTTTAATTAAATAGATATTTATAATTAAAATTCCATCAAATTAAAAGACTGAATTAAAATAGACATAACAGCGAATTGTATTGGCATTCTCTAAGTTCTAAAGAAAATTTTGTGAAGTTAAAAAAATTATTTAGGAATTTATTGTCTTCGGCTTAGCCGAATTTGTTTTGTGGTATTTAAATTATGATGGTTTTGCTATTATGATGACGTCACTATGTTTGAGGACTAGCCTAGTGGTTTTGCTTCAATTTTGGCAAATTTCTAGCTTGGTGTGAATATTTGGATTTATTTTTGTGGAATTTGAAGAGATTTTACCATTTTGATATCGTCACTTTGGTTTCTATTTGAACTGTAATATTTTCAACTGTTCTACATTTATAAAATAACAATTTAGCCTAGAAATATGCTTTAATAGTTATTCTCAAATAAAGGTTCAGTCATGGTCATGATACAATTACAAGGTAGGCTCATTTTAAAATGGCTGTTTAATTGTGAATTTTTGCAACAACAAAGCTGTAGAAGCCACAAACGTCAAACGACAAAAGCAACAACAACAACAAAGAAAAACTAGAAGCTATCAGCTGATTTTGACAACTAGCGCACCCTGCTCTCCAATATGAGCCTACCTGGTAATTGTATCATGGTCATGGTTGAATAAATAAGGTTGTCTCGTGCCTAATCGTACTCTCAGGACCCACAATTGTCAAAATCAATGAGATTTGACATTTATGGGAACTAGCTCTCACCCATGCGACAACCTTATTAATTCAACCATGGGTTCAGTTAAATTGTGCTTTAAAAATCGCTCATGTCGTTGCCAAGCTTATGGGTTCAGGACGAATATTTTTTTTAGGACTTAAGAACTCATAAGAAGGGAATGAATAATGGATGAAAAAGGATTTTTCGCAATAGAAGAACTTAATCAAGAAAATTACTACAAATGGAAGTTCAAAATTCAATTATATCATTTTGTGGATTTTTGACTTAAAAGTAAATTGACCGATGCTCATTTGCAGTATCCATTTAGGTGAAGGAGAGGAATTAGGAACTGAAACAAATACGATGAACGTATGTTTTCACATACTCAATTTAACCCATTAAGTCCGGGAAGAGCACAATTTTAATATGATGCTTGAGACTTATTTTCTGCTATAAAAAATTGGAATAAAAAATTCCAAACATACCTATTCTACAATTTTTGGGGTCGCTCTTTCGATTGGTGCAGTCGGATTTGCATAATAATGACTTTTGGAACCAATATGGCGCATTTTAATTAAAAAAATTACGAAATTTTTTGCGTTTTTCTTTTTTGTGAATCTTTTTCGCATAAATAAAGTTACTGAATCAGTGCCAAACTAAAACCAAAAGTGCACAAAATATCTAAAGTATAACTATGAATATTTTTTTTTTGTTTGAATCAACCTAACTTGACGGCCTAAAAAACTCCCTTATACACATTTTCTAGTAATTTTGAAGATTTTATGAAATTCGGTCGGCCATATTGAATCCGCCATCTTAAATTTTGAAAATCTTACCTCAAATTCGTGATCAGCGATCTCAAAAACCCCTTCTTTATATATTTTTGGGACAATTATATTATTAGAGATGTAAATTTTATTAATAATACTCATAATTTACCAAATAACGTTAATTTTTTACGTATTGAGATATTGAAGAGGTTAGGTTGATTCAAACCAAAAAAAAAATATTCATAGTTATACTTTAGATATTTTGTGCACTTTTGGTTTTAGTTTGGCACCGATTCAGTAACTTTATTTATGCGAAAAAAATTCACAAAAAAGAAAACCGCAAAAAATTTCGTTATTTTTTTAATTAAAATGCGCCATATTGGTTCCAAAAGTCATTATTTTGCAAATCCGACTGCACCAATCGAAAGAGCGACCCCAAAAATAGTAGAATAGGTATGTTTGGAATTTTTTATTCCAATCTTTAATAGCAGAAAATAAGTCTCAAACATCATATTAAAATTGTGCTCTTCCCGGACTTAATGGGTTAATGGGAGGAAAGGATTATCTATGCTACCCAGTAGCTTAGCGAGCAGTTACGATAGGTACAGCTCTGGAGTTAAGACCAGAGGTGGATCTTACAATGATAGTGTGACTCATCTGTCCCATTTATTCGGGACATGTCCCCAAATTTTGGCAACTGCCCGGTATCCCCAAATCGGACCAAATGTCCCCGAATTCTGCGAGAAATTTTTTATTCACATTTTGGTTATTTGACTAAATTTATAACTGCTGAAAAAAATTCAGGACGTACAAACTTTTAGGAGATATGGTTCAATAGTCATATTGAGTTGAAAAAGTCTACGTGCTAGAGAAAAAAGCACGCTTTCAAGTAAGTACTTTGGAAAGCACCGTATTCCTGGATTGAAGTTCATCTGTAGAGAAGTTTTGGACTTGCTTAAAAAAACGCCAGAAATGCTGAAAAAACTTGCTAATAGCCAAAAAGATCATAAACAAACAAAGAATACGAATAAACAATTGGACAAAGAAGAAGCAGTTTTAAGCCATTGATCATTTTGACGCGACGAAGTTACGTTGTACCGGATAGGTTTCCAAAAAAGTTGAAAAAGGCATTTTTTCAAAATTCATCGGCGTTGCATTGAATTGTTGCTCGCTGAGTATACGAGCTATGACTAAAAAAATGGTACGACCGTAAAGGTTAATTCTTTGACTTCATTATAAAAACAAAACAAAAATTTAAAACGTCATCGGGACGCAGTGGGAGCTGCTTAAGAAACGCAACTGAAAATTTGTTACATAGAATTATTACTCACTGAGTATTATTGCTAGGATAAAAATGTGATAAGCCAATGAAGGCCTGTTCTAAGCCCTTACAACAAACTTAGACAAAAAATTTCTGATGTCATGGGGACACAGAGAGAGCCGCTCAAAGATCGAAAATGGAACATTCATGCAGCAGCGTTGCATTGAATTTTTACTCGGTGAGTATATAAGCTAAGATAAATGTTTGAAAAGGAAAATGAAAGATTTATACTTGGCCTTACGACAAAAATAAAAAAAAATAATTCCGACGTCACCAGATCGTGAATATAGCAGCTTATGTAACAGAAATGTAATATCGTTGCATGGAATTTTTACTCACTCGGGAGAGTGCTACGGTAAATTTTGTTTTACGACAGCACAAATGTGTTATTACGCCTCACAACTAAATTTCAAAAAAAATCTTGTCATCATGATTTCAGTGTGGCAACCACATAATGCTGTAAAAATGCCGCAAGCATGAAAAAAAGTTGCATGGAATTTTAACTCTGTGACTACTATCACGAATGTAAATTTTAAAGAACGAAAATGAAGGTGAAGTCTTCGGGCACATGATAAAAATATAAAAAAGAGTTGGCTGTGCCGTGGACACACCCGTAGGTTTTGACGTGACGAAGTTTCTTGCTGTTGTTGTTAATGTTGATGTTGATATTGATGTTGATGTTTATGTTGATGTTGATGTTGATGTTGATGTTGATGTTAATGTCGATGTTGATGTTGATGTTGATGTTGATGTTGATGTTGATGTTGATGTTGATGTTGATGTTGATGCTGATGTTGATGTTGATGTTGATGTTGATGTTGATGTTGATGTTGATGTTGGTGTTGATGTTGGTGTTGGTGTTGGTGTTGGTGTTGGTGTTGGTGTTGTTGTTGTTGTTGTTGTTGGTGTTGGTGTTGGTGTTGGTGTTGGTGTTGGTGTTGGTGTTGGAGTTGTTGTTGGATTTGGAGTTGGTGCTTTTCGTTTAGCTTTTTTTTGCTTCCCCATTGGTTGTGCTCTAATTTCAATTAATTTAGCAAAAGTGATGCATATGCGTCACATTAGGCGGTTCCCTGAGGGTTTTTGACACGCCGTCAATTTTTTTTTTTATTTTTGTCATATGCCCGAAGACCTCACCTTTGTTTTCGTTCCTTAGAATTTACCGTTGCACCAGTAGTCACAGAGTTAAAAATCCATGCAACGTTTTTTCATGGCTGTAGCATTTTTACTGCATTATGTGATTGCATCCCTGAAATCATGACAACAAAATTTTTTTTGTAATTTAGTTGTGAAGCGTAATAACACATCCCTGCTGTCGTAAAACAAAATTTACTGTAGCACTCATCCTGAGTGTGTCATAATTCCATGCAACGATATTACATTTCTGTTACATAAGCTGCTATATTCACGACCTGACGACGCCGGAATTTTTTTTTTTATTTTTGTCGTAAAGCCATGTATAAAAACTTTATTTTCCTTTTAAATTTTTATCGTAAGTTATATACTCATCAAGTAAAAATTCAATGCAACGCCGCTGCGTGATTGTTGCGTTATCGATCTTTGAGCGGCTCTCTGAGCGTCCCCATGATGTCAGAAATTTTTTGTCTAATTTTGTTGTGAGGGCTTCCAGTAGGCCTTTATTGGCGTATCGTATTTTTAATCCTATCACTAATACTCAGCGAGTAATAATTCCATGTCACAAATTTTCAGTTGCGTTGCTTACGCAGCTCCCACTACGTCCCTATGCCGTATTAAATTTTTTTTTGTTTTTTTAATATAGTCAAAGAATTAACCTTTATGATCATACTATTTTTTTAATCAAAGCTCTTATACCCAGCGAGTAACAATTCAATGAAACGCAGATGAATTTTTAAAAAATTCATTTTTCAAATTTTTTTTGAAACTAGAGCAGTACAACGTAACTTCGTCACGTCAAAAAAATTGACGGCGTCATGAGTCTCCTCAGGGAACCGCCTAAAGTGACCTATATGCATCACTTTTGCTGGATTAATTGCATGCTACAATAAAATTGCAAGTAAATAAAAAAAGCAAAACCAAAAGCAACAACACCAACATCAACACCAACACCAACACCAACACCAACACCAATACCAACACCAACAACATCAACAACAACATCAACATCAACATCAACATCAACATCAACATCAACATCAACATCAACATCAACATCAACATCAACATCAACATCAACATCAACATCAACATCAACATCAACATCAACATCAACATCAACATCAACATCAACATCAACATCAACATCAACATCAACATCAACATCAACATCAACATCAACATCAACATCAACATCAACATCAACATCAACATCAACATCAACATCAACATCAACATCAACATCAACATCAACATCAACATCAACATCAACATCAACATCAACATCAACATCAACATCAACATCAACTTCAACATCAATATCAATATCAACATCAACATCAATATCAACATCAACATCAACATCAACATCAACATCAACATCAACATCAACATCAACATCAACATCAACATCAACATCAACATCAACATCAACATCAACATCAACATCAACATCAACATCAACATCAACATCAACATCAACATCAACATCAACATCAACATCAACATCAACATCAACATCAACTTCAACATCAATATCAATATCAACATCAACATCAACATCAACATCAACATCAACATCAGCATCAACATCAACATCAACATCAACATCAACATCAACATCAACATCAACATCAACATCAACATCGACATTAACATCAACATCAACATCAACATCAACATCAACATAAACATCAACAACAACAACAACAACAACACATATAACAAACAAGAAACTTCGTCACGTTAAAACCTACGGGTGTGTCCACGACACAGCCAACTTTTTTTTTATATTAAGGGTTTTAACTCGGAGAATTCAAATCAATAAACTTACAACTTTCTTTCTTTATACACGGAGAGAAAAAAATCAAGCATTCTACACTTGAATTAAAATTAATTAAGTAAAAGTAATTAAATATCTTGAAATCACAGAATTATACAAACTTATATAAGTAAGTGAAACAACGTATAGTATATCACTCTAAAAAATACCTTCGCTATTGCATTGATCTTATATATCATTATTCGAAAGTATGTATCAATTAAACTATCTCGAATAATTTCTACTCATATATCTTAAATCAAAATACATATAGAATTTATACGTATCCTACTTTTAAGTTAAGCTTAAGGTCTACGCTGCCAAAGCTGTATCCAATAATTAGTTTTAAATTTTAATTTTAAGTTAATAATAAATAATAATTATAATTATCTTGAATTAAGCAAATATGCTATATTTATAGCATTATTTTGTTAGAATTGAGCAAATTTAAAGCACATGTCATTAAGAGAAAAATTTTTTTATTTGCTGAAAGCTCAAGAATATTTTTTTCTTCTTGAACTATAATATTTTTTATTATAGTTTTCGGAAAACTATTTGCTTGATTTGAGAAATTGATTTTCAAATCAACCACAATTTTCTTAATACTATAATGTTTTGCGTGATATTAGAAACTTAACTTTCTTATTAAGAGAGAATATGCTTGATCAAAGTAAACAATTTGCTGATAACGAGAATAATTTGCTAGATTTTAGTAATATGTTAGCCTCGAATTGAGAAGAATTGATCGATCCAAGGAATTAAGTGTCTGAAAATTAGAAAGTTTTGCTTGATATATAAGATTATTTTTTATTTTGTTTCTGAAAATAGTAAAACAAAGCATTGTGTTTTTAAATTAAAAAAAAACGAGCGAGCCTTACAGCAGTCGCATATGATATGTAACTGACACCTCACATTGGTAATAAAAAAAACAAGAAATGGCCGTTTCAGCCCTTGAAAGGACTTTGACCGAGCTTCTTATCATCAATTGTGTTGTGCTTTTTGCGAAATGTTTAAACACAAGTGATCTATATCTACACCTGCAAGCTTTATACCGACTCCGAACGGCTTATGTTCTCAAGAAGCTTTTCATGGCAGTTTTTACTCTCTGAGGTTTGCCATTGTCTGCCTTGGTAATAACCCTGGTTAAAAAAACATTTATAGTGATTAAAATCATCTGAAAAGTTGTAAAATCCTTCCGCAAGGCACTGTTACGTTGAATTGAACTATTCTCAATTTTTTTTGGCTTTACCTTTCCAACTTTAAATTTTTCCTCACTTGTTTTCTGCCGGTAATCTCGCATATACTCTGCTCTGGATTTACCTATCTCTGCAAATCACAAAATTATTATAATTAAATTAGATTTATATATATTTAAAATATTAACCTTGTACAATATTAATAATATTAATATATTAAATATTAACCGCCAAAAACAGCTGTTTGGTCTTGTTTCTTTTACTTTGGATGTTGGAAAAAATAAGGTTATTATTTTTCTTTTACATGAAGGCTACACAGGTTTGTGTCTAAACTAAATTGTAGCATGCACTGTAGTTAAATAAAATTGAAAGGAAATTGTGGCTTCGTTCATTTTACTGTGATTTAAAACAGATATCAATGTGGTTTGTGTAGCAGCTATTCGAGCCTAAAAGGCTGCAATTAATTGTGTGATAAATTAAATGGCGCTTGCTTTCCAGACTTCTTGTTACGGATTTCCATCGCATTTTATCACATCACTCCCACATGCTGGAAACCGATCGGTAAGGTATTACATATCAAAAAACTAAAGTTATTTTTTTAAAAGATTTTCTGATATCTTCTGATATACATATCACTAAATGAATCAATTGTGTTAAATTAATTGTGATCAGATAATGAATAATATATCTTCAGATGAGTGATTTTTATTTAACTCATAATTTTAAGGCTAAAGGTTGAAATATATAAAATTGAAAGTACTAGCATATTTTTACACAATATATTTTTGCGTACGTTATGTGTCCACTATGATGATTTCTTCAAAGCTATTTTTTCACCTTTAGAAACATATCTTAACCTTAAATTGTTTTAGGGGTTTAGTTTGAGGTTTATATGAAAGAATAAATAAGGTTTTGTTAAAAAATGTTTTGCGCAATTAATTTTAGAACAGTCAAAAACGAGCAAAAACGATCGCAAAAAGTTGGTATGTTATTTAAGGTTAAATTTGACTCTTTGGTGGCGAAATAGAGTTTAGAAAATCAAAACGTTTATGCATATACATATAACGGGTAAATCATAGGTTATTTTGACACTGACAACTGTTTCCCGATCGACATCTTGACATATAGTTAGTATCATACCTCCGCGGAAAGAAATGAGTCGCTTTACGCTTGAACAACGTTGGTGCTCCAAAGTGAGTGCTGTGTAGCCCAAATGATTTTGGGCGAAAAATCATCTTTTCTGACGAGGCTAATTTTCATCTCGGCGGCTACGTTAACAAACAAAATTGCCGCATCTAGGGCTTGGAAAACCCGCACGTTTTGTCGAGAAGCCGATGGATCCATGGTGACAGTTTGGTGCAAATTGTGGAGTGGTGGCAGCATTGGACCATTTTTCTTCGAAAATGAGGCTCGGAATGACGCTTCGGTCAACAGCGGGCGTTACAAATCGACTTTTTTTTTACTGAAATTGGAGAGATGAATTTGAAAGACCTCATGCAGGACGGCGCGCCATGCCACACAGCCCACAATCGATCTTTTGCGCACCAAATTCCCAAATCGCCATCTTGGCGATTTCAATTGGCTGCCTCGGAGCTGCGATTTGACCGATTTGGACTTTTTTTTGTGGGGAACCGTGAAGGACCGATATTATGCCAACAATCCGGAAACAATTCAAGCACTTAAGGCCAATATCATCCAAACAATCTGTTAGCTACAGCCCGCAACCATCAACAAGGTCTTGGAAAATTGGAGCAACAGAATGCGCTACTGGGAAGCCAGCCGTGGCAGCCACTTAAACGATGTTGTGTTCCATAATTAATGGCCACTATGGGAATGTTTGCTCTTACTAATAAAGCCATAAAACATGGAAAAAATTAAATTTTGTTCATTTTATTGCGTTTTTAGAAAAAAAACTTTTATTTGATCCGCCCTGTACATACAAATATACAGTGACCAGTGTTTCCAACAATTCCAAGCCAAAAAGCACCAACTTGAAAAGCAAAACGTGTAATTTTGAGTAAAAAGCACTAAAAAAGAAATCTTTTATAAAAGAAGATAAAATTAGTAACTACTTATTATAAACAGCAAAAACTTTGTAAAGTTGGCTGAGTATCGAGTATATTGCAAAAAAAAAAACTTGCATTCTTTTTACTTACAAATTTTTTTTTTTGTTGATTCAACTAAAAAACTTTTATGAAACTTCGTTGTTTTTTTTAGGTGAATTTATAATTTTTATTTCGAATTTTCATACAAAATACAATTTCCTTAAGTTATCCTGTTTTACCTCGATATTTGTTTAATAAGATTTTGTTTAGGGAAAACGAAGAAAAGGTCCCTAGCAAGTACATATAGAAAATGTTCTTTGTTGTATTATTCAAGTTTTGTAGGCTTCAACCAAATTTTCTGACTAAGCTGACTTATAAACTTTTAAATGTTTATCGTTTAGTGTATTCAGTGCTTTATGAAATAAAACATTTTGTGTAAAAGTTTTTCAAAGATATGCCTATTTATAACGCATGGTTTTTAATAAACATTATTTTTAAAACAAAACAAACAAAACTGAAAAAATATTTAAAAGTTTTCATATAATTTTTCGAAAAATATTTAATTATAAATGCTAAAATATTTAAGCATTTAGTTTCTTAAAAAAAAAAACAAAAAGACAAAAGAAGAATGAGCACAAATCTTGGTTATTTTTTTTTAATTAATCAAAGAATACAGCATTTCTGCTTCATCATAACCAGCTGAATCATCATCTGATCAAAGTTTAGATTCTTTGGTATATAATAATATGACTTTTTAGTTTTAGTATAATTATTTTTACAAGGAATTTCATCAGGTATATTAAAAGAATCACAACACATTTAGTGTTTAATAATAAACCATATTTCGAAAATATGAGTTCGGAAATTTATACTCATTTCTTAATTCAGGGCTGCAAGAAAATATTCCTAGGTTAACAATCAAAATGCACTAAAAGCACAAAACTCAAAATGAAAATGCACTAATGTTGGTGCTTTTTCATTTAGTGCTTTTTTAAAAAAAAACGCGTATTGGAACATCAAAAAGCACTAGATCTAGTGCTAAAAGCATTGACTTGGCAACACTGACAGTGACTCTCAAAATTGTTCCCGCTTTTGAGCAAGTGAAAGCAAGATGTAAATTAAATATCTCAGAGAGCCTTAAAATAAAAAAATTGTTTGTTATTGTTTAAAATAAATTTTAACGCTTTCAGAAAGGTTTTTGTTGTTGCACGTAATTTCATTTATATATTTACTTCATAAGCTAGACTTTTGCTTGAATAATTTAGTGACTTCGCCTCTTACAATTTTTTACAAAATGGAATGACCTATCGTCAAATTTCAATGCGTTTAAAGTTTAAGCGTTGGAAAATTTACCAACTAAACACAAATCGGGACGAAAAAGGCTTGAGTTCTACATGTTCAGAAATTTGAAAATGCAGTCTAAATTAAACAGTTTCTAAGCGACCATGAAAATATGAGGTTTCAGCTGAAACAATTCGAAAGACTCTTCGAGGTGCTGGGTTAAGAGGTCGAGCAAAAATGAACAAGCCACTGCTCACTAAGAGACACCAAAACCACAAGCTAAATTTTGCAAAAAAATACGGAAATTGGACAAATGAGGATTGGGCGAGAGTAATTTGGACAGATGAGTCCAAAATTAATTGTTTGGGCTCTGGTGGAAGAGAATGGGTGTGGAAAACGAAGGGTGAAAAAATACAGCCTCATCACGTTAAGCCCACATTAAAGTTTGTTGGTGGCTCAATCATGGTTTGGGATTGCATGACGGCAAGTGGTGTCGAAAAGATTTCTAGGATATAAATAAAAAAAAAATAAATAACTGGCCATTTCAGCCCTTGAAAGGACTTTGACCTAGCTTCTTATGATCAATTGTGTTGTGCGTGCTATTAAGTTTGTACACAATTGACCGAGAAATGGACCTACAGGTTTAACGCCGACTCCGAACGGCGATGAACGTAATGTTCTTATTCTCAAAAAGCTTTACATGGTATTTTTGATTACTCTCTGAGGTTTGCCATTGTCTGCAGAGAGGTGGCGGCCGTACAGAAAAATTATTTTAATTCAAATAATATTCTGTCGCTGCTGGGGTTCGAACCCGGCTACGCACTTTAATCAACTACGCCACGGACGCCACTAGGAGATTTTTAGGATAATGGGTAAAATAACTTCATCGCCCTATATAGATATTTTGAATAGTAAGCTCATGTCTTCCATAGAAATGTTTGATTCCGAAGTTTCGGACATTGTCTTCCAGCAAGGCAATGATCCGAAGCATACTGCGAAGATAACTAAAAAGTGGTTTTTAGACATCCAAATTGATGTATTCCCTTGGCCACCCCAATCCCCAGATCTTAATCCAATTGAGCACCTGTGCGGGATTTTAAAAAGATCAGTGACAGGCGAAGTAGGAAATGTTGATGAATTGTGGCTTAAAGTTAAAAATGCATGGGATAATATACCACCTGTAACATGTAAAATTCTAGTTGACAGTATGCCCAGACGGATTCAGGCATTTATTGATTCCAACGGTGGTTACACTAAATATTAAGTATAAGACGACTATTTATTTTAAACTCATAACATTGTTCAAGCTATGAAAGTTTTTAATTTTAAAATATCTACATATTGTTAGAAGAAAACTTAAGTTTATGTTACATAAAATAAAAAAGAAAAGATTGAATACAGTACAATGGAAATAAAATAAAAATTATTAAAACTTTTTATGGTTTGAATGCTGTAAATTCAAAAAAGCGTGAACAATTTTGAGAGTCACTGTGTATTGAATTGACTGGAAAGTATTGGACACATTAATTAAGAATTTTAATTTTGTTGTTGACACTGGAAGTGGTGGTGGGGTCCTTGAAGCCGGTCCTCCTTATGGATGTGATGTTGATGCATATTGTGGTTGTTCCTGCTGCCTGGTCGTGGTGAATTTTATGCTCCTGTCACTTCATTCCCTGATGTTGATGGATATCGTGGTGTTTCCCACGACCATCCTCCTGTGCTTTGAGGTGGTTGCCCTGTAACTGATTGTGGTGAATTTGATGCTCCTGTAACTTCGTTCCCTGATGTTGATGAATATTGTGGTGTTTCCCAAGACCATCCCTCTGTGCTTTGAGGTGGTTGCCCTGTAACTGGTTGTGGTGAATTTGATGCTCCTGTCACTTCATTCCCTGATGTTGATGGATATCGTGGTGTTTCCCACGACAATCCTCCTGTACTTTGAGGTGGTTGCTTTGTCACCTCATTCCCTGATGTTGATGGATATTGTGGTGTTTCCCACGACCATCCTCCTGTGCTTTGAGGTGGTTGCCCTGTAACTGGTTGTGGTGCATTTGATGCTCCTGTCACTTCGTTCCCTGATGTTGATGGATATTGAGGTGTTTCCCACGACCATCCTCCTGTACATTGAGGTGGTTGCTCTGTCACCTCATTCCCTGATGTTGATGAATATTGTGGTGTTTCCCAAGACCATCCTCCTGTGCTTTGAGGTGGTTGCCCTGTAACTGGTTGTGGTGAATTTGGTGCTCCTGTCACTTCGTTCCCTGATGTTGATGGATATTGTGGTGTTTCCCACGACCATCCTCCTGTGCTTTGAGGTGGTTGCCCTGTAACTGGTTGTGGTGAATTTGATGCTCCTGTCACTTCGTTCTCTGATGTTGATGGATATTGTGGTGTTTCCCACGACCATCCTCCTGTGCTTTGAGGTGGTTGCCCTGTAACTGATTGTGGTGAATTTGATGCTCCTGTAAATTCGTTCCCTGATGTTGATGAATATTGTGGTGTTTCCCACGACCATCTTCCTGTGCTTTGAGGTGGTTGCCCTGTAACTGGTTGTGGTGAATTTGATGCTCCTGCACTAAGGGAAAAAAATATTAAATTTATCCAAAAACTTTTGAATTTATCCAAAAAGCGAGTCATTTTTGCACCAATAACGCATTTGAATAAATCGACTACGTAAATATTTAAAATTTATTTGAATACTTTTTTAATTAAATTAAATATTTAAATATTTAAACAGAATTAATAAAAAATATATTAAAATTAAGCACGAATTTTTTTAAAATATCTTTCAAATATTTACTATTTGAAAATAAACTATCGCATTTAAAGAAAATTTATATAGAAATATTGAATTTAAAAAAAACATATTTAAAGTGAATATGTTATTAATGGTTTTATGGTATTATTTTCTCCATATTGCGTTCATCAAATGCCATTGCCTGTATAATTTATTCTCGCTTCACTTTTTTTCGTTCTCAAATTTATACTATTTTTGTATACATAGTATACATAGTAAACATAGTATAAAATAGAGAACGAAAAAGTAATCTACAAAATATATGTAGATACAAGCAAAATATATAGGTAAATGACAACCGGTACAAGATATTACTGAGTAGATATTAAGTTGTCACTCCACCTTACATAATTTCATTTCTTTGCCAAACATGCATATTATATTGCTCTTGCAACAATAACTAAATGAGAACTATAAGACCCCCAACTGCAAGAAATATACTGCAGGAACAAAGTGCGATGCTGTTGCTGCTTGTCGGAATATGTGTGTACGTGTGCGATGCTGTTGCTGCTTGTCGGCGTATGTGTGGACGTGTGCGATGCTGTTGCTGCTTGCTTGTATGGAATATGTGTGTACGTGTGTGGTATAAATAAAATTCAAATACGGGAAAAAAACGAGTTGTAAAGAAAACATTTGATTTATCCACGTAAATATTTGAATAAAATTTATACTCAGGCGTGGATAATGCTAATATGCGTTTTTTCCCTTAGTGTGTCACTTCATTCCCTGATGTTGATGGATATCGTGGTGTTTCCCACTACCATCCTCCTGTACTTTGAGGTGGTTGCCCTGTCACCTCATTCCCTGATGTTGATGGGTATTGTGATGTTTCCCGTGACCATCCTCCTGTACTTTGAGGTGGTTGCTCTGTAACCGGTCGTGGTGAATTTGGGTCTACTGTCACTTCATGCTCTGATGTTGATAGATATTGTCGTGTTTCCCATGACCATCCTCCTGTACTTTGAGGTGGTTGCCCTGTTATTGGTCGTGGTGAATTTGGTGCTGCTGACACTTCATATACTGAGACCAAAATGCCTAGGATTGTTAAGAGCAAGCACAACAGGTAGAACTTCATATTGTTAGCTGATAGATTTAAAAAACGAGACTAATTTCTCAGTTCAATAAACCTGCTTTTATACAAAAAATTCACAACAAAATTCAAGATCTTCTCATATAACGTGCGTGTTTTTTAATTTCTTGTAGCAAATATTGATACAAGTTTTTGATTGATCTTTAAAACAAAAAGTTATATGTTTGCAAAAATATCGAAACACTATGAAATTATTGATAAATAAAAAAAGTTAAATAATTGTCTATTTAACTTATTACAAAATATAACAAACTAATGCGAGAAAAACCCACAAGATAGTCTGTGTTTTCGTTTAATAAAATACTCCTACGTCAACTGTGTAAGTTTATATAAAGTGCAGTCTTAGTATTTGGATATAAAGTATGGGTAAGTCAAAATCTCAGACGTGTTCAAAATATTTCAACAATATTAATATTGGCCTCGATTGTCGCGTAGGTAGCGTGCTCGACTGCCACCCAAAAGGTCGCAGATTCGAATCCCGGCCAGGCCATGGCCTACGCTTTAACCTCTCGCATTTACAATTTTCTTTCCTCATTTCTAATCAACTGAAATTGAAAACTCATAGTGAAGTTTGAGGATGAAGATTGCCTTAAAACCTGAATTGACTGAGGTAAAGACATAATACTTGCCTCAGATTCATATTCTCATGTTTCTACGGCTTTCCACCACGCTTCAAAAACATCCTACACATGTTTCCCTTGATTGCCTTTTCCCTCCCACTAATCTATCAATCCATTTCGAACCAAGGCAGACTTGACTGAATAGGTATTACACCTGAATTCCTTGGATTAAAGCTAAAAAAATAGAAAAAAAAAATGTGTAAAGTATAGGTTCCTTTACCTTTTGTAGAATTTATGAAGATTTTTCTATTTTGATGACATCACTTCATATTGGAGATAGACAAAGTTTTTATTAAATTTTCCTAAACTTCAAACTTTAGAAAGTGTTTATTAGAAAATGTCAAAGGATGCAATTGGCTGTGTAATTGACTAATTGACGTTAAAGCGTGTATTCACACTTTTCCCACTTGCTATGCGTGTACTTTCCCTTCTCCCTTAACTTTATCTTCATTCTTATTCATATATTTTTCCTAATATTTATCCAACTGATTGTGCTAGTCCCTGTCCAGATTGTTCTTTTAATCCATTTACACATTCTTGGATTAGTTCCTGTCCTAAGACTTGTTCTAACCATTTTTTCAATCCTTATCCTAATTCTATTCCAAAACCTTGTCTGAATTCTTGTTCACTCCCTTTTCTAATTCTTGTCCTAATCCTTGTAATATTTGTCCTAATTTTTGAAAATTTGATTTTGGTATTGTTCTTGTTTTCTTGCCTTGTTTTCTTGTTTTTGTTTTTGTTCTTGATCTTATTCTTGTTCTTGTTTTCTTGTTTTCTTATTTTCTTTTTTTATTATTTTCATGTTTTTGTTTTTGTTCTTATTCTTGTTTTTGTTCTTGTCCTTGTTCTTGTTCTTGTTCTTGTACTTGTTTTCTAATTTTCTTATTTTCATGTTTTTGTTTTTGTTTTTGTTCTTGTTCTTGTTCTTGTTTTTGTTTTTGTTTTTGTTTTTGTTCTTGTTCTTGTTCTTGTTCTTGTTCTTGTTCTTGTTCTTGTTCTTGTTCTTGTTCTTGTTCTTGTTCTTGTTCTTGTTCTTGTTCTTGTTCTTGCTCTTGTTTTTGTTCTTGTTCTTGTTCTTGTTCTTGTTCTTGTTCTTGTTCTTGTTCTTGTTCTTGTTCTTGTTCTTGTTCTTGTTCTTGTTCTTGTTCTTGTTCTTGTTCTTGTTCTTGTTCTTGCTCTTGTTCTTGTTCTTGTTCTTGCTCTTGTTTTTGTTCTTGTTCTTGTTCCTGTTCTTGTTCTTGTTCTTGTTCTTGTTCTTGTTCTTGTTCTTGTTCTTGTTCTTGTTCTTGTTCTTGTTCTTGTTTTTGTTCTTGTTCTTGTTCTTGTTCTTGTTCTTGTTCTTGTTCCTGTTCTTGTTCTTGTTCTTGTTCTTGTTCTTGTTCTTGTTCTTGTTCTTGTTCTTGTTCTTGTTCTTGTTCTTGTTCTTGTTCTTGTTCTTGTTCTTGTTCTTGTTCTTGTTCTTGTTCTTGTTCTTGTTCTTGTTCTTGCTCTTGTTTTGGTTCTTGTTATTTTTCTTGTTCTTGTTCTTGTTTTTGTTTTCATGCTTTTGTTCTTAATCTGTTTCTTGTTCTTGTTTTTGTTTTCTTGTTTTTGTTTTCTTGTTTTTGTTCTTGTTCTTGTTTTATTGTTTTTGTTCTTGTTCTTGTTCTTGTTCTTGTTCTTGTTCTTGTTCTTGTTCTTGTTCTTGTTCTTGTTCTTTTTCTTGATCTTGTTCTTGTTCTTGTTCTTGTTCTTGTTCTTGTTCTTGTTCTTGTTCTTGTTCTTGTTCTTGTTCTTGTTCTTGCTCTTGTTTTGGTTCTTGTTATTTTTCTTGTTCTTGTTCTTGTTTTTGTTTTCATGCTTTTGTTCTTAATCTGTTTCTTGTTCTTGTTTTTGTTTTCTTGTTTTTGTTTTCTTGTTTTTGTTCTTGTTCTTGTTTTATTGTTTTTGTTCTTGTTCTTGTTCGGTGAGTTACTTTTTTTGAATTCTGCGAAGTTAGACGAGGTAAATAGAGCGAACGATTTTTGATGACATTTTTAACAATCGTGAACCTGCTCAAAGCGCATTGTGTGTTTGTACGTTGGATGGAACAAGATTAAAGAAATATTCTAATTTTTGTTTGTCATGTCAATAACTATGTCAATAACTATTTATCTGTTATATAAAATTTTATGTTTGCACTACTGTCAACTTATTAATGCAAATAAAGATTGGCTTTTTCATGATTATACAACCCGTCGATACTTAGGAAAGATGCTACGTATGTGCTAACATCAAGGTTGAATAAATAAATTTATAGAATTTGAAACAAAGAAAGATTGTTTTTTTTTTTAAATTGGACTGTTTTGTTAGTTGTGCTCTAACCAGATGTCATAAAAAGCTCGGATAATGAACAGTACGTCAATCCAATTCGAGCAATTAGAAGAATATAAAAAAACTAATTCTTGAATTACATATGCCAATGCCTTCAGTTTCCAAAACTTTCGCGAATATAGAAAAATCAATACTTACTTACTTATCTGCAACTTAAAACCGTCAATCGGTTGTGATCTTGTCTGCCTTTTGAATTTTTGCAAGTCTTTTTTTGCACGTTATGCGCAAAACAGAAATGGCTGGCGGAAATCCTTAGACGTGGCAAAAATCGTTCGATGTTTTTAAGTAAGCAAGTAAGTATTGATTTTACAAGATTCGAGAAAGCTGTTCAATTTTGTTACAGCTCTCTTCGCGGACTCATGACGTATTGAATTTGTTGTCTATATTTTTCATGAGGGATTTTATTGGCGTATAAAATTATTTACAGTAGTATCTATACATATCGCGCTATAACTAGTTGCTTGCTCCGTGTCAGGATGATGTATTTAGTTTTATTTTTTATTTTTATCATAAAGTCTCAGTAATTCTGTCATTGTTTTTAACATAGTCACCTGCTGTGTGGGCTTATTACTACGTCACTCATGGCAAGGAGTCGAAGGTTCAAGGAAGTGCCACCAAGAAAATGAGTTTTTAGTTTAGGGCCACAATGTAACCCCCTTCAAACTGTTATCACGATGTTGGTTGTTCATGTTATCCAAACTTCCTTCAAACCACTTCCTGGGTGTGACTTCACTAATCACACTAATCTGGTGTGCAATCACCCTATTTTATGAATTACAATACCGAGTCTAGCCCTTATATTAACCCTAGAACTGTATCGTGGGGTGAAAAAGCACCCCAGACTGGCTTTAATCTCGCGCCAGACACAAACGCCTTTCGTTTACGGCCCGGGACCGTAACCATAATTCTGTTTCAACGTCTGAGAGTAGAGGGAGCATGCTCGCGGCATCCGTACCACGTGCTTTCTTAAGCAGTGAACATAAGAAGTGCGTCTGGGGTGCTTTTTCACCCCACGATACAGTTTGTGTATATTTTTCGTCATCTTAAAGTTTTTTTATTTTCGTGTTGTTTAAACTTTTTGGACAAGTAATGAGTGTATAGTGGCCCCACTTCACATATATTTACATATATAACTTGATATACTTACATATATAACTTCAACTTGATTAGTCGCACTTTTTAATAACAAAAAATAACAAAAAATAAAGTTTTCAATGATACAAGTTAACTTTGAATGATGAAATTTTTTTAATCAAGTGTTTTTGAGGCGTAGTACTTTATAGTTTCAAATAAATACGTTTTTTTCCAATTTGAACGAAATTCTTATTCATTGTAACGATCTGTGCGGCAAAAATCGTTTTTTCAAATTCTTGCTATTTGCGCACTTTGATTTCTCAAAATAAATAGCATTTTTGGAAAATTGGCCAAAACCACTATAATACCCCTTAAACATAGTATCTCCCCTTTAGAACCCCGTTGGAATTACTAGATTTAGTCAAAAACTCACTGAGATATCGTAATTTTAACGAAAAATAAAATTTTTCAAAGTTTTTCACGTTTTTTGACCTTCTTGGTCAATATTCCCGGATCCTCCAAACTTTTGGCCAAACAATTTAGTTCACGTGATTCTAGGCCAAAAGACGAAAAAAATGAGCCCCCATGGAACCCCCATCAAAGTCACACTGTGTCCGAGATACGGGCCCTTGAAAGTTGGGGTGTTTTTTCACCCCGCGATACAGAAATAGGTAAAAAAAAATAGCGATGCAGTTCTAGGGTTAAATAAATTAATATTTAATACACTATACACCTTAGCATTGAAACTGGTAGTATCAATTTGTGGATGGCTTAGTGCTCCATTCATATTTATTGTTGGAAATCGTGACCGATCTAACATCTGTGACAATTGGCTTTGTTCTATCACCATCCTTATTTATTGTTGAATCGAGACCGATCAAACATCTTTGACAATTGTTGGGAATTGCCCCCTGGTTGCAGTCAAGCGCAACTCCACGCCGATCACCATAGGTAATGCTTGCGATATTGAGCCACTACAATCGATACTCCCCAAAGAACCAGGCCACAATTGTCACCCCGGCAAAAGGTTCCACAAACAAAAGCCGCATAAATAACACTGAACTTCAAACAAATATTCAGGAAGAATATTTATTTTTGACTGTGACTTTTTGTAACTAAAATGAACATGACTAGGCAAAATAAACATTCGGGAGGGTTAGTTCAAAAATATTTTTAATAACCAACTCTGCCTTTGCTTAGATTAAGAAAATATTTTCTTGATTCAAGTCTTGTTGCAGGTTTAACAGTCAAGTATTTTATTCTTGTTTCAACCAATCATTTATTTTACTAAATTTTAGAAACAAATGCTCATTTAAATTTTTTTTCTTAATTTAAATCTTTAATGCTTGATTTGAGCAAATTTAAATTAAGTAAAATATTTGATTAATATAATAATATTATTTCTCTCCGTATATACGAAAGGAAGTAAACTTTATCTATTATTTATGTACATTTTTTCGATTTCTTATTTCATAGTTATTTCCGAATGTGCCCGAACTTAGGCCTATGTTACCGAATTTTTTGCCAAATGTCCCCGAATGCCGCAAAAGGCCACACTATGCAAAGACGAGGCTAAAATATAGTTTCTGGCTAAAATAAAGTTGCAGAATTTGGTACACTAGCTCGAGAAACTTCCCGTATCATGGGCCTCCGCAATGGAGACTTCATTACATCCACAGAAGGCACCATCGATCCTAATTTTTTTTTAAAATTAGGTCGGAACCAACGTGACGGTCAATGGACCAAGCTATCACGAAATGTTTGAGGGCTGGTTGCTAAAAAATGATCTCGATGTGATTTGACGCCCTTAAGTGTAACGAAGTCGAAGAGATTAGGGATAAAAATTGAAGGAATCTAAACTCTTCGCCCACCTCCCATACAAAATGAACAATAAAAGTGTATTATCTCGAGTTGTAGAAAGAGTAGGAAACGAAATTAAGTTGTTTATTATTAAGATAGTTCACAAAATTATCATATAATAATTGTATGAAGATCAGCTACGCCTCCTCATAATTTCTGATAATAGTCTTATGGTTTTTCTTAATCTTATTATTTAGTACTTTCATATGTTTTGGTACAGGGTGTTTTGATCATGAAATGAAAACAACAAAAGATTTTTTAAAAATTAATTTTGTTATTTATTGAGTCTAGGGTCGGTTAACAGTATTAACCGAAAAAATTAATTAACCGGTTATCGGTTACGGTTCCCACAAATTAACCGGTTAACCGGTTATGTATAAATTAAAAAACAAACACAAATTTTGTTTGGCAAGATTTTTTTTTGCTTCAACATACATATTTAGCAATTGGTGCATCACCGAGGGATGTTAGTGTTTGTTTGATATAGAAGCGGCGCACAGTGCACTTTTTGAGCATGAAATTTGATATTAAATAAGTAAAATCGAAAAAATTTTTGATCGGAATTATACAATTTTTAGTATTTTATTACTTAGAAATGTCCATATTTTATTAATCTAATTTCTGTTTTTAGCTTTCATCAACACCTGAAAAGATATATGCTTCAAACTATAGAAGTATTTTCAACTTTTTCAAGAAGTGAAAATTTTGATATTTTTTTCAACTTTAGAACAACGTCGTGAAGAAACCATTAAATTTTATAAAAAAACTCATTGAATTTTTAGATAATTCCGGACATATGAAGGCTTTATCAAAAATCTGTTTGACTTTAGATAATTGAATGAAATTTTTCACACATATTTCTATGAACCCAGGGATCTGACATATGTAAAAATTTCTGCATACGCCTACAATTACGCCCACCTCCCATAACACCCAGTATAGAAAAACTCAAAATATGGTCGAATAATTGAATTAGACAGACAAACTTTGATACGAGTATATGTAATACCAATTCTAAGATGAGCATCGAAAATGAGCGTGACACGTGAAAAATTCGCATCAGAAACGCAGAACTTGCACAAAACTTTATATGGAAGTTGGAAGGATATAACTCCAACTCTTCATAAAATTTTGTGCCATGGAAAAGATATAATAAAATATCATTTTTTCCCAATTGGTGAGCTATCGGAGGAGGCCTAAGAAGCTAAAAATAAGGACTACAAGAATTTCAGACTAAGTCACACAAGAAAAAATAGTAGGGAGAATCAAAATACTGACTTAATTACAATGCTAATGATATCTTCGGACCCATGAAAAACATCACTGCGACACAAAAATGTACAAAATTAAAGTTTTTCTGAAGATAATTTTGATGAAATCAGAGACCTTTTAATAAAACAATGAAAAAACCGGTAAAAATTTCTTTATATATGAATTTAAAAACTTGTTAAAAATTATACTTTTAGTAAGGTATGTTTTCAGGCAATTATTATTAACCCTAGAACTGTATCGTGGGGTGAAAAAGTACCCCATACTGGCTTAAATCTCGCGCCAGACACAAACGCCTTTCGTTTACGGCCCGGGACCGGAACCATCATTCTGTTTCAACGTCTGAGAGTAGAGGGAGCATGCTCGCGGCATCCGTACCACGTGCTTGCTCAAGCAGTGAACATCAGAAGTGCGTCTGGGGTGCTTTTTCACCCCACGATACAGTTTGTGTATATTTTTCGTCATCTTAAAGTTTTTTTATTTTCGTGTTGTTTAAACTTTTTGGAAAAGTAATGAGTGCATAGTGGCCCCAGTTCACATATATTTACATATATACGCTCCCTTCAACTTGATTAGTCGCACTTGTTTTAATAACAAAAAATGCTCTGCTCTCAATATTGGTTAAAAAAATAACAACAACAACTACTTGGGAATAAATGCTCATTGAGTGTACTTACCAACAACAACCAAAAATGTGCACTCTCTTTAAAAAAAACGGTACCTGCTAACAAGTATTTAAACAGATATAAAAAATTTACAATTCTTACTCGTTCATTAGATTAGACGCAGTACGAAATTAAAGTTTTCAGTGACACAAGTTAACTTTGAATGATGAAATTTTTTTAATCAAGTGTTTTTGAGGCGTAGTACTTTATAGTTTCAAATAAATATGTTTTTTTCCAATTTGAACGAAATTCTTATTCATTGTAACGATCTGTGCGGCAAAAATCGTTTTTTCAAATACTTGCTATTTGCGCACTTTGATTTCTCAAAATAAATAGCATTTTTGAAAAATTGGCCAAAACCACTATAATACCCCTTAAACATAGTATCTCCCCTTTAGAACCCCGTTGGAATTACTAGATTTAGTCAAAAACTCACTGAGATATCGTAATTTTAACGAAAAATAAAATTTTTCCAAGTTTTTCACGTTTTTTTACCTTCTTGGTCAATATTCCCGGATCCTCCAAACTTTTGGCCAAAGAATTTAGTTCACGTGATTCTAGGTCAAAAGACGAAAAAAATGAGCCCCCATGGAACCATCAAAGTCACACTGTGTCCGAGATACGGGCCCTTGAAAGTTGGGGTGTTTTTTCACCCCGCGATACAGGAATAGGTAAAAAAATAGCGATGCAGTTCTAGGGTTAAATAAATTAATATTTAATACACTATACACCTTAGCATTGAAACTCGTAGTATCAATTTGTGGATGGCTTAGTGCTCCATTCATATTTATTGTTGGAAATCGAGACCGATCTAACATCTGTGACAATTGGCTTAGTTCTATCACCATCCTTATTTATTGTTGAATCGAGACCGATCAAACATCTTTGACAATTGTTGGGAATTGCCCCCTGGTTGCAGTCAAGCGCAACTCCACGCCGATCACCATAGGTAATGCTTGCGATATTGAGCCACTACAACCGATACTCCCCAAAGAACCAGGCCACAATTGTCACCCCGGCAAAAGGTTCCACAAACAAAAGCCGCATAAATAACACTGAACTTCAAACAAATATTCAGGAAGAATATTTATTTTTGACTGTGACTTTTTGTAACTAAAATGAACATGACTAGGCAAAATAAACATTCGGGAGGGTTAGTTCAAAAATATTTTTAATAACCAACTCTGCCTTTGCTTAAATTAAGAAAATATTTTCTTGATTCAAGTCTTGTTGCAGGTTTAACAGTCAAGTATTTTATTCTTGTTTCAACCAATCATTTATTTTACTAAATTTTAGAAACAAATGCTCATTTAAAATTCTTTTCTTAATTTAAATCTTTAATGCTTGATTTGAGCAAATTTAAATTAAGTAAAATATTTGATTAATATAAAAATATAGTTTCTCTCCGTATATACGAAAGGAAGTAAACTTAATCTATTATTTATGTACATTTTTTCGATTTTTTATTTCATAGTTATTTCCGAATGTGCCCGAACTTAGGCCTATGTTACCGAATTTTTTGCCAAATGTCCCCGAATGCCGCAAAAGGCCACACTATGCAAAGACGAGGCTCATTTCTGGCTAAAATAAAGTTGCAGAATTTGGTACACTAGCTCGAGAAACTTCCCGTATCATGGGCCTCCGCAATGGAGACTTCATTACATCCACAGAAGGCACCATCGATCCTAATTTTTTTTTTAAATTAGGTCGGAACCAACGTGACGGTCAATGGACCAAGCTATCACGAAATGTTTGAGGACTGGTTGCTAAAAAATGATCTCGATGTGATTTGACGCCCTTAAGTGTAACGAAGTCGAAGAGATTAGGGATAAAAATTGAAGGAATCTAAACTCTTCGCCCACCTCCCATACAAAATGAACAATAAAAGTGTATTATCTCGAGTTGTAGAAAGAGTAGGAAACGAAATTAAGTTGTTTATTATTAAGATAGTTCACAAAATTATCATATAATAATTGTATGAAGATCAGCTACGCCTCCTCATAATTTCTGATAATAGTCTTATGGTTTTTCTTAATCTTATTATTTAGTACTTTCATATGTTTTGGTACACCCTTTCATATGTTAGGGTGTTTTGATCATGAAATGAAAACAACAAAAGATTTTTTAAAAATTAATTTTGTTATTTATTGAGTCTAGGGTTGTCAATTAACCGACATATCTTAGCAACCGGTTATCGGTTAACAGTATTAACCGAAAAAATAAATTAACCGGTTATCGGTTACGGTTCCCACAAATTAACCGGTTAACCGGTTATGTATAAATTAAAAAACAAACACAAATTTTGTTTGGCAAGATTTTTTTTTGCTTCAACATACATATTTAGCAATTGGTGCATCACCGAGGGATGTTAGTGTTTGTTTGATATAGAAGCGGCGCACAGTGCACTTTTTGAGCATGAAATTTGATATTAAATAAGTAAAATCGAAAAAATTTTTGATCGGAATACCATTTTTTGAAACTATTTTTCAACTTTCGGTAAACTTTTAATTAAAAGAATCCATAGGAATCCAGAATGACATACACCACAGTGTGCGCTGATGTATTGGCTTGTATGCCAAATAGGTTTTTTTCCCAGAACTTCGCGATGTAGAACAAAGTGTTAAATTTTATAAAAAAACTCATTGAATTTTTAGATAATTCCGGACATATGAAGGCTTTATCAAAAATCTGTTTGACTTTAGATAATTGAATGAAATTTTTCACACATATTTCTATGAACCCAGGGATCTGACATATGTAAAAATTTCTGCATACGCCTACAATTATGCCCACCTCCCATAACACCCAGTATAGAAAAAAACAAAATATGGTCTAATAATTGAATTAGACAGACAAACTTTGATACGAGTATATGTAATACCAATTCTAAGATGAGCATCGAAAATGAGCGTGACACGTGAAAAATTCGCATCAGAAACGCAGAACTTGCACAAAACTTTATATGGAAGTTGGAAGGATATAACTCCAACTCTTCATAAAATTTTGTGCCATGGAAAAGATATAATAAAATATCATTTTTTCCCAATTGGTGAGCTATCGGAGGAGGCCTAAGAAGCCAAAAATAAGGACTACAAGAATCTCAGACTAAGTCACACAAGAAAAAATAGTAGGGAGAATCAAAATACTGACTTAATTACAATGCTAATGATATCTTCGGACCCATGAAAAACATCACTGCGACACAAAAATGTACAAAGTAAAAGTTTTTCTGAAGATAATTTTGATGAAATCAGAGACCTTTTAATAAAACAATGAAAAAACCGGTAAAAATTTCTTTATATATGAACTTCAAAACTTGTTAAAAATTATACTTTTAGAAAGGTATGTTTTCTGGCAATTATTATTAAGCACAATTAAAAATTGTCTCTTATTTTTCATAAAATTGTGTAAATTTGACAAGAAAAATAAATTAAGCGTTACTAACTGAACTTTAGTTTAAAAAAAATACCTTTAAAATATAAAAAAAAATAAAAAATAGTGTTTGAAACACCCTGTTAAAAAACCAAAAAATGTTTGAAAAATTTTTTGTGATTACTATATAGCGCAATCAATTTTCTTAAAGATAAAAAAAACCGGGATGAAAAATCTCAAGTGGTTCAAAAGTTATAGATTTAATATCAAAAAAAGTGCAAAAAAGTGCACTGTGCGCCGTCTTCAGCAGGCACATTGGAAGAGGAAGATTTCTTGTTAACGTTGATTTTATGGACTAATTTGAGATGGTTGACCATTGCAGACGTAGAAGACCCCTTGTATTTAAGTGTTCTTGGGAAATATCCTTTTAATTTTTCTTGAAATAATTCCACACAAAGCTCATCACACTGCTAAGAAAAAACGTGCACAATTAAAACTCTTTCATTTTTAAGCAAAATCAATGGAAACATTTGTCTTACTAAATTTGTAGTTAGAACAACTACATTTATTTGAACAGCTGTCAACTGAGATGAGTAAATAGCAGAATTATATCGATAATAAAACAGGGTTGCATGATATATGTTAACATCAGACATCATGGTTTGATGTGTTCTTAAGCAACTTTCACACAACATTGGAGTATGTGAAAGAAAAAATTTTTAATGTCAAAAATTATTTTTGCTTAAAACATTTTATTGTGTATTAGAGTTTATTAACCGAAATTCCGGTTAACCTACCAAAAATAACCGGTTATCGGATATGATTATTATTCGTCACTTTTTATTAACCGTCGAATACGGTTAGTCATATTAAACGGTTAACCGGTTAACGTTAACCGAATTGACAACCCTAATTGAGTCATTCAATGGAAATGGCCACCATTTGCATTCCAGCACTAGCGAAATCGATTCGGTCAGTCATCGATCGATCGCAGTACGCAAGACATGCATAGGAAATTTCCTACAGCTCGACAAGAGCGCGCTTTAGAGACTCGATATTTGGGTGTCGAGTAGAACAAGCCATACTGTCTAACACGGACCACAATTTGTAATCCAATGGGTTCAGGTCTGGGCCTATGATCCGTGGAAATTAAGTCCGGTACATTGTTTTTGAGCCACTCTTGAGTCAATTTAGCCTTATGGGACGGAGCAGAATCTTGTTGAAATGTCCACGGCTTGTTTTGGAATAATTTCGTGTAAAGAGGATTTACAACCAATTCCAAAACATTGGATTCCTACACTTTCGCCGAAGTTTTGACTCATTTTTCACAAAAATTACCCCATCATAGGCGACTCCCCACCAAACCATCACAGAAGCTGGGTGGTGACCTCTCTGAACTTTCGGAACGAGTTCTGCTGCATGTCGTGATGACAGAGCATACACTCTATCATTCTGTTTATTGAGCGGTTCCTCTACGGTGAGGATAGTACTGTACAGCACAATAGTACGTATAAATGTGTAGACGCAAATAACGTCACTCATCATTGTGTAGAATTATAGTTTGTGTACTTCGGCTTAAACACAAACACCACATTTCGGTCACATACGACTAACAAATGTCAAAAACGCCATTACTCTTATTCTGTGGCGTAAAATAACCGTATGTGTAGCGCGTGTTGAGTGAAAATCCAAGCGATTTTTTATGCCCCCACGTTTAAAAAACGTAAACATTCCGTTTGTAACGCCCATAAGGAGACGTGGTAGGTATAGAAAAGTATATATATTCTTGATCAGCATCACCACCCGAATCGGTTTAGCCATGTCCGTCTGTGATCACGATTACAGCCGTAATTTTCAAGCTACGAATTACGAAATTTTAGCTTGTATCTGAAAAATAAAGATCAAGTTCGAAAATGAGCCAAATCGGATTCCACAGATAAATACATATATATCATGTATTCTTTGTATGAAATTCAACCAAATCGAGTGAAAACCACACCCACCTCCCATACAAAGTGACTTCATTAAAAAACTAAAGCGAATATTTTCTGTTAAAACTATGGCGAAAATGTGCTTAAATGCTTAATACTTGACTTTGAATATACTTTGGTTCGGCCTTGGGGGTATTTTAACTTCGGCCCAGTCGAAGATCATTTCTTACTAGTTTTTATATAAGATTATTAAGGGACAATTAGTGCCATGTTGTCAAAAGTATTAACCCTTCTATTGATGCCCTTCGATATTCCTTTTATTTTACTTGCTTTCGAGATATGGCATTTTTAAACCCCCACGTTTAAAAAACGTAAAAGGTGTATATTAATTTTGTCACTCCGTTTGTAACTCTCATAAGGAGGAGTAGTAGGTATAGAAAAGTCTGCATATACATATATATTTATTTTTTTAGGTTTTGAGCCAAGGATTTCAGGTGTAATACCAATTCAGTCAAGTCTGCCTTTGTTCAAAATGTGGTTATAGATTAGTGGGAGGGAAAAAGTAATCAATTGAAAAACATGTGTAGGATGTTCTAAGCGCGGTGGAAAGCCGTAGAAACATATGCATTTGAATCTGAGGCAAGTGTTATACCTTTACCTCAGTCAATTCAAGTTATGAGCAGGAACCGAAAATAACTATTATGTTTTCTTGCTGATCTCAAAAACGGTAGGCTTGGCTGTAAAGTTTTTGACTTTAATTGCTACATTATATATTTCTAACGAAGAGTTCAACGAACGATGACTATGCGAACGATGTTGCATTGAAACTGAAATATGTATTTCGAACACTGCTTATCGCTAACTCATTTGACAAGCTTATGTTTGCAATTTACACTCAAACTGTTATACACAAGCAGTTGTCAAACGTGGCACTGCCATATCAAACATTAGGGCATTTTTCTGTATTTTCTTTTAAGATTTCATGAATTTTTTTGCACTTTTCGTGTTTGTTGGCAGTGCTTGCTTTGGTTCTTGCTTGTGTTGTAGGCAAAGAACTAAGATATAAGGAAGTGGTGTTATTTCCCAAAAGTGTGGTATTTTTCTTATTCGTGTTGGTTGACACAAATACATAAACATTCACAAAGGGCCGTATTCAGTTGCATCGAAGAAGAAGGCTCAATTTGTTTCTGATTCGAATAACATATAAAACAGGTGCTTAGAGTTATACGGTATTAATAAAACGTTTGATTATTAAAGACCTAATAAATTAAAATAAAATTGTATTGCAATACAGAAACATTTACTGAGGGCTATATTCGGTTAGATCGTTAAAGAAGGTCCAAACAGTTTCTAATTGGAATCAGATATACAATAGATTCTGGGTTAAATTTACTGATTTTGGTGCTAATTTAATTATATTATATAAAAATAGTTAAATTATTATAAAATATGATAATATAGTTTTGTTTTTATTGTATTTCCACACCACCTTTGAGGCATATAATATGGTGCGTTACCGATATTTTATTGGGAAATAATAATATAATATAATATAATTTAATGTAATATAATATAATATATAATATAATTTGAGATCCACAACATGCGGAAATCTAAAAACAATCAAAAATAACAATTATGTATCATAAACTTTGCTGAAGACAAAAGCGCCCCAGAAGTGCATTAAAGAGTGAAAAAATAATGCGCCCCTGAAGCAGTGTTTGCGTTTTGACAACTGTGGTCGCATCAAATTGGCGCGAAATTTTTTTTTTTGTACTGAGAAGGCTGTTTACAAGCAAACGCTCATAAATGACGATTGCTCATAAATGTCAAAAAACACACTCTGTCTCGCTCGCTCAATTTACGAATTGGCCACAGTTCACGTACACTGTATGTGTAGACAACACCACTTCCTTATATTTTAGTTCTTTGGTTGTAGGTAGAATTGTAGGTAGAATTGTACACCAACCAGAATTGTAGGTTGTGGTCAGTGTTGCCAGAATGGCAGTTTTGCCTGCAAATGGCAGTTTTTTTAATTCTGAGCAGTTTGGCAGTTAAAAAGACAAAAATGCAGTTTTTCCATTATTTATGCAGTTTTTTAAGGTAAAATGCAGTTTTTATGAAAATATAAAATCTTATGTAGTTATCATAAATTCTCTTTACCAAAACATTCATTATGGTTCAATTACTTTTTTAAAGCAGCCTTGGTTTAAACTTCAGCAGCAGTTCTAAAAGCTCCCTGCTTTATATTTCAGCAGCAGCTTTAAAAGCAGCCCTGCTTTAAACCATAAAACGTGAAGTGTTAACGAATTTTCAATAAAAATTCAACTATCTGTTGACTTTTAATATCGACTGTTTGTTTTGTAAAAAATCAAGAAAAAAAAAAATTCGATGAAAATTTAATGTGTAGTTGAATTTGTATTGAAAATTTATTAAAACTTCATGTTTAATGGCATAACTTCTGAACACTTCAAGAGCACATCTTCATTTTATATCGTTGGAAAGGTAATGGAACGTAAAATAAATGAAAATAATAAAATGAAAAAAAAAATTAGGGCACCTGTCGCTGGCATTTTAAATAGTCTTATATTTTTCCCTTAAAGTAGACGTAGTAACCTTTTCAGTCGTATCCTATTTGCGAAAATCGGATTTAAAACTACTGAGGTATGTTGTTTCAAAGTAGACCCCATTTTGACCGCGAAAAATGATTCTAAAAATTTATAACTTTGGATTTGGTTTTCTAATCAAGATAAACCAATCCAAGAAAAAGCCAAATCGGAGATGGTCAGTGCAACTGACATTACACTTCAATGTGAAATAGGGGATATGTAAAAAAACATTAATTAAAATGACCTGAATTACTTCTATTAAAAATGATCTCATATATGAATAAAATACACGAAAATTTTTATATATTAAATACAACCATATATTTTTTATGTTTTTTTATAATTTTATATACAAATGACATTTTTAGAATGGCAGTTTTTGTGTCCAAAATGCAGTTTTTTTTTCAGATTTAGCAGTTTTTTGAAAAAAAAGTGCTGCAGGTTGTTCTAGTGGCTACAATTATGCTGCCTTCGACATAAGCAGAATGATATCAATGGCCTGCTTCTATTTATTACTTGTAGTTAACCGAAAAAAATCACCGCATTTTAATTGGATGTTGACTATTCTTTTCTGCAATTTTTTTTGTTTAGATCTGCCCAAATTTGAATTGGAAGAAAAATAAATAAAAAGTTTGAATTGGCCTCCAGCTGCCTCACAAGCGCTGAAAAATATTGCTTATTTTTTTAATATTGAAATTTAAGGAATAACTAAATTGTATTTAATTTTTAATTACTTAATTTTTATTACTTAAATTGCACTTATATGTATATATACATAAGTTTTATCATATATAAGCATTTTTTTGTTAAAATATCCATTTTAAAATACTTTTTCTCAACGAATACATCACAACGATAACATGAAAGCATTCGTTTGCGTGGCCGCTATGTCAACGAACATGGAGACCAGGGTTCGAACCACAGCAGCGACAGAAAATTATTTGTATTAAAATAATTTTTCTGTACAGCCGCCACCTCTCTGCAGACAATGGCAAACCTCAGAGAGTAATTAAAAAGCCATGTAAAGCTTCTTGAGAATAAGAACATTCCGTTCATCGCCGTTCGGAGTCGGCGTTAAACCTGTAGGTCCATTTCTCGGTCAATTGTGTAAAAACTTAATAACACGCACAACACAATTGATCATAAGAAGCTAGGTCAAAGTCCTTTCAAGGGCTGAAATGACCAGTCATTTATTATTTATTATTATGTTACTTACATATGACATATTACATATGACAATCATTTGGCTAATTAAACGAAAAAATATTTTTGAAGATTTCCACAATATCTGATAAATTAGCTGTACTAATTGATTTAATATATAATGAATTTCATTTAAAAATCTAGATAAAACTGAAATTTTGAACCCGACCACCTCAGATATCGATGAAATTTTGTTCATAGCTAAATTTGATCAATACAAAAAAACCCTCATTTTTAGAAATGACTGTTTTGCGATTTTTTGGGCGTGGCACAGTGGAAAAGTTTTCGAAAAAACGCGAAAATGGTCGAAAAGAGCTCCATTTAAACTGCAATAACTCAGAATCGGCTGAACCGATTTCCATGATCTTGGTATCATTAAAAATAAAAAAAAATTACACTGTAAAAAATTTTATAACAAAAAGAAAATTTTACCTAACGAAAAAACCAAAAAGATCAAGGGTTTCTTTACAGTGTATTACTTTTTTAGAAAGGTTTATCCTTCACCTATAACATATCAAAAAATAAAAATGGGTTCTTTTTTAGTTTTTTTTATATAATTTTTTAAGTAGTGGCACTTCTAGTAATTGCCCATATATTTTTATATTGAAGCCACGAAAAATAGCCAAACATCTGTTATATTACTGAGAAGTGTTCAAATTTCAGTTATATTCAAAATATACTTATAATGTGCAAAGATTATTGATATAATATGCATAAAAGAAAATTATGTATGTATACAGGTAAAAAAAATAAACATTGTCCCAGAAAAATTATGAATATGTTTTAACCCCAAAAAGTTCTTGCGGCCGTACCAGCCCAAACCAATAAGTATACAGGTAAGCGCATAAAATGCTTACTGTAACTGTGTTTCTAGGATTAGCAAAATAAACACACTGCAGGTACCCCTACTTAAAGAATTGATTTTAAAATTGACTTCAATATTGCTATATAAATGCACCTGATGAACATACCCAAATTCATAATTATAAGCCGTTTCGAGAAGCCAAGATATCCCATTACAATTTTTACGTGTATATTTTAAAATTTTGAGTGAATATGAATTCAAACAATAAGTACAGATGCATAAAAATATCTAATAAGTGTTGCGCTTCGCTTCGTAAAATAAGTGAAAACGAGGCTGCAAATATAATTGAATATTTTCCAGCTGTCGCCAACATTCATTGTAGCCGTATTTGCGAAACTTGCCGGAATACACTAAGAAAAGCGCGCAGTCGTAATGAATCCAACGTGGAGCGGAATGAAGTCTCAAATTATTTACCAACAACGCCCAGCGATGAAATTAGCGAAGAATTGGATGAACTTCCAACTTGTACCAGCCGTAATGCAAACATCGAAAGCAACGAACTCATTGAAAATATAAATGATCATATTATTCCTCATCTACCAAACCTAATGTCGCCTCTTAAAAGGAAATATATCAAACGAGATGCATACAGAAATAGAAAATCACTGCAAATTTTGGAAAATATAGCAGATTCACTTGGAGCTGATCCATTATCTGATTTGTCAGCGCAACTTGAAAACGTCAAAGCCATTTACGATCAAATTTTGCAAAACATCAAATATCAAATAGAGAACAGCTCAAATCTTTTGGAAAAGCAAAAACTTTTATCTCTCTTACCAATCAATATGACTCACGAAGAAATTAAAGATCGTTTTGGGGATGATATATCTCACGATTGTATCAAAAAAAGTAAAGATATCCAAAGGAATAAAACGAAGTTTGCGGATATCAATCTTTTAAAAATGTAAATAAAATAAAACACAAATTAATAAAAACATGGCAAATAATATAAACAATTGTTGATGGTTTTTTATTTGTAAACATTTAAAAAATGTTAGAATTGTTGAACTTTTTTGTAAATGTGTAAGAGTGTGACCTGATATTTTCGCTGTTATTTGAATTATTTCGAAAACTTTCGGTACGTTCATCAGGTGCATTTATATAGCAATATTGAAGGCAATTTTAAAATCAATTCTTTAAGTAGGGGTACCTGCAGTGTGTTTATTTTGCTAATCCTAGAAACACAGTTATAGTAAGCATTTTATGCGCTTACCTGTATACTTATTGGTTTGGGCTGGTACGGCCGCAAGAACTTTTTGGGGTTAAAACATATTGATAATTTTTCTGGGACAATGTTTATTTTTTTTACCTGTATACATACATAATTTTCTTTTATGCATATTATATCAATAATCTTTGCACATTATAAGTATATTTTGAATATAACTGAAATTTGAACACTTCTCAGTAATATAACAGATGTTTGGCTATTTTTCGTGGCTTCAATATAAAAATATATGGGCAATTACTAGAAGTGCCACTACTTAAAAAATTATATAAAAAAAAACTAAAAAAGAACCCATTTTTATTTTTTGATATGTTATAGGTGAAGGATAAACCTTTCTAAAAAAGTAATACACTGTAAAGAAACCCTTGATCTTTTTGGTTTTTTCGTTAGGTAAAATTTTCTTTTTGTTATAAAATTTTTTACAGTGTAATTTTTTTTTATTTTTAATGATACCAAGATCATGGAAATCGGTTCAGCCGATTCTGAGTTATTGCAGTTTAAATGGAGCTCTTTTCGACCATTTTCGCGTTTTTTCGAAAACTTTCCCACTGTGCCACGCCCAAAAACTCGCAAAACAGTCATTTCTAAAAATGAGGGTTTTTTGTATTGATCAAATTTAGCTATGAACAAAATTTCATCGATATCTGAGGTGGTCGGGTTCAATGCATCTCGATTTTTACATGAAATTCATCATATATGCTATATGTGTCTGGCGAACTTTTTACTTGATGCACATGTCTGCCTGTTTTTATTTTTTTTTATTCTAGCGGAAATTTTGACATTTCTGTCAACACACGACAACTTGCAAGTTTTTACTTCACGAAATTTGTGTAGCAGAAACTTGCAACTTATCACAAGGAGGGGAAATGTTTTATTCTCTCATTGTCGCTCTCTTTTGCAAGTTTTTCGTGTACGGGAACGCAATTTAGTAAAAACTTGTGCAAGTTTTCGAAAGTTTTCACAAACTTGCAAGTACGGGAACAAACCTCATATTGCAAATATGTAACTGTACTACGGCATCATTCGCTAGCTGATCAGCTGTTTTAGTTGTTTGATTCTGTTCGAATAACAAATTTCCAAAACCCGAACGAACACTGCTTTGAACGAAACTATTGATCGGATAGAAATACAAAATGAAACCATAAATGCTATTATCGCCTGACACTCTACTTATTTTGACTAACACTCTTACAATTTTTCGATGCGGATGCATGGTGCACTCGGTGTGCTCACTATGATTTCCCGTTACTTTTACTTCAGTGTCGTTCTATGGATTGATATTTTATTTCATATCAAAACTTTCAAATGAAGAGCAATGCTTGTTTTGTTGGCTTCGCTTCATCTTAAGCGATCGTTGACAACTGCTTATTTTCTCTTCTACAAGAAAACATCTCCTGTCAAAAACAGCTGTTTGTGAAAATGCATCTGCAGCTGCTGAGGTTGTTGTTTTTTTGCACTTCAACGTTTTCAACATTGTTTGTGTTTTCAATGGCGGATTCTGAGCGCTCTCTTTTTGAGTATATTTTTTGACAGAAGATGTTTTCCCAAGCAACTGTCAATGCTACCTTGTATTATTATACCATGGATCGTAGTGTATGTTTGCGCAAGTTTACACACGCATTTACGTTACAAAATGATAAATCATGTCATTAAAGGTACGCTATAATAGCGTACTGTTTATTTTCGTTCACTGTTGTAATGTTTTCAAAATGCTGACTTGATGGAGAAATTTGGGTATCAGATAATAATATCATCTTCTTTACTTAACCAGATTAAAAGAAAGAAATTTATTCTTCAGGCCAGTCCAAAGCCGTGTTAATTTAATTTTACTGAGAGATTATTGATACACTAAGAGAACAAATTTTAAATATATCCAAAAACTTTTTTAATTTACCCAAAAAGCGAGTCAATTTTGCACCAATAACACATTTGAATAAATCGACTACGTAAATATTTAAAATTTATTTGAATACGTTTTTAATCAATTAAAATATTTAAACAGAATTAATATAAAAAATATATTAAAATTATGCACGAAGTTTTTTAAAATATCTTTCAAATATTTACTATTTGAAAATAAAACTATCGCATTTAAAGAAAATTTATATATGTAAAAATATTGAATTTAAAAAAACAACATATTTAAATTGAGCATTGCGTCCATCAATTCTCTGTTTCACCAAGTGTCAAACATAGTATAAATTAGAGGAAGAAAAAGTGTTATGAAAAATTAGAAGCAAAATATGTAGGTAAATGACAACCGGTGCAAGATATTTGTCAGAAAATATCAAGTTGTCACTCCACTTTACATCATTTCATTTCTTGGCCAAACTTGCAAGCTATATTACCTTTGCAACAATAACTAAATGAGAACTATAAGAAACCTGCAACTGCAAGAAATAAACTGCAGAAACAGAGTGCGATGCTGTTGCTGCTTGTCGGAGTATGTGTGTACGTGTGCGATGCTGTTGCTGCTTGCTTGTATGGAATATGTGTGTACGTGTGTGGTATAAATAAAATTTAAATAAGTGAAAAAAACGAGCTGTAAGGAAAACATTTCATTTATCCACGTAAATATTTAAATAAAATTTATACTGAGGCGTGGATAATGCTAATATGCGTTATTTCCCTTAGTGTACATACCAAGGAATACTTCTGGAAGAACGTGCCGTTACGAAGGGCAAATGTTTCTATGTCACTGTGTTTGAATAGCTGGAAGAGATATTCCAGCCCAGGTTGAAATTTTGGAAACGTCAGAAAAGCGACCAAGTTCCCGCAATAAGTTGTGACCAATACAATAACAACGATCCACCAGATGCCAACCAACATTCGACCACTGTCGGCTTTTGGCAAATACATGCCACCTATTCAAAATTTGTCAATCAGTAGACAATAAATGCTGAGTCTTTCCACTCACCTTGCTGCAGCAAGGCACCATAAATGTACCAGAAACAATTTTTCATATTACATAGTCCATTGGTTCTTAAGTTCTCCATGGGTACCAAATAGTTGATGACACACAAAATTGGTGCAACAATTAAGATGACACCAATCAGTGATCCCCAAGTCTATACGGAGTAAAAAGGAAAGTTAAACGAACTTGAAAATCTTTCAATATTTCATACTTCCAATGTAAATGGTGCGGTGAATAAATAGATTCGGCTGACTTCATCTGGCTTGCGCGAGATGAAGGTATATTTTTGGATACTTATAGGAATGGTATAGTTAAAGGCCTTGGAATCCGGCTCGTCTATAGTGGCAGCAACAGCTGCTACGAAGAACTTAAAATGAAGAATTTTATTTAACTTACTGGCATTAATGCGACTCAAGGGTTTTTACCCGATTTCCTTGAATCAATTCTACTAAACGGTGAGGAATCAAATAGGTTTGACTGCCCAGCAGGTTGTTCTATATGGGAAGAGATATAAAGATAATTGGTGAAAATTCTACAGAGCTGTATACCGTCTCATTGAATGGTGAGTCTTCGTCTTCGTTCCTCTTAGCCTCATGCAGACGATATGTAAAGTTCAGCATGCGGCTTAGTTCCTTGAGGATTTCCATAACAATTCCTGAGTGCTCTATTATGGCACCTTTCGTATTTTTGGTAAGAATTTGCCAGGGAGGATTCTGTTACGTAAGAAGAAACAAGTTAATAAGCGCAGAGCATTCAATATCATCAAAATTACATGTAATGTGACTATATCCATTGTTATGTTGCGAAACTTTTGATTGATATGCGGAAAGAGAAACTCATTGGTGTTGAATCCCAGCAAAGGACTCCAGTAGCCCACCTCAATGAATTCAAAGTGCTTATTTCGTGAGTCCCTCAAGGCTGAAAGGCAATATCATTGGTAAGAGCTAGATTATTTTTTAAAACAAAACCGAACATACCACTAAAAGTATTTTTCTTGTGCTCCTGGCTCTTACCCCAGGTAATGGCAGTTTGCAATTCCCACTTAGAACAACTCGAACATTTGCTATTCTCTCGGAGGTAATCCTTCAAACTCAATTAGTTCCTGACTTTATTAATTTATTTAATTGATATAAACTCACTTTCATGTAACGTAATATTTCATCCTGTTTTTCCTGTTTGGTAAAACGTATGGACTCCCACTCTTCATCGGATATCTCACCATAAATTGACTCTTCCTCGAGAATCATGCGAGATAACGAAGTGACGAACGCCATGGATACCTCGGATAAAGTACAGTTGATAGAATCCTTAAAATAAACTCAAGCATAACTTTTGAATTATTAAAGAATTGACTAAGTTTGCCCACCAGACAATCGGGCTTAGTTACATTCAGAGTGAATGCTATATTTGCACCTTCATTTAGATTCACGGTTAGTGCCTCTGGGTTAAAATCCTCTTTTTTCGTGTCGTCGATCACGAAGAACAACCATTGATTATAGATATGGAACATGTTCAATACTTCCGCAACTTCGATGATGTCTTCATAAAATCTTGAAAATACTAAAAATTGATTAGGTATGCGATTATTTTTCGAGAAAGGCTCCAGTGCCTGCCGTATTTCGCTACGTTTTTTCTGATTTCTCAAATTGTTATCCAATCGATACAGGTAGAGCGCTATTGGAGTGATGTGATTTTTGGAGTTTTCATGCACCACTGATTCGACCAGCAAAGAATTCTCATTAACTGTAAAGAATAATTTAAGCATTGTCTCAATATTATTTTCGAGGACATGGGAAATTTTAGAATCAATCTTCTTTGGTTTCATAATGTAATGACTTGAAATCCTACTGCTAACTTACTAATTGATTGATCCACCAAAAGTAAACCGGTTTTCCAGTTAAGTATTTGCTGAACCTTTGCATCCAAAATCATTTGTGGAAACTCATCTCCATTGGCAACAACTGGTATCTGGTTTTAGGTTCAATACTCAGTAGTATTCAGAAAAGAATTTTTAACTTGAAAGGTGTACAATATTTTTACCATTATAGAGCGGCTGAGTGGCAGACGTGGGCAGTTCGAATCTGTGATTGATATCAATAGAATTGATGTTATTTGTGTGGATTCAAAGAATTTCCAGGTATTTTTGCAGTTAGTCACCGTTATAGCTGCTATGAAATCTATAAAAATAAATGTTAAATACACATATTAAGAAAGTCATATAATATATAATATACATATAAGAAAGTCATTATTCTTAGTTATGATAAATTCGTTATGGTTTGAAAACTGTATGGTACCTATTGGTTGAATTTCCCGTGCGCAAATTATTGTTTTAACCATGTCCAAATTCCTGTCATAATCCTTGTCCCAAGCCCTTTCCTAATTCCAGTCCCAATCCTTGTTCCAATCTATGTCCTAATTCTTGTCCTAAACGTTCTCCCTACCCTTGTCCTAGTCTTTGTCCCAATTCTTGTCATAATCCTCATCTTATTCCTGGTCTTATTCCTTTTTCGTATCTATTGGTATATTTATTTTTGTTTGCATTTTGGTTTTTGGTTCTCCTTTTACTTTTGCTCTTGCTTTTGGTCTTGATTTTAATTTTTCTTTTGTGTGATACATTAACATTTGCCTTAGCGCCATGCAATAAATTCATGCAACTATGATGCGATTACGTTACATTAAGCGGTTCCTGAGAGGCCTCATGACGCCATTCATTTTTATTTTGTGCTATAACATTGACCGCGTTGTAATTCCATGCAACGCTTTTAGATTTTTGCTAAATTTTCAGTGCATTAAGCGGTTCCCTCCAAACATTTTTTTTATTTTTGTTATTAGGTCAAAGAACCAATCTAAATTTGGTAATAATAAAATAAAATTTGTCGTAGCGTGTGTACTAATAGAGCAATAATTCCATGCATAAATATTGCATTTCTGTTGCAAAAGCTGAACTGATGACGTCATCTGTTTTACTTTATTTTTGGTGCAAGGCTAGTACTAGTGCAAGTTCTAAAAAAAAATAAAAATAAATAACTGGTCTTTTCAGCTCTTGAAAGGACTTTGACCTAGCTTCTTATGATCAATTGTGTTGTGCATGTTATTAAGTTTGTACACAATTGACCGAGAAACGCACCTACAGGTTTAACGCCGACTCCGAACGGCGATGAACGGAATGTTCTCGTTCTCAAGAAGCTTTACATGGCATTTTGATTACTCTCTGAGGTTTGCCATTGTCTGCACAGAGGTGGCGGCCGTACAGAAAAATTATTTTAATTCAAATAATTTTCTGTCGCTGCTGGGATTCGAACCAGGGTCTCCAGGTTCACTGACATAGAGGCAACGCACTTTAACCAACTACGCCACGGAAACCACAAGTGCAAGTTCTAATTCCTTATTTAGGTTTCGAATAATTTACAGTAACGCCGAGTAATAATTCCATGCAACACCGCTTCGATCTTGAAGTGGCTCTCTTTGTGGTCTTCTGATAAAAAATAACCGGAATTCTTCAATAAAACGAAAACGGTTCATTTATTGACCGATATTAATTTTACATCCTTCCAAGTAATTTTCATTGCAAGCAATATATATATTCCAATGATTCCTCCAATCTTGAAAACCACTTTCCATAGCCTGATTTTGAAATTGCCTTCAGCTCCTTCCGCCAATTCTCCTTTATCGCCTCAACAGTCTCAAAACCCTTTCCGCGAAGTGGTTACGTGTTACAAGGAAAAAGTCACAAAGAACCATGTCGGGTGAAAACGGTACTTGCGAAACGGTATAAACGTTGTTTTTGGTTAAATAGTCCGTACAAGGTGATATGTGTGAGCCGGTGAGTTGTCCTGGTGAAGAATTCACGAGGTGTTTCTCCATAAATCAATTCCACAATATTTCACCACATGATATTTTGTTGAAAACACAAAATTTCAGAAAAACTCTTGACTGAATTAAATTCGACATTGCGAAAGTCACATAACATAACAAAAGATGAGAGATGTACGAACCCCGAAAAAAATGTACCTTACCCAATGAAGCAACCATATTAAGGAGATTGATAGATATCCAATACAGAAGTCATATTATATCAGTTGGTGCATGTATAGTTGAAGCGGCTTATCGACTGCAACCATGGTCGATAATATTGTACAAATATTAAAAGCAAACAATTACACTTAAATATTTTAGTTCCTTATATTCAAGAGCGCTAAAAATTAGCATGTGTCATTTAAACAGGTATGTCATTTCATATAAAAATATACCTGACTTTTAAAATTTTTCGGCTATGTTCAAAATTTTGTAAAATGTTTTGGGGAACTATAAAAAACTGAATTTAAATATTTCCTAACTTTGTTTTTTTAAATTATGACTACTTTCAGCTCTGAAAGTCCAACCCTTTGGAATTGACATTTTTTACTTATTTTGCTGAACCTAAAAGTTGCAATTAATAATGCTACTCCAAGACTCTTTGATTATTTCATCTCGCTTGCTTCAATATTTGGCCAATTATTATTACTAGTAAACCCTTATAGCATTAAAACGCCAAAATGAGGAAAGGAGTGCATTAAGATGTATTATATTTGCTGCTTTAAGTATAGCATGAAATTGAAAATTTTCAGAAAAAAGATCACATACACTAAGGGAAATAATGCATATTAACATTTTCCACGCCCGTGTACAAATTTTATTTAAATATTTACGTGGATAAATCAAATATTTTCTTTATAACTCGTTTTTTCCGTATTGCAATTTTATCTATACCACACAGTGAAGGTTCTGACCTATTACAAACAGCTGAAATATTCGACAACCAGCAACAGCATCGCACTCTGTTATTGCAGTTTATCTATGAAGGTTTCAGAATTATACTCCCAGTTTGTTATAGTTCTCGTTTGTAACGAAAATTATATAGCCTATATGTTTAGCCAAGATGCTTTGTGAGTGCGATGGGTGAAATTTTTTGGGGATCTAAGCGGAACTCAGCATCTAGGCTAAACGTCTAGGCTATATAATTTTCATTACAAAAACCAAAGGAGAACTATAACAATGCGATAGGTTGGAGAACTAAATTTTCTTCAAATGCGATAGTATTATTTTCGAATAGTAAATATTTGAAAGATATTTAAAAAAAATCGTGCATAATTGTAATATATTTTTAAATAATCATGTTTAAATACTTTAATATATTATTTAAATATTAATTATCTAACACACATTAAAAAAGTGTTTAAATAAATTTTAAATTTGTATTCGTTTTTTTCAAATGCGCCGTTTTTGGATAAATTAAAAAAGTTTTTGGATAAATTTAATATTTTTTTCTTAATGTAGTTTTAGGCAGCACATAGGAAACTGACTTTCTTTGCAGAAAATTGCATGGTATAGATTTGATTGTCATCACAAAAAAGTGCTTGCGTAATAATAATATAGATATTATTTTTTTTATTTTAATGTTAATATCATTGCTAAGTTGAATGATTTAGTTTATTCTCTAACATTCTGACCGAACCCGTAGTGATAAAAACTGTACTTTTTAAACCATGCTGCCAAATTGCTCCATAAACCATATCATCTAAGAAATTTTTCGTGGTAAGCTTAAATAACTGATTTTTTCAAGATCACATTTTATACTATGGGGCCTTAGTTAGTTTCCTTTAACTCATAAACTCAGTAAAATTTTTTATTTAAGATATCAGTAAAAATCTTGCAAATTTAATGTCCTTTAAAATTGGGAAACATTATTGTCCCCTAATATTCATACAGGGCTGAAGGGGTGAAAAACCCTCGTTAAATTAAAAAAGTAGTAAATCTTGGAAACTCGGCGATATAATTTTCATTGCTTCTACAAGCAAAATTTTCATCATCATATCCTATAACTTCGCAGAACATCATAATACAAAAAAAACCTGCCCTTCTATCTGCCCAAATCCAAAGAATTTCCAGAAAATTGAATCCTTCAATTGGTTTATTAAGCTGTATGATAAACAGAAAAAAAGTTATTGTAAGCATTTCAAGTTTTAAAACACTTTACTTTGCTTAACACGTTAACTGCCATCTGTAAAGGTAGTTCAATTCCGCATGGCCTGGCATACCTAAACCTATCTTTAGCGCATCATTTTTATACCCCCACGATTAAAAATCCTTGGGTTTTTAATTTTAAAAACTTTAATATTGTCACTCCGTTGGTAACGCCCATAAGGAAGCGTCTTAGGTATAGAAAAGTGTATATATTCTTGATCAGCATCATCACCCGAGTCGACTTAGCCATGTCAATCTGTCCGTCATCCACACTAAATATACAGTAAACGTATACATTAGGCCGTGAGGTACATATGTTGTGCCTCAATAAAATATTTCAAAATTTCACCGAAATATAAAAAAAAAACATTTTCTGATATTTTGTTCGGATTTTCTGATACCAAAATACACTAGATCTGTAAAAAAAAATGGCCCGGAGGACCCGATATATTTTTTGTATGGTGGCAGTTAAAGTGGTAAAGAACTCAAGTAGTTTTTAAGTAAAGTAATTATTGATTATAAACTGATTTAATAAGAAATAAACCAATAAAAAGTATCCAAATCTATTTTATGCGGTTTTTATTATAGTAATAAAAAAAACATTTCTATTAGCTTTCTGAGTTAAAACTATTCACCACAGTTTCAACTTGCTCACTGGTACTAATGGCACTCCATTAATTTGCGTGACTCCATTATTAACATTAGCTGACATTTTTTGGTTCTTTGGTTCATTCTTTTAACTTGTAAGACCAAAGTTTAAAGTTTATTTAATATTTGTTGGGCTTGTATTGTTTTTGCGGAAGTTTTGTATTGTTTTGCGGCTGATATTTCATGAGTTGGCTTCTTCTAGTTCACCATAGACGGCTCATGGGCATGCTTTTCCTTTATTTCATTTAATAGATAGTCACGGTAGAATCACTTAAAATGTTCGTTTGGCATATAACGGGAGCATGTGTGACAGTAGATGCATTTGCATTCTTTGTTTGTGTTCTATTTGTTAGGAGGAATTTTACTATACGAGATTTTTGTGGTTTTTCTAAGTGAAATTTGGGTTGGACGCACCTAAGTATAGGTATATGTCTCTAAAGTACTGGATTTTTTGGTTGTTGGAGTTGCTCAACGGGCAACAGCTTGACGCTATTGTTGCTACACCAGACTGACGCTTTCGGTGAAAATACTTTGCATGGGTATTTCCCTACCGCCACCCGTTCGGCATAAGTCCAACTCTAGCTTCTCGGTCACTCTTTGGAAGAAGGAACTGCCACCTACTGAAAGCATAAATGGTTCATTGAAGAAAGGAATGAGGAAATGATATTTACCATCGCAACTTACTGCCGTTGCGTTCCCTGCTTACAGTTAATAGTTTTTTATTTAACTAAAAGATTATTTATTTAACTTTAGTAGACCCGTATGGCGTCAAAACGCCAAAATGCGAAAAATATCTTGTGTTAGTTCTTTTTTATACCCCCACGTTTAAAAAACGTAAAAGGGGCATATTAATTTTGTCACTCCGTTTGTAACACCCATAAGGAGGCTTGTCAGGTATAGAAAAGTATATATATTCTTGATTAGCATCACCACCCGAGTCGATTTAGCCATGTCCGTCTGTCTGTCTGTCTGTGATCACGATTACAGCCGTAATTTTAAAGCTGTCATCACGAAATTCAATATTTGAGCTTATTATCTAAAAAATAAAGATCAAGTTCGAAAATGAGCCAAATCGGATGAAAACCACGCCTACCTTCCATACAAAGTGACTTCATCAAAAAGCTAAAATCTCTTAAAATTCCACAAAAATTAATATATGGACTTGCAATTTTGCATATCGACTGATAACCGCCAAAATATCTTAAGCGACATAATATCCGATTTATGTTTTTTGATGAAAATCGATAATTTGCGATGGTTTACATCGTCTGTCAAACTTTCATTGGTGTACGAAATTAGATTATGAATTTAAACCAAAAGCAATTTTAGCTTAAGTACACACTACATGTTTGTTTACATTTTTCATGACAGCAAAGTGTCGCTTAAGATGAAATTCTCTAAAAGAAATTAATCAATATAAGAGATAAAATTATTAAAATAAAATTAATAGCAAAGAGATAAGAGATAAAAGATAAAATTAATAGCAAAGATAATTAAAAAAAACCTTCTCCTGTAAAATTTTCTTTTTGGCGCTTAAGATATTTTGGCGGTTATGAGTCGATATAAACTTTGATATATAACATATACTCTGTAAATGAAATTCACCAAATCGAGTAAAAACCACACCCACGTCCTATACAAAGTGACTTTATCAAAAAATAAAAGCGAATATTTTTTGTTAAAACATATGATTGACTACTTAAGACTTTGAATATACTTTGCTTCGGCCGTGGGGGTTGCCACCCTGAAATCATGACAACAAACATTTTTTTATCAGCAGCTTCCTCCGAGTTTGGAAGTGGTCTTTAATTTTGTTTTTATTTTTTTCATAAAGTCATAGAATTAACCTTTACTGTTATTATTTTAATCATAACACCTATACTTAGCGAGTGCCAATTCAATGTGCGGTAAAACGTAACTTTGTCACGTCAAAATGTTTCCGAGGGAATGAGCTTAATTTTTGGTAAAATAATTCGCTCACCAGTGTATGAACCTGTTAGTACAGTGGAATCGACAATATTATTGTAAATATTAATAATCTGCAGCCAGGTTCCATTGAGAATTGCATCTGTTTTGACCGTTAAGTGGTGTCGCGGAAGACTACTCACTTCAATGCTATTAATGGGAATTCTATTGGGAAGTTTTCTTCGGTATTAAGCTACATAGTAGCTGTCACAGCACGCCTGGAATGAGGGATTACTTGAACTGTTTCTTTGAAATCACCAGAAATACAATAAATTTCCTGGCAAAAAAACAGTTTACGATATATCTGGTAATATCGCGAAATATACGATCAATAATTGTCAGTGCTACTGCAGGGACCATTATTGGTTTATCAATAATGATAAGATGAGCACTACTATCGAAGTGCCTTCCGTGCGTAGAATTGGGCTGAACACCTTATACAGATGTCTCAAGAAGAGGTATAAAAAAAAAAATAAATAAAATGTTTTGGTTTTTCTTGTTGAAATAGACAATATTTAAGAAAAAGTATGACCTTATTGCACATCTGCAGAGCAAGACCTTTCTATTGATACACTTATTATGAAAATTTCAAAAAACGCTTACGTAATAATAATACAGATTTTTAATGATGTTTGGCTTGAAGCATTTTATAATTACTTTAATATCAATAAGAACACGAGAAATAACCATTTTTTACAATTTTTGATTAAAACAACAAGCTTCAACTGCTTAACTTTGTTTACATTCACCAATTTTAGCTTTCCCATAGCTTTGAGATTTTATATGAGTTGTCAACATCGTTTTGAAATTCGCGGCAGTACGCTCTCATCTAGTGCATATACCTCTATAATTATACCATGATTAAGAGCATTGACTGTTTTTGAAAAAGACTCAAGAATCTTCTCAGACAATTTAAAAAACTGGCTTTTAAGGTAATTATTCAAAATTTTAAGGTCCCTGGGGAATGATTATCTATTCCGAGGTCGCATAATACTTCACGCTTAAAGAAAATAAGTGTAATAAATTTTTTACCTTTCTTCAAGTGCACCGAACTCCATGTAAAATATCTCACATTGATTCCACCTTTTTTAAGATGTTCACGCACCGTATCACCGAGTATTTTCCGAAAGTTATCTAGAATATTTTCGCCACGAAATCTCATGTAATCTTGGTCAACGACAACAGCTACATAATAAACATCAACATTAATATGACTTATTAACTATTTAAACTTTGGAATTGTTTTTTTTTTTTTTTATATCTAACCCAAAGAAGCATTTGCACTCAAGAAAGAAGAAAAATCGTTGCCCATTGCCGTTGGTACGTTCCACAGCGAAACAGCTATAACGACAAAAAACCGCAACGACTTCATTCTCTGGCGGCTACAGGAATACTTCTGACTTTACTTTCTATTATATTGAATGTAATCAAAACAGCAGAAGTAATAAGCAAAAAGTAAAAATAATTTTCTTTCTCGAGTGTCCATGTACTCACAACATCGACACGGTACTGTCGTGAAACTCTTAAATAACCAAGAATAGCACACGGAATATCGGTTTCAAACAAATCGAATTGAAGACAGTTCTTGATTGGCACTCGGGGTTAGAGCAAATTAGTGCTTAGTTCGTTGGCTGCAGGTGGTATCCAGTTGTGATTTGCCCTCCCTTCTGCTCTGCCATAAAACACTTGATGGCTGTATCGGGTAGATTCACGTGATGTCCGTAGTTGTTCTCGAGTGTCCATGTACTCACAACATCGACACGGTACTGTCGTGAAACTCTTAAATAACCAAGAATAGCACACGGAATATCGGTTTCAAACAAATCGAATTGAAGACAGTCCTTGATTGGCATTCGGGGTTAGAGCAAATTAGTGCTTAGTTCGTTGGCTGCAGGTGGTATCCAGTTGTGATTTCCCCTCCCTTCTGCTCTGCAATAAAACACTTGATGGCTGTATCGGGTAGATTCACGTGATGTCCGTAGTTGTTATTGTTGTTTTGTGAAATTTTAATTGATTAAATTGTGATAATTGTCTACACTTGTGAACAGTAATAAAGAGAACCACAAAAATATAAGGTAGGCACATAAAAAATTAATTAAAGTGAACTTCAAGTTAATGGAATGTGTAGAGTGGTAAGAAACCTTTTTTACCATGTGTTTAAACTGTGGCTCTCATGCTGAGTGCTTGCGTGTGTGGACGCTTATTTGAAGCTTAAAATGGATCCTAAAAGTTCCGGTTCACATTCCAGCAAAAAATCTTACCCAAAAAATGATTTTGTATATTCTAGATAGCATGATGCCAATCGAATTTTTTTGGAAGAAAGTATTTTTATCGATGACGTTAATGGAGAGCCAATGCGAACTTTTCCACCATATAAGATCTTAATAGCTTGAAGGCATTTAATGGCATTTTAAGTCCGATGAGTCCGATTTGGCGTCCGTGGCGTAGTTGGTTAAAGTGCGTGGCCGCTATGTCAAAGAACCTGGAGACCCAGGTTCGAACCCCAGCAGCGACAGAAAATTATTTGAATTAAAATAATTTTTCTGTACGGCCGCCACCTCTCTGCAGACAATGGCAAACCTCAGAGAGTAATCAAAATGCCATGCAAAGCTTTTTGAGAACGAGAACATCCCGTTCATCGCCGTTCGGAGTCGGCGTTAAGCATGTAGGTCCAGTTCTCGGTCAATTGTGTACAAACTTAATAACACGCACAACACAATTGATCATAAGAAGCTAGGCCAAAGTCCTTTCAAGGGCTGAAATGGCCAGTTATTTATTTTATTTTTTTTTTTTTGAGTCCGATTTGGGTCCTTTTTACCATAAGATTTGCTAATAAACGGTGTTTTTTTATAAGCGGAGAATTTTAAAATGGCAACACTGTTTTCTGAGGCTTCCGATTTAACATTTCTCGGTTGTTATGGGGTTTGTTTAGTTTGCCAATTCATCATGAATAGATTCACGCCAAAACAACGCTTTTTCAATGGGCTGGAAATGAACTGGAAGCCAACCCACTGTTTTATCGCAATATCCTGTTCAGTTTTAAGAATCATTCTTAACTCAATGGGCATCTAAAGAAGTAACATTAGCATATTCGGAGTGTAGAAAATCCACTAGCCTTTCTCGAAACACCATTACATCCAGAAAACTCAACGTTTGTTGCGCTTTTGACCAGTAAACTGTCCGCCTTGTTCATGCAATTTGACGTCATTGGATTAGAAATAATTGAGCACTTGGAAGCCAACATTATTGACGAAATACAGCCTGATTTTCTGCGAAGAGTTTGTGAAAATTACCAGTCGCTGTGGCTATATACCCGAAATCATATTCAAATATTAATGTCAAAAAATCTAATATATAAAAGAGACTGACGTCCGTGTGTGCATGCATAATTCGAGAACGGGTTGTTCGATTTTTACAATTTTAAGCTTGATGGATTCGTATTGGCCCAAGAGAAGACACTGTGTAGAAAAGGGGGATGTTTTTGGCACACCCCAGTTTACTTACCACCCACAAATCAATAAAAATATTATGTTTCCGACGTATAAGACTACAATTTGGTAATTTAGTTTGTATTTTCACTGTCGGCAACTGTACTATAAATGGGTTGGCACGCCCCGTTTTACCACCCACAAATCAATTAAATGCTATATTTCCGATGGTTTTGGCCGTATTAGGCTATAATTTGGTAATTTAGTTCGTATGCTCACTGTCGGCAACAGTACTAAAACTGGGTATTGTCGATCTACTAGAAAATTGAGATGAGCATTTTATAAGAGGGTTTGGGTCCGCCCAAACAATTAAAATTTGTAATGTCGAATAATTTTGGAAGTAAAAGTAACAGTACTTACATACAAACTCAAAATGGAGTTACTATTTGGTGATATCCTGCTACTGGGAAACTGTCACGGGCAGTGAAAAATGACAGTGGTGTCAAACTATGGGTCTAGGAAAAGCTTTGAATGTACTTATTATGTTTCCATATACACTCTAAACTATTTTTTGAAACTTACTATCAAAATGACCGCAAATTTTTGTTGAATTTTCTGTTGTTACCTAAAATTATTATCTTTTGGTGCCATTTAATGAAAATAACCAGAAATTGTTTATTTTTAAACAGAAAGTTGTGCAAAATTTAAATTTACTCAAAAAAGGTTTAAATTACTACACAAAAATTGTAATGTTAAACTCAAAATGTGTAAATATTTAAAATATGACAAAAAATGTGCAAAATTATACGAAAATGTGTGATGGTGAACATGCAATGTGTAATTTCATTGACGGAAGAAGATTTGGTATCACTGAACTAAATCAACGTGATTTAAAATAACAAGTTCGAGGCAAAAAAAAAAAAAACATCAATAGTATAAAAAAATCAATACAATTATTAGTAAGCTGGAAAGTTTAACTTAAAAATTTTTATTTTATTATTTTTTTATTTTATTAAAAGTGATTACATTATTTCAATTATTTTTTCTAAATTAATTATTAAATTAACTATCATTTTCTTAAAATTCATTTAGCTAAAAGTGATAATAAGCTACCTGAGTTAACATATGTTTTCACAAAACTACAATTTGAATTTAATACTACTGAATACAAAAATATATTATAAAACAAAAAACATTCTATATCTTACTTATTACTTACTTGTATTTACGCAAGAGTAATGAAATAGAGCAATGGTACGAAGGAAGGGGCATATTTTTATACATTTTTTGTTGAAAAATAAACACGAAGAGTTTCAACTTTTACAGACGTCGCGTAAATCGTTAAACATTTTCTGTGTAATATCCAACAAAAAATGTTTAAAAATGTGCATGTGTAAATTTAGACACTATTAGTCAGAAAAGCGTTGCCGACGATTATAGTCGTAAAATTCAACAGAAATCGTTTAGAGTGTAGTTACAGGGTGCAGCAACGTGCGCCGGGAAAAAGCTTGTTATCTATACAATAAAGTTTATTTCATGGATTTTCAAAACTTTTTCCAAAATGTATTACATGTTGAGAAGAGAGAGTTTAGTCAATTATTTCACTCAACTCGTATAATTCAAGAGACAAAATTGACATTTAACAATAAAAAAATCAATTCTCTTAAACTAATTAAAATATTGACCCTGTAACATTTATCCGAATTTGTCAAAAAATTGTTGACATTTTTGACTTGTTGTCAAGTTATGGACGCAAAATAATTAAAATAATTTTTTTTTCATCAAAATCATCATTAAAGATATTTACCCAAAACATTGTAAACTCCTAGCTATGTAAAATCCCTGCCTATTGCATCCCTGCTTTTTTTGACATTTGATTAATTCAAATGCAACCTTGTCATATTTTTCTCTCCCTCTTTCTTTTTTTTCGGCATCTCAAAAACAAGACAGTCTACACTAAGAGCCAGTTTTTCAGTGCGAGTTTAAACTCTAGTCAAGTTAAACCGAGGTTAACTCACCAAAATTGGACGTTTAAACTCGGTTGAACTAGATATTGTAGCATTCGTTGAAGTTAAATTGACTTAAATTATCATATGTGTTTCTTTTTTGCCTAAACCAACTTTAAACGTCCAATTTTGGTGAGTTAACCTCGGTTTAACTTGACTAGAGTTTAAACTCGCACTGAAGAACTGGCCCTAAGAAAATTAAACAAATAAAATCTAAAAAATAAAGTTAAATCAATCTTGTTTAAAAACACAAGCAAATATTTAGTGCTGTTTTATTCAATGGCACTAATATTTTTATGTATCAAAAAGAGTAATATAGATATAGGTTCAAAACAATTTTTTTATCACAATCGTTTGAGGTAAAAATAAATAATTATACCTTTGTATACCTTGTTTTCATTACCTACGGACAATGTTGCAATCGCTCAATATGACAAAAAATTAAAAGAAATACAGATTGATTCAAATATAAGTATCTTATTAAAAATGGAATAAAATGAACGAAACTGTTCGGAAAGAAATTGTTCTTTTGATTTGTTATGGTTTTATAAGAATAAAAAGAAAATCCGATTATTTATGGAACACGATTACATTTATGTAGCTGTTTTGGCTGGCTTCGCGGTAGCGCATCCTGTCAACCTAATTTTAAAGACCTTTTTAACGGTTTACGGCTCTACTTCACGAATGACTTGGACGATATACTCTTAAGGGTATTGAAAATCGATTTTTTGTATATTTAAGAATATTTAAAATAAATCTTACTAATAATAAAGATTCTACAGTGCTTAAAATGCGCCTACGATGCGCCTGAGTACTTGTAAAGAGTAAATTTTACTTTAAACTCGTTTTTCTCGAAACCTACTTTTGCATTTTTCCTTTTTTGTTCAAAACAATATTTTTTTCATATATATTTTTAACCCAATCAAAACTATTCCTAACTTATTCAACATGAAACCTATTTTTGGTGATTTTTTTACCTTGGAGACTGTTTTGCTACACAAACCTATACAATTTGTATGCTTATATCTCAACATTTTCAATTTGAAATACTGTTAATACAGACCATTATCTTTAAAATTATAACAAAATTTTAATTTTTTGCCAAAAAAGTTTTTTCGAATTGTGTCCACTGGTCATCGCACTGTGGACAATCTTTTCTGCGTGCCCATCTTTGCGTATTGATCTCTGTTCAATATTGAAATGGTCTTTCATATGCAAAGTCTATACAATATATCGGACACCCTCTTCAAAAGTGACACAAATTTTTCAATTTTAATATAAATCAATTCGTAATGCACATCTCCATCGACTGTCAAAATTTTGTTTTAATCTAATTACTCGTTAATTTTTAAAAAATCATTTTGTATCCTTCTTTTGTATGATGTTGCTTAAAAATGAAATAGTTTTTTGATTCTCCTGAAAATTTCAAAATTTTGAGTTGTGTCACTTTTGAAGAGGGTGTGCGGTATAGTCTCTGGTTAGAGTAAAGAAACTATGTATGTACTAGGGGTCCGAGATGCAAAGTAAACACACTATTTTTACTCAAATTATTCTTTATTATTCCACATAGTCTCCTTTCAGTTCTATACACTTATTCCATCGATATTATAACATTCCGATACCCTTGTAATATTAAGATTTATCAAGATCTCCGAAATACGCTTCAGTTTCCAATTCGACCTATTCATTCGTCGCAAATATCTTTCCCTGGAGCAACCTTTTTAAGTTTCCCTGCGGGCGAAATCTGGAGAATATGGAGATGTGGAAGCAGTTCGAAGCGTAACTTGTGCAATTTGGCTATGGTTTCGTTCGATTTGTGAGCTAGAGCATAGTCTTGCAAAATGATGATTTTTGTCATCGATAATTTCGTTCTTTATTTGGTACAATAATTTACAGTTATAATAGCACAGTAATAGTCGCTGTTGATTGTTTTTCCTTTTCCTACTTTGTTGTTGGCCGTTTGTTGAGTCTTCGCTCGCTTTGGTGCACTTCCACTGGGAAGTCCACTCTTTTGTTGATTGCTTCGATTTTGGTGTATATTGGTGGCTCCATGTTTCATCCATGGTCACTATTTTACGCAAAAAATCTGTCGGATTTTGTTTAAACATGTCCAAACATTGTTAGGAGTTCGAACACGTTCATGTTTTTGATGATTGCTAACGAACGCGGAATTCTTGCAGTCAGCTTTCTCATACCCAAATGTAAAACCGACCCATTTGCTATGCCTTCGGCTGTAGCTATCTCACGCGCACTTTCACTTTTGGATTATCTAGTACGAAATCGTGGATTTTTCCAATACGTTCTGGAGTGGTCACTGTTTGGTGCTCCCTCGGAGTGTTCATATTTTGGTGTGAATTCTTCATCTTTTGAATTCTGCAATCCAATATAGTATTTAACGGTTGAATACGACTGAGCAGATTCTTTTCTTTTGTTTCTTCCGCACTTTTGTATAAATAAAAAATAAACTGACCGAACTTCTTATGATCAAATTGTGTTGTGCGTGTTATTAAATGTTTGGACACAATTGATTGAGAACTGTACATACTAGTTTTATGCCGACTCCGATCGGCTAATGTGCATGTCCTCAAGAAGCTTTACATGGCATTATTTTGCTCTCTGAGGTTTGCCATTGTCTGCAGAGAGGTGGCGGCCGAACAGAAAAATTAATTCAATTGAAAAAACTTTCCGTGTCAGATGGAATATAACCCGGGTTCTCTGGCGTATGGATCACGCACTCTACCCACTGCGCCACAGCCGCCACATTGTTACGCAAAAAGTAATGCTTAATAAAGGCACCAAATTCTTCTTTATCCATTTTCACAACAATACCAAAAGTTGTTCAATTTAGAACACTGTAACGTTACACATTTATGGTGTGTTCATGTTAAGTTTGTCAAAAATGTCATGCATTTGAAGAGTGGTGGTGTCGTCACTAGGAGATCGGTAGCATCTTGAACTCCCTAGTACTTATTAGGAGGCAATCTGTCAAAATGAACTAGAGCAGGCATTTGAATAACAATTGAATGGCTGTAACAAGTGTTTTGGATAGGGAAGGGAATATTTTAAATAAAAACACCGAAAAATAAATAGAAATCGTGTTTTAATTATGTTTTCAAGAGCCTGGCAAAATATTAATTATTATTTGTGACACTGTGATATACACCATTCATATTATGCCATTTTAATTAATATTTTAATATTTATTAAATTTTTTTTACACTATTTGATTTTTTTTTAAACTGCGTTCATTCAGAATGCAAACAAAGTAGCGGAAACCGATACCTGATGAGAGACACAACATGTTGAGCTTGCTGAATGTAACCATTGCCAGAGATTTATGGCAATAAATGTATATTGTAGGTGTTGGTTTTGGCATGTCAGATTACAGGGGGTGATGGATTAGACAGGGGAAGAATTACCGCGGGTCTACTGTATATAGATTTATAGAATCAAAAGTTTAAGTAAATAAAAATTCTATATCCTCAATTTCGATTTGAAGAAAAGTTCTTCCTCGAATTACATACTAAAAGTACATAGTTTCTTTATTTTCAGAGTTTTGTTCAAAATCAAACTCAATCAATCACTTATTTCTGTGTTATTGATTTTGTATTTGGTGTACAAAAAAGTTTTAAGTTTAAAGTTTTAAGTTTGACGATTGTTGAAAATTTGTTACAAATTCACATATCAAATTATTGTCCATCGCTAGTCACATCTTTTTCCCATCTTTCCGGCAAATTTCGGATACCAGTTCAACCGGTTGTAGCAGCTCATAGTACACCACGCCCAATTGGTCCCATCAAATACAGAGCATGACGTTGCCACTGTGAATATTCGGCTTTGGCGTTGACTTTGGCGTATGGCTTGACGCCCGTATGATATTTTGCGCTTGGGGTTGTCATAATGAACCCATTTTTCATCGCCAGTCCAAATGTATGCAAAAATCCTTTTCTTTTTTGTGGTTGGAGCAGCTGTTCAGAAGTGAAAAAACGGCGTTGGACGTCTCTTGGCTTGAATTCATACGGTACTCAATATCCTACCTTTTGGATCATTCCCATGAGTTCTAAGCCAACAGATATGGCTTGTTTAGTCACTCCCAATGCTTTTGCGAGTTCTTCTTGCGTTTAGCACTAGTCTTCATCCAGTATAGCCTCCAATTCGACATTCTCAAACTTCTTTGGCCGTCCTTCGCGCTCTTTGCCATCGGTATTGAAATCACCACTTCTAAAACGTTGTTGTGTAGCAGTTCTTAGTCATGTGGTGTTCATTCATTCATGATGTGTTATGTAAATAAATGATAAAAAAATATTAGCCTTAATTTTAAAAGCTCGACTTGGCTTTCTTTGTGTGATGGCTGATCTTAATTGAATCAAAAAGACTTCACCCTTTGTTGTACGTTGAATCATTGATATTTATTTATTTAAAATTATTGCTATTTCACATATAATACAAAAAAACAGTATTTCTAAAATTTAGTTTTCCTCGAATTCATCGAAACTCCACCCAATTATTAAGTAGGTGTATTTCATAGGTGAACATTTAAATTTTGATAAAGTTGACAAAATTTATCTTCTCCAATAAGAACATTTAAATTGAATTCGATTAAAGAAAATAATTTCAGTAAGTTCAAAAACCTGGCCTTGAAAAAAAACAGAGTCGTTTCATTGCAGTGAAATCAAATACTTTCATTAATTCACAGGAGAATTAATGTTGTACAAATAAAATCAAAACTAGTATGAAATGATATTCGACTGGGCCGATGTTAAAATACCCCATGGCCGATCCAAAGTATATTCAAAGTCTTAAGCAGTCAATAAAATTTTTATTTGTAAAAACACTTTCGTCATAGTTTTAACAGAAAGTATTAACTTTTGTTATTTTCATAAAGTCACTTCATATGGGAAGTGGGCGTGGTTTTCATCCGATCTGGTTGAAATTCATACTCAGAGTGTATATTAAATATCAAAGTTCATATGTCCATATATTTACTTTTTGTAGAATTTAAAGAGATTTTACCGTTTTGATAAAGCCACTTTGTATGGGAAGTAGGAGTGGTTTTCATCAGATAATTTTCAAACTTGATCTTTATTTTTTAGATACAAGCTCAAATATCGAATTTCGTGATGATAACTTGAAAATTACGGCTGTAATCATGATCACAGATGGACAGACAGACGAACATTGCTAAATAGACTCTAGTGGTGGTGCTGATCAAGAATATATACACTTTTCTATATCTACCACGCCTCTTTATGGGCGAAAAAATTGATACACCCCTCTTACGTTTTTTAAATGTGGGGGTATAAAATAGCTTAGCTTGTTATGCTTAGCTCTTGAGTGAGAGATAGTTACAGTGATCGAAATGATTATAGTGCATTTGATGATATGATTTTTGAAATTATATGACTACAATGTCATACAAAAACTCACATGTGGAAATGATGAAGCTGGTTCCCCGTAAGCTTTTTGCAGCATTCGATGGCCTTGAGCTGCGTTTTTCTTCAAATGAAAACAGAAAACTAAACTTTCCCGCAAATTGTGTTCTGTTTGCAAAAAAGTTGGCAAATTCGGAGCACACAAAAATTCTGTTGTTTACAATTAGCGAAATGACACATACTGAAAAAGAAAGCCTAATGAGGAGGCTTAAAAATTTAGTTGGTTGCTTCATTGTTCGATTCGATTCAATACTAGTGATGCCATCTCAAAAAATCTTTTAAAACTTTTTTGTACACCTGATATGATATATCTATGTACACAAACAATAATCGCTTTAAGCTGGAAGTTCATTCACTGCATTTGCATATGCGTCCGTCTACTCGCTGAACGCAATTTTTTGTTACCGAAGAAATTCACCTTTTAGTAACTTTTAAAACTGTTGGTATTCTGCAACCAATCGTTACCGGTGAATATTGTTAAAATCTTTATAGGTGGTAACAAGCAAAATAGTTGACATTTTTATTGTTTATACATAGAAAAAAAAGAATAGAACTTTTAGCTAAAAATGTTGTGAATTCAGCTAAAGTAATCCGGTGATTTTCAGCCAACGAATTTGATTAGGTGCGTTACCAATTTCTTAATGTTAATTATTACAATTATATTGGGTAGTTTAACTGCGAGAGTAAATAAAGAACCTTAATATTTTGGTGTCCCTTCAGCCATAAAATAGATAAGACACATAATTTATTAGAAGAATAAGCTAATTTTTTTTAAACTATGTCCACTTCAGATTAGGTAAGCCACCTACTAAGTGTAGAAAAATTATCTAATTATTTAGATTGCATTCCCACTTAAGAGTGGAAGCGACACCTTCATATTTTACAAAAATCAACTATTTATTTAATAGTTTACCAACTTCAGATTAGGAAAAACAACTACTTATTTTAGGAAATTCATTCAATTCCTTAGATAGTTTTTCCACTTAAAAGTAAGGAATTTACATTTTTGTAGCCAAATTATCCAATTATCTAGATACATAAACCAATCGAAATAAATTAAATAAAGAACAACTTTAAAAAAACTCACATAATAAAAAGAAAGTGTAATTAACTAACAACGAAATAAAAAACAATTGGTTCTTTAAGGATTAAGCCCTAAGAGCTAACATTCAAATGCTACATTTCATACGAACAAATTGACAACTTGCATTAGGTAAAATGACTAGAAGAATTAGATGATTTAAAAAGCAAAATTTTAGTAGAATTTACAAATTTTTATTAGGTGAATTACCTAATGCATGATTGTTTAATTAACTGTGTAAGGAGAAAAGTTGTTGAAAAGATTAGGTGAAATAGAAAATTTCACATTAGCTAAACTAGTTTAGGTAGTAAATTAATTCTTTTATTTTCTGTGTAACTTGGATTAAGAGAAGTGCTCGTTTTGAGCATTTAAATTGAAATTGGAGCAAATAAAAATAAAAAAAAAGAGTTGGCTGTGTCATGGACACACCCGCAGGTTTTGATGTGACGGTGTTTCTTTATACTTCTGTTTCATATCCAAACTCTTGTTTTAATCCATGACCAATTTCTTGACTTAATCAAATATACCGAATCCCTTTTCTAGTTTGGAAAGGTGAGACTTCATTTTTGTCCTAACTGGTTTCATGGTCCGATTATACTGTGTGTTTTTTTTTTGTTTTTGAGCAATGTTGGTTGTCACGAAAAAAACTGTTGAAATCATAACTGTTGTTGATGTTGTTGTTGTTGTTGTTGTTGTTGTTGTTGTTGTTGTTGATGTAGATGTAGATGTTGATGTTGATGTTGTTGCTTTTGTTGTTGTCGTTGTCGTTGTTGCTGTCGTTGTTGTTTTTGTTGGTGTTGGTGTTGTTGTTGGTGTTGGTGTTGGTGTTGGTGTTGGTCTTGGTGTTGGTGTTGGTGTTGTTTTTGCTTTTGCTTTTTGTTTTATTTTCTGCTTAAATGGTTGTGCTTTTCCTTGGTCCGTTAACTTAGCGTTAGCTGCATGCAATTAATCCAGCGAAAGTGATGCATATGCGTCAAATTAGGCGGTTTCCTGAGGGGCCTTATGACGCCGTCAATTTTTTTTTTTTATTTTTATCATGTGCCTGAAGACCTCACCTTCATTTTTGTTCCTTAAAATATACCGTTACGCCAGTAGTCACATAGTTAAAATTCCATGCAACGTTTTTTCATAGTTGTAGCATTTTTACTACATTATGTGGTTGCCACCCTGCAATCATGACAATAAGAATGTTTTTGTAATTTGTAATTTTGTGAGACGTAATAACACATCTATGCTGTCGTTAAATTTACCGCAGCACGTCTCCTGAGTGAGTAATAATTCTATGCAACGATATTACATTTCTGTACCATAAGCTGCTATATTTACGACCTGGTGACGTCAAACTTTTTTTTTATTTTTGTCGTAAGGCCAAGTATAAATCCTTTATTTTCCGTTTTAAACATTTTTCGTAGCTTATATACTCACCGAGTAATAATTCAATGCAACGCCGTTGTATGAATGTTGTAATATCGATCTTTGAGCGGTTCTCTCTGTGTCCCCATGAGTTAAAAAATTTTTTGTTTAATTTTGTTGTGTGTGTTTTGTGTGTCACCGAGTAATAATTATGTAACCTGTGACAAATTTTCAGTTGCGTTGCATAAGCAGCTAACTCGAAAAACCGGGTTTTTCTGGTCGGGTTATTCGACATTTTCGAATACTTAAAATTCTTAACTTTTCCATTTTTTTTTGTCAATATCCAGCGTATAAAATTATTTACAAAATAAAAGTTTATTTATAGAAAAATCTGCAGCAAATCAAGTGGCAGCACTACGAGCCCCGACCACTATTAATTCGTACGGCAAGCATTTTTACCCGTATGCAATGTTTAACAGGTGATATTTTCAATACTAATGTAGTCAGCGCATGCAAACCTATTTTTTTCTGAAAGAGCATTTTGTTCTCTTGATTTGAAAAAAAAAATTGTTATTGTACCTCAACAACAACAACAACAATGTTTATTTCTTTGAATGCTTCGCAAAACTATTAAAAAAAATGTGACCAGTATTAATTCGTACGGTGGGTTAGCTTAGCTAACAATTGAAAGAAGATCAAAACAAAAAAAAAAGTAGAAACCGTTATGCAAAGCAGAATATCAGAAATGTAAAAAAAAAAAAAATTCTTCAAATTATTCAATGTTCTCCAACGATGGCACGTGGTAAGCCGATTTGCAAGGAAATAAGAAGTTTGGTTGTAGACTATTATAAATCTGGGAAGACTTTTGGCGAAATAGCCAAACAATTAAATCTATCTAAGTCGTCTGTTCAAGGAGTAATAAATAACTTCAATAAAAATGGCAATATTGATAACAACCCAGCAAACCAAATGATATCGTTCCGATATCGAGATGATATCGCAAAGGTGATAATTTCTATCGAGAACGATACACGAGACGATATCTTTATGATGTCGAGAAAGTCCTGTTTTCGATAAAAATTGACATATCGTAAACGATATCGAGAACATATTAATTGCGATATCGAAACGATATCGAAATTTCAATCGAAACGATGTTGAAATTTCAATGTCGTTTCGATATCGAGATGATATCGCAAAAGTGATCATTTCTATCGAGAACGATACACGAGACGATATCTTTATGATGTCGAGAAAGTCCTGTTTTCGATAAAAATTGACATATCATAAACGATATCGAGAACATATTAATTGCGATATCGAAACGATATTGCAAATAATTTTGCAAATAATATCGTTTCGATACTATTATATTATATGCAAAATTATATATTATTTATTATATTATTTGCAAAATTATTTGCAATATCGTTTCGATACTATATTTTTTTGAAAATAATTATGTATTGTGATTAAGTTTTCGATTAGTATTAAGAAAAATAACAAGAAAATGAAAATTTGTATTTTTGTTAATTTTTATTGTAATAGAAAGAATATTAATAAATATTAATTAAAAATAATTAAATAATATTAAATTAAATTAAGTACTAACTGTATAAAGAAACAGATGAAATACATTTAAGTTCAAAGATTGTAGGTAAATAAAAGCAACTTTCGCGGTTGGTTCTGCTAATGTAGAAGCCACATCTGCTTAAAATTCAGTAAGCACAAGAGTCTACATTTTTGTCGATCGAGAATATTATACAAGAGTCTACATTTTTGTCGATCGAGAATATTATACAATACGAAAATTAAATTTAATCGACTCAATCGATTGTGTTCTATTCTACAAGTAATCGACAATCACAATAGTGAAAGCATATGAGCGTTTCGCTGCTGTGCTGTGCTGTGCAGAAAAACACATTGGGGTAAAAGAGATGCATGACTTGCGTACTTTATTGCTCTGTGTTTTTCAGCACAGCACAGCAACGAAATCCTCAAACGCTTATACTATATTTGTACCAGAGATGGGGGTAGTGCACTAAATTTTCAGCTTCAGCTGACATGTACTGATATTATAAAATTATTCACTACTTCCAAGTGGTGTTGAGTGATGAATTCAAAAATATCACTATACACTCACTATACATTAGTGATAGTGATAGTGAAAAATTTTTCACTAAAATTCATATTGTGCAACTGCTCTTTTTTGCACTAAAATTAATAATGCAAAAAAAATACCCGCACGAATGGTAGTGGAACACAGAAAGTTTTCACGCAATTGAAAGAAAAGGTCAACAGTTTATTTTGAATAATTGCACTTATATAAATTTAAAATTTCAAAATTATTGGCCCATTTAGAAAGTTTTATGTTATTATTATAGAATTTTTTATTCGAGTCTGGCTTAAATAATTTCAAAACCAGTACTATATGAAAGTTGAGTGGAAACATTTTTAATTGCAGCTTTCATGTAGTGACTGCTCAAATTTTGCACTATTTGAGTGCAGTGCAGATTTAGTCACTACCACTAAATTTAGATGTAGTGCAACAAAACAACACTATCACTAAAATCTCTAGGGATAGTGAAGAGATGTTTCACTATCACTAAGCTGACAAAAAAAAATAGTGAAAAATATAATTTCTTTCAATATATTTAGTGGTAGTGAAATGCTGAGTGCACTCACCATTTAGTGCAAAACCCCGATCTCTGGTTCTTACCCTAAGCCTTTGATTTAGCATTTAAGCGCTATTTGTTGACCTTCGTTTGCCTGTCGCTCGCATAAAGAAAAAATTTCTTTGTTTTTTCTTCAAAAACTGTAGCTGAACCGTTTGGGTACTTGTTTCTAAAGGCACCTGCAAAAAATTAGTAGAAATTAAAAAATTAAAAAATTAATAAAAAATTGAAGACATACTTTCTGTGTTTCTATTCTATTTTTAGTGTTTCTAGCAAGTTTTCGAACTGACATTTTAGCTGTCGTTCCTTTCCAACAAAAATGTTTCGCAGCATCATCCGTTAAAATGCATCTTCAGCATTTGCTAACAAACTTTTAAATGTGAACAAATTTTTTCATTGAAGTTTAAACATGAAAATTTTTGAAGTATAAATTTTTTTCAAGCAACATTTTTAAAATTCAAAACATAAATATAAGGTAAAATTAATTCAAGTATTTTATATGTTTATAAACACTACAACGCACAACTATGGTTGTATTTATATATTTATAAATAAATTATAAATATATTTGTATAGTGATGTTAACTTTTGATGGCAGCAAGCAAATTCAAAGTATAGAAATAATCGATAAATCAAAACAATTGATTTGAAAGATTGTTTCCTGTAACAACAACAAAAACCTTTAATTAATAAAAGTACCAATAAAATACCAATTGGAACGTATAGAAAAAATATAATTAAATTTTATTACTTGCTTTTTATAAGTTTTTATTTAATTTGCTTCGTTCTCATGTCCGTCAAAATAAAAAAAAAAAATAAACTGGACATTTCAGCCCTTGAAAGGACTTTGACCGAACTTCTGTGATATTTTTTCTAATGTTAAGTTGATTTTACTGTGTTTATTAATTTATTATTTTTTTAACAATTTCTTTTCGTGCGTTTTTTTAAATTTTATTTATTTATTAATTAATGTTTTGTATTGTCGAGCAGTTGCAATAGCTGAAAAATGTAAATAGATAAAACTACAATTCAATAAAGAACCCTGAGGAAGGTAGAAAATAACTACCGAAACGTCGGGAAAAATATGAATAAAGTTTTTATTTGCATTTCAATACCAGACCAACATAGCCAACAACATTTGATTTGGAACTTCTTATGATCAAATTGTGTTGTACGTGTTATTAAATGTTTGAACACAATTGATCGAGAACTGAACCTACTTTATGCCGAATCCGAACGGCTAATGTGCATGTTCTCAAGAAGCTTTACTTGGCTTATTTAGCGAACAGAAAAATTAATTCAATTGAAAAAACTTTCTGTGTCAGATGGAATTGAACCAGGGTTCTCTGGCGTATGGGTCACGCACTCTACCCACTGCGCCACGGCCGCCAGTCCGTCAAAATATGCAAACGATTTCTCGACCTGTTGGCGTCTGATTAAGCTGAAATTAAAGATGCATATATAAGTTCGGTGACACTGCAATATTATGATTAAATTTTTTACCACGCATTTACAAATGTAGAGTAATTTTACAGAGTAAATTTAGAGTAAAATTAAAGTCACGTCAGAGTCAGAGTCAGAGTCAGAGTGAAAATCAGAGTTAAGATGAGAGTCAAATCACAGTCAGAGTCAGAAAGTAAAAATGTAGTAAAAATGTTTTAGGCGGTTTTGATCGTATTAAATAAACCTTTAAGACTAAAAAGTACAAAATAAAAATAAAGAGTAAACAAATTTTTTATAAAACAAACTTTCATTAAAAAAAAAAAACGTGAACTAACATAAAAACGTAAATTTAAGTGGCATTTGTCATATATGTTTGCAGTAGGTATAATCTTGATTCACAACAATCCTTCTCTTGGTAACTCATCATAATAATATAAGCGTTCGTAAATAGGTAAGTTTTAGGGACGTTTATTTCATCTAAATATCGTTACCAACGAAATTATATCGAGCATTTTTGGAATCTAGATATTGTTGCGATATCACAGTGATATCATGTTTATACTATCGTGATGATATCGAGTACTTATTTAATATAGATATCGTTACTATATCGCAATGCTATCGTTATTATAATATCGTAATGATATCTAGAAATTTGTAATGTTATGATATCGAAATGCTATTGTTAACTGTACTATCGGGACGATATCGCGTATTTGTATATTAAGATATCGTAACGATTTCGTTAGACTATCGTAAAATTTTTCTATCGAGATATGGTTTGCTGGGAATATCGTGAATAGAGGCCGAAAATCGGCAATAACAGAGAGAGATAAAAGATCGCTGGCCACGATTGTGAAGGCTAATCGTCGCCAAAGCTTAAGAAATGTAGCATCAGAATGGTCTGATAAAATCGGGAAAAGTGTTGGTCGTGAGTGGACGCGCCTACAGTTACGAAATATCGGATATAAGTTTTATAAGGTATGTATACAGATTATTTTTAAAACATACTCAATATCTTAAATCTTAGGCCAAAGAAAAACCATTGCTTACCCTTCGCCAAAAGAAGAAGCGTTTGCAATGGTGTCGAGAACGGATGTCGTGGACTCAAAGGCAATGGAATTCCATCATATTTAGCGATGAATCTAAATTTGATGTGAGTGTCGGCGATGCGCGAAGGCGAGTTATCCGTAACAAAAATGAAGCGTACCATAAAGACTGCCTTAAAAGGACAGTTAAGTTCCCAGCGAGCATAATGATGTGGGGTTGTATGTCTGCCAAAGGGGTAGGACAACTGCAGTTTGTTGATGGGATGGTCAACGCTGAAAAATATATTAACATTCTAGAAGAAAGTTTGCTGCCATCAATACCAAAACTGGCTGACTGTGGAGAATACACGTTTCAGCAGTATGGAGCATCATCTCATACTGCCAAACGAACCAAATCATGGCTGCAGTCTAAGGAAATTGGGGTCTTAGATTGGCCATCAAATAGTCCGGACCTAAGCCCAATCGAGAATATATGGGGAATAATGAAAATAAACCTAAAAAATGAGCCTCAAAGGACCCTTTCTGGTTTAAAAACAAAATTGCAAGAGATGTGGGATTCTATTTCAACAGAACAGTGCCAGAATTTATATGAATCTATGCCAAAGCGATGTAAATGTGTTGTAGAGGCAAAAGGCGATGTTACCCAATATTAATATTTAAAGATAAATTAAAGTTTTTATAAAATAGCAACTATTTAACCCACCGTACGAATTAATACTGGTCACATTTTTTTAATAGTTTTGCGAAGCATTCAAAGAAATAAATATTGTTGTTGTTGTTGTTGAGGTACAATAACAATTTTTTTTTTCAAATCAAGAGAACAAAATGCTCTTTCAGAAAAAAATAGGTTTCCATGCGCTGACTACATTAGTATTGAAAATATCACCTGTTAAACATTGCATACGGGTAAAAATGCTTGCCGTACGAATTAATAGTGGTTGGGGCTCGTATTTTGTCTATTAAACACATACACTAAAGTGCAACAGATTAAACAGATTTACTAGCCGAGTTTTATTCGTTCTGCTTTAGAGCCTGAACCGAATCAAAAATCGTTGCGACCAACGACCATCTCTGGTCGTCGAACGCAGAGAATGTGTCCAGAATGATGCGATTGCGATTAATAAATTAAGTATTTTTTTATTTATTTTTTCTATTTCATTTCAATGTGTTGGTATATTCAATTGTGTGAATACAACACACAGAAACAAGAAATATCAGAAGATAAAACAAAACTAAGCAAATTTCATGAAACACAGCCAATTCTTAGCAAAAATATGGCAACACTAATGTCACTCAGAGAGAGAATCGTCGGTCGCAAGAGAAGAAATAGAATAGATTCTAATTGTGCGATTTATCGTTGCGGAAAAAGAGCTGCGTTTTTTTCTACATTTTGCATGTATTTTCCAACAAAGAGCGGAGGCCGCAACGATTTTTGATTCTGTTCAGGCTCTTAACCTGATGAACGAATAGATCGCATTAGTTAAACTTTTTTAAGTTTTTCTCTTGACCGCTTGGGACATTGGAGCTTGGAGCCTTGACCGCTTAGGACACTGGAGCTTGGAGCATTGACCGCTTGGGGCAATACAATTACGAGTCTTTTGCATCCATTTTTATTTATTTATTAGAAAAAACTAAGCACAGCTGTTTCCTTTGACTGTAAAGGGTGACTATAAATCAGTGGTCATCAAACTCTATACAAGCATACTTTGATTATGTATAAAAGCTCGTTGAAAGCTTTGCACTGAAAAAAAATACTACTTGAGTCTCAGTCCAGCTTTCATGCAAGGCGATGGTTATCCTGTTTGATTATTCAGTGGCTCCGGAAAAATTTTTCATCTGGTGTATTACAAATCTGTGGGAAAGGCGTGAGGGGAAAATTTTTAAAAAATTTTGCGATTTACGTATGCATACTACTGTTCATATAAACATAATTCATATCGAAGAAACATATTAACATTCACTATTTTATGCACTGTTACAAAAAAGGAGAAAACTTAAAAATAGTAAAGGTTAATCTCATAATTTAATTTCAATTTTTAAAATTCAATTTTTATTTAGAAGTGTCAATACTTACTATACGAAACTGTCTTTTTTTTTTGCTTTTTTGTTTTTTTTTTTAATTCTTTAGGTTTTTTTTCGTTTTTGATTTAATTTGAATTCATTGTTTGAAAAAAATATTTGTTTACTTCTATTATTTTTCAATTTAATAACATTATTTATTATTTGGAATATTCTTTATAATTTTTTAAGAATTTTTTTAACATACTTTTGTATGTTAAACTACACTAAGGGAAAAAAATATTAAATTTATCCAAAAACTTTTTTAATTTATCCAAAAAGCGAGTCATTTTTGCACCAATAACGCATTTGCATAAATCGACTACGTAAATATTTAAAATTCATTTAAAAACTTTTTTAATTAAATAATATATTAAAATATTTAAACAGAAATAATAAAAAAAATATTAAAATTATGCACGAATTTTTTAAATATCTTTTAAAAATTTACTATTTGAAAATAAAACTATCCTACATCTAAAGGAAATTTATATAAAAAATATTGAAATTAAAAAACAATACATTCAAATATTTCTCACGAGCTGCGTCCATTAATGCCATTAGCATGGTTACTTTATTTTCTTTTTTCGTTCCTTAATATTATACTATTTTTGACAATCGGTGCAATATTATGACACCATATGTCAAAAATAGTATAAAACTATAGAACAAAAAAGAAAATAAAGTAACCATGCTAATGGCATTAATAATGCAAAATATGCAGGCAAATGACAATCGGTGCGACACATTCGTGGGAAAATGTCGAGTTGTCACTCCACCCTACATAATTGCATTATTTCAGCACGCAATCGCTCATACGTACGGCCAAATATCCCTGTTATACTACCCTTGCAACAAAAACGAAATGAGAATTATAAGAACTAAGGTTGCAACTGCAAGAAATAAACTGCAGGAACAGAGTGCGATGCTGTCGCTGCTTGTCGGAATATGTGTGTACGTGTGCGATGCTGTTGCTGCTTGCTTGTATGGAATATGTGTGTACGTGTGTGGTATAAATAAAATTCAAATACGGGAAAAAAACGAGCTGTAGGGAAAATATTTGATTTATCCACGTAAATATTTAAATAAAATTGATACTCAGGCGTGGATAATGTTAATATGCATTATTTCCCTTAGTGTATGACAAGCATTATAATGCCGTTCAATGTTATATTTCTTACGAGCGGAAACAGTCCGGTAGCACACCATACATTGAGGTTCAGAAAAACTATTTTCTGCAGAAAAGAATTGCAACTCCCATTCAAGTAGAGACATTTTGCATAGAACTAGCAAAAACTGATATTTTTATGAGCGTAGCATAAGTTGTGTATGCGCAGCAAAAAAAAACAATCTAACAAGCATGCATGTACCGCAGGTGTATTCTGCATGAAATCAGAGATAAAGAGATGGGAAACTTCGATTCTGCTGTAATTTTTGTTGATTTTGCGCCAAAATCGTGCTTGTTCTTCTCATTTTTTATGCACTCACGTATTGTGTATATGAGTTCACCTCAAGATTGTCAACTGTTGTTGTATCGACTAACAGCTGCTTTAAGTTAGCAATAATATTGTTTTATTTTCGAAGCTTTAATAAATAGGCATTGGATATGGACATAAAATGAATATAAAAGAGGCTGAAACTTAATTTATGCATGCAAAATCTCTCAACTGGTAACATATTAACTTAATATTGCCAATGAAAATGCCTTGAAAATTAAAAAAGCAACTCTGATCCTTATACCGTACACGAACCTTCAATGCATGTTGAGTTTCTTCACAGATTATACAACAACCAGCGTAAATTTGAACCAGCAGCTGACTTTATTTACTTAAGGCGCTACCCAAACTTGCAGTACAAAAAATAGGGTTTTTTCATGAATGCGAAAACTACTAAAATTTTTTAAACGATCGTTATATCATCTAAAAATAAATACATTGAACACTTTCAGTTATATTTTTTATTGAAAAATATTGTATGGTCTTGTTGAAAATGACTTTAAAAAATTGTGTTTTTATTTTTGCGTTTTGCGGTGACCAACATTGTGGTGAACTGGATCACCTGAAAGAGAAATAGGCTAATAGATTAAGTTAAATAACAACATAAACTAGTATCTGATCGATTCATTTAAAAAGTATGCAAAGTATAGTTAATGGTTAAATTTTCACTAAAAATACTGTTGTTTTTTGGCTATAAAATGGCCGTTTTTTATCGAATGAATCTGCTAACTTTTAAAAAGATAGGTTCAGAATTTTCGAGTAATTTTTGTCACCGATTAAAAAATTACATTTCGAGAAATTACGATTTAAGTTTCAACTTCAGTTTACACGAAGGAAATAATTTTTAAACAATAACATAAATGCAGCCATCTATTCAGGACCCATATGGTAGCTCTTCCACCGACGATGATTCTTATAAATTTCCTGTTGCTTTTCATTTTTCTCTCGTCGCGCACCTCTCTGTTACTGCAATCGAGTTGTCGAACCTTCGAGCTAAACTGACAAATTTAAACAATAAGAGGCATCGAAAATTCATTTCTGAAAGTTCCAAACATTATATGAATGTCAGAAATACGAGGCATACGGACCTTTTTGGAGACGTATTACTTCGTAGATAGTTATACTTAAAAAATATGCAAGAACAAAAAAATCGATTAAGTTCAGAGTTACAAGTGTGAGTTACCCCTTAATTTGTTTATGTTTAGTCCGTGGTAAGTTTGTCTAAGCTCAGTGAAATTTTACACAGTGGTGAGAACCCAAACCAGCTGAATAACTCAAACTAGCACCCAAACTGGGTGAGTTTCTCAACAAAATGTACGACCACAACTATAATATTGTGTTAGTATTGACTTCAATTTGACATAAAGCAGGCATAGTGCTATCCCTTTCACATCGAAGTTTCCCATCTCTTTATCTCTGATGAAATTTCAATAGATACTGACGCAGTTCAGTGCTCGTCCGTGAGTTAATATGTATACAGAAAGCTTTTAAGCACAAAAGCTCAAATGCCCGCGGGCATAGGCTTTGATCATGGTACAATAATACAAGGTAGCATTGACAGTTGCTTGGGAAAACATCTCCTGTCAAAAAATATACGCAAAAAAAAGAGCGTTCACAATCCGCCATTGAAAACACAAACAATGTTGAAAACGTTGAAGTGAAAAAAAAAACAACAACCATAGCAGCTGCAGATGCATTTACACAAAAAGCTGTTTTTGACATGAAATGTTTTCTTCTAGAAGAGAAAATAAGCAGTTGTCAATGCTACCTTGTATTATTATACCATGGGCTTTGATGATCACTGCTATAAATCAATGAAAACACAAGTAAACAACGACATCTATAGAGCAGTAGCGGAACGAAAAAAAGTTTAACAAGATGATCCAGCTACTGAGCAGGTTCATCTTTTTGTTAGTGTTCTGCATGTAATTTAGAACATTTTTGGTTAAACCAGTACGAATAAAACACAGCTACTATTTGCCCAACTACATTACTAACATTACTAACTATTTGCCCAACATCTACAATAAGTCAAAGAGTATTTTCCGTTTCAACTTCAATTAAATCAAAACAAAAAAATAGATATTTTTTTTTTTTAAAGAAATAGATTGTCACCAAAGCATTCAAATTGAATTTTATTCCTCAAGTATTATTTTAAACGTGAAACGAAATTTTAAGCTGTGTACTTATTTTTTTAATATTAATGGATTCATTTCTTTTTATTGTATGTTCCTTGCAAGCCCTTACTTTTTTCATACAAATATGGATTTAAATTACTATTTTTATTTTTGTCTTACTGTACTATTAAATACGCTTTATAAAATCTTTATTTAAATGGACTATATATATATAAAAGAAAAATATTTACGATGCCTTTTATTTTCCTCTCAATTTTTTATTAAATTTAAAAATATATTTTATTAAAAACCGGTTAACCGGTTTGAGCCGGTTATTTTTTTTAAGTATTCGAAAATCCGGTTTTTAAAAAATTTTTATTTTCGGGTTATTCGAGAAACCGGTTTATTTTTGCATTTTGTCGAATATTTGACAACACTAACTACAATGAAAATACTTTTGCTACAGAATAGGTTGGCGATTTCGACACAGGCTTATAAATTACCGCTCCCAAATTATTTAAAATTGTTGAAATTGCAGCGTTCAACTGGTATTTGTTTAAACTTATTTGCGACTATGAGCTGAAATAGATTGATGATTAATTTTTGCGAACAGTTTCTTGCAGTTTATAATGCATTCAATGTTCGTGTTAGCGTTCGTGTTTCATCTGTTCATTTGTTCGTATTTCGTTCGCTTTTACTTAAGAAAAAACGAACATTAACAATCGTGCTTTTTTATTCTTTTATTTATTCGGGCTGTGTTTACATTGAACCCATCTCCAAAATGTACGCAATCTATATAAAATTTTCTCAGCTTTTAAAAAAAATATGAAAAAATTCAAAATGGGGGCAAGGGCATTAAAATTCGATTTTAGTTTTCAAACTTGTTTTTAAGAGGTTTCTAAGAGGTTTAAACATTTTAAATGAGGCACTATTTTTTCGAAAAGTTCACGTTTTTTTATATAAAAGCACATTATTACTTTTTTTTTAGTCCAACAACAATCCATGCAAAATAAAAGAAATCATGATTAAAGCAACTTATTAAAGAAATACCGTAATGGATCACAGTTGAAATAAAAGGGTAAAAAAAAAAAAAATTTTTTTTACACATTTTCCACCATTCTCGTCAAATTAGAAAAGTTACAAAAACATTCTAGATGGTGAGCTCCACAGTTGGCCGATAATTTATGTAATCGCTCATATATAAAACATAGATAACACCGCATCTGCGCCGGCGTGGTGCATGCATATTTCCTGCTTAGAAAACAAATATTATATTAAAAGTTAACAAAATGCAATTACTTCTATGTACTTACTTCTTATTTTCCATTGTTCATATTTCACCATCCGTAAGAGAAGAACTTCATTTCAATAAGGTGAGCTTACGACGTTGGCGGCGTTACCGGTGCAAAGAATACCGATTAAGGGAGCTCCCATACAAATTTTATAATTTTGGGGTATTTATTCCATACCTAAAAAAAATAAAACTGGACAAATGATTTTTATTTTTGAGCGTTAAAAAATAAAAATTGAGAAATAACTTTTATTCTTGAGGGAAAAAAATAAAAATCAAAAATAACTCTTATTCTTAAACAGAAAAGTAAAAATCAAAAAAGAACTCGAATTTTTGATGAATAAAATAAAAATCTGTAAATAATAATTAAATTAAACTTTTATTGGTAAAACTCAAGAAATAAAAATCATTTGGATTGAAACATCATTGTTTGGAACATGATGATTTTTTGTTATTTAATTTTTGGAAATAATCGTTTTTTTCTGTCCCTGGTTTAAACTATTAAAAACCATTTAGTTATTCGAATTCAGACCATTCAAAATAGGTACATTTTCAACAGCATAGACGCTTTTTTGTTGATGGTTCTTGCATAAAACGACACTGTTCCGAAATAATTTCAACAAACGAAGATACCTATCTCATTAAATTTAATAATTAAAAGCTTAGAATACAAAAAAATGCTCGATTATGGTTAATAATGTGTTACTCAAATCGAATATCCTTGTATTTGGCCTCTTTGAAATACATACATCAAAATGGTCTTACGATATATCTTACAACTATGACAAAAGATACTACTCAAGTATATTTTACATATATATGTAAATGATTTCATTATATATTTTTCCTAAATGAAAGTCATATTATCTTTTATCTAAATAATGAGTAACTAATTAATTGAAACTAAATAACTTATTCTTCGACTGATAGAATAGCAAATCTCATCGTGCTTAGGAAAGCAACTATAAATGTTTGACAATTGTTTTACTACGTTTCTAAATAAACTACGTTGTATATGCTACATTTTTCGATAGATGGTTGGTTCAGTGACTCGTACTTTGTGGTTGTTGAATAACAAAGTTTGATAAAATCAGACTTTTGATTGCACACATGAGAAATTCCGTGTGTGCCACTATTTTGTTTTTGTATAAGGTCAGAAAGATTTTTATAATTGTGTTTATTTTTGTTCTTTCGGACCTGATAAAAAAAAACCTGGCATACAAGAGTTTTGTATTTGTAGACCTTATTTCATAGTATATTGGATTTTCTCAGGTGTGCAAAGATGTGTCGAGCGGAGTTATTATTTGGTTTCTATAAATGCAACTTTTATTTGATTGTGTTTCTTGTTCAATAATTGTCCAACATAATTCCAAGCTTGATAGAGTTTTATAGTTCCTTGATTTCAATATTTTATGTTTATTTTACATGTTGTTTTATTGTTATTGCACCGATTTCACTGTTATTATTTTGAACAGTTTAATTTTTGATTTTAATTTTTTTTTTGGTATCTTTAGCTCCATGTGTATCTTGTTCATCAAATTGCCCTCGTATTAGTAGGTTTCCACTGTTTCTCATTCCTGCAGAATTGCACTCAACCGTTCTTCCACAGCTACCTTTCGCGATTTCCAAACAAATTCGCAGACAGCTATTACACATGCCACGCCCATGCCACCCATAAGCACCACAAACACACCGCCTACATTAGCCAAGCCTAGTTCGTTTGCTGCTGACGATGATTTTGACGTTTCGATGCGACAGCTGCCTCCACCACGTTTCTCCTTCCACCATTTAGTTTTTAAAATATGCAGTTTACCCTCCTCTTGTAGCTTCAGTATGACGCCATTGATAGCGGTGCGGTAGGGGGAGTCTATGCGAAAAGTTGTGTAAAAACGGTGTATTGGGAAATATGTGATCACTACTTACTTGGTGGCGTTGCTATTCCGTATCCCTTGGTGTCCAACATACCGCCAACTTGTGTCAATTCACAATTGCGTTCAGTCACGTATTCAATTGATGTGGACTCCATTAGAAATGCATATGAACCTGAAAAAGTCCCTGATTATTCTGATCGAAATAGAGTCAGCTGCTTCTCACCTTTGCCTTTGGCCACGCGATCAACACCCTCCCCATTGCTAGACGTGAAAACCGACGGACGAGCTGATTCCATAAAAGACCACATTCGTTGATACGTTGAGATTTTCGAATCCTTTGAATTAAAAAACTCTAGTTTCACTTCTTGGAAAAATTGTAATAAGACTTACTCTGAAAAAGGCGGCTGTGCTTCCTCCTTTCAGGGCGCCATATTTAATTCTTGTCTGTTTGGCTAAATCTTCAGCACTTTCGATAGGTGAATCCATGCGTTCGACAGTAAGGAAAGCAGCCAAATTAGCTGTGTATGAAGAGATCATAATGAGAGTGAAAAACCACCACATGCCGGCTACCATGCGAGTCGAGAGAGCTCTAGAATTAAAGATAATTATTTAATAATGAAATATTTCGAGAAATCTATGTACTATATATATTATTTTGATAGGGTTGTTCTTGTGGAAGTCGTTGGCGAAGAACGCCCATACATTATAATATAGATATCAAAACAAAGGAAATACCATGTTCCAACTATAGAGAAAATTTTCAAATTTTGAAATTAATTTTGTAACTCCATTTGTAACGCCCATAAGGAGGCGTGGTAGGAAAAGAAAGGTATCTATGATCAATAACGCCAAAAAGGGGATAATCTGCTCGGGCAACTTGCAAAAAAAAAGCCGCAGAAAATGGGGATTTCAAGTTTTTTTATCGGTTCAAAATCTTAAAAAGAAATGTTTCCTCCAAGTGTTTCACTGGAATTGCATTTTTCGAGGTTCCGAAAAAAAAATCGTGTTTGATCTCTGTTTGTTCGCGTACGAGTTTATGGAAAAATTTTTTCGATTACCTGGACTCGGAATACGTTTAAGCAAGTTGATTTTTCCTTGGCGCTTCCCCTAATTCTTTCCTTTTCTCGAGCGTGTTTTCATACACAGAGTGGACATTTTCAGATATGCAATGTATTCAAGTATTTAAATTCGAACGCGCTTATCGGTTGTTTTGAATTTCAGCGAGATAGAATAGCATAAAAGTTGATTGGCGCACGCGTCATTATTACTCGTATTTTGTGAACGCTAAATTTAAATTGTTTTTTTTTTCAAAATTACTAAATTTAATGGACACACTTAAATGAGTGAAAAAACTATCAGTTTGCAATGGATGATGCTCGGGTGCACAAATGACATTCTTATATCATACAAAGAAAAGGGAATTCGGTCTTACGGTAGGTCTATTTATGTTTGAGCGTCCCGAAATTAAGGGAATTTGTGTTTCAGACACATTGCGGAGGGGACATTTCACTCATGTTTTGTCAGCCACAGCTTTCTTTTGGCATCAATTCTTGTGTTTGGTAATTAAAAAAGTTTGTTTCAGATCAGAGAGCCAAACCCAAAAGGAAAGGATTATTCCCTTTTTGGCGTTATTGATCAGCATCACCAACCGAGTCGATTTAGCCATATTCTGTGATCACGATTACAGCCGTAATTTTCAAGCTATCATCACGAAATTCAATATTTAAGCTTGTATGAAAATTAACCATATCAAATAAAAACCACGCCCACCTCGCATAAAATCTCTTTTAATTCCACAAAAGTAAATAAATGAACTTGAATTTTTACAAATAAGCTTTAGCATGCACTCTGAGTATAAAATTTAACGAAATCTAGTGAAAACCACGCCTACCTCCCATAGAAAGTGACTTTATCAAAAACCAAAAGCTGACTTTATTGACTGATTAAGACTTTGAATACACTTTGGTTCGGCCGTGGGGATATTTTGACTTCGGCCCAGTCGAAGATCATTTCTTACTAGTCGTTATAGAGGCTTTATAAGAGATTCATAAATTTTTATTAATATAGCTGATAATTTAATTAAGACAAGTGGGAAAATCATAGAGTTGGGGTTTAATATATCAACTTGTAAATAAATGGCTTAAAAAACTGAGAAGTTGAGTTGGTCACATAGATCATAATTTTGCTCAAAAGATTTAATGGAAGAATTTATACCACTTATGGACATGAACTATGTTCACTTAATACAGAGCTTTGCACTTCGTGCAACGTCTTTACATGTTATTCGTATTAAAGTCTAATTCCCATGATACGTAAAATTTGCATATAAAAAAAATTGATTTTCGTTATCTAACTTACTTGGGCAAGAAGTCACATCCTTGTTGCATCAAAGATCCAATTGCGAACCACATGCAGTTCAAAAGAGTGAACTGATTTTCCACTTTTTCACCGTGGGCATCCGAGTATGCTGGCCACTCATAAGGCGTAAATCTAAAATAAATTCAAGCCTGAGAAACATACTTAATCCCCCCAAAATTTATATATTTTAAACCTGGCCAAAATGAACAGCAACACAGAGACACCCAAATAAGCCGTAGCCATATAGATCCAAACATCCAAAGAGAGCGGCGATAGAAATGAAAAGAGATTTGGTGGCTGTTTGATTGGCTTGCGATATAACACGGACACTCCAAGATTCATAAATGGCATTGTAAAGTCAACAGCCTGTTCACGCTCGAAGGTTATAGTCAGATCAGCAATTGCCAAATCGGCGCGTTGTTCCAATAGCTCACGAATCATGCCATTCCATTCGCTGATAATTGAAAGAATTTTGTAATAAGCCTTTCTATAAAACCATTTGGGCAGTGATGCAACTTACCCTGTTTTTTTATTAAAGCCACCGTAGGCATGATCGGGTACTAGCTGAATTTTGTAGTTGAATCCCAAGGCTTTTGAGATCTCATGTATAAGGTCCACAGCGTAACCCTCAAATTGATCATTACCACTAAGGGGATTGGACGACTCTTTGCGCATACAATATGGATTACTCTGTGAAAAATTTAATGTATAGTCATAAACGGAATATCTAATGGGGCATAAGGTCAGCTTACCAAAATTGTTGTCACCACAAGTGTCTTATTTTTCAAATTAGCTTCGATTTCTTGCTGTTTCTGGCTGAAGGTACGTGTAAAATTAATACCCTCCGACAACGTCGAGTTCCAAGTGCCTATTTTGCGCACACCTGTTGGTCCCAGCTCAACTATATCGAGAACGAAATCAGTGCGGAATCCCTGATGATCAAACTTGATGACATTCGTTAGACCCTTCATTTCAACAATTTTCATATAGTTGATCAGACTGAAGCCATGTTGCCAAGTATTTTGGCCATCGCAGTTTATGGGGTGTGTATCAATTTGACGCGAGGAGTCCAGATCATGCAATGCTTTGGCGAAAAGATGAACTGCGTCGTACATTAGCGCAGTTTCTGCATTGAGAGTTGTCAGATTGGCGGAACGCATTATGCCCCGGTCCTCGACGGTCCATTGACGCACTACGTCCGAAACAAATTTGTCATTGATCAAGCGGAATCCAGTTATGTTGGTGCCGCCGTACCGAAATTCATCCAAATTGACGGTATGCAGATCGAGTGATGTGATCAAGTAGCTGTGATAGTCACTCATCATGCCGATCTGTTGTGCCTGCTTGAGTACCTCGTAAATTTTTTCGGTGGAACAGTCAAGGACTATGTGAGCCTCGGCTGAGTTTTTGATTTGTTTCAATAGAGGTCTACAGAGGAAGAAAAGAAAAAGGGAGTTAAATTATTTAAAAAGTGCAGACTTCTGACATTAAAATTGACTCAGCCACTATTGGCTAGTTTTGACCACGTCTAAATTTTTACTCTTACGGAGTTGAAGAGCGTACAGAAAATAAGAAACAATTCTAAGAAGCTTACAAAGAACAAGCTTGAAGAAGATCCACTGCTTTCGATTAAAATTTTCGACTTGAAGCGTTTAAAGATCAGCCATTACATTCAGACAAAACAACGGCTTGGTGTGGAGTATGGATCTATCAGTCCATATTTATTGAAAAATGCAACCGGTCGGCGACTTATTGAGAATGACATCCGTTATCATCTCCTGATAACGGATTTTTTTTTACCTGAAATTGAAGATTGTTATCTCGACGACTTTTGGTTTCTACAAGAGGGCGCCACTTGCCACACAGGTGGACAGTTGAATACTAGGTAAACAGATAATTTCACGCTTCGGACTGGCGGTGCCTTCTGAGATGCGTGTGTTCAAAATAATAAAAAAAATCGAAGAATCTGGTTCAGTGCAAGATGTGAAGACATCGAAACGACTTCGCTCCTGAAGATCAACCGAAAATATAGACGCAGTGAAGAAAAGTTTTAAAGACGATCTAAGTACTTAAATTCATCATCGTTCTCAAGAACGTAATATCATCAAGAGCTAGATTTATGGTCTAAACTACAAATATATCAAAGAATATTGAAGGAAGATTTGGATCTAAATACGTACAAGGTTTAAAGGGCGACGGACTATCTGCAGCACAGTATGTTATCTGATTGGAAAACATGATGAACATGAATGGCAACATGATTTTAACAAAAAATCCTGTTTTCTGACAAAGCTCAGTTTTACATTGGTGGTTACGGTAATAAGTAAAAAAAACGTATTTGGGGATCTTAAAACCCACAAATGATTCAGGAGATGCTAATGCACTCACAAAGAATAAAAAAAAACTCACAAAGAATGACTGTTTGCATTATGGGCCCGAGGCGTCATAGGTCAACGAGTGTTACAGTGATTGAGTGTTCTAGAGGGACCTGATAAACAATTTTTTTGTGGTCGGATATGGAGTATACCGACACAGATGGCTTCATCAACAGGTGCTATGTACCATACAAATAACAAAACAATAGAGTTAATGTGCACAAAGTTCCCAAGTTGGGTAATTTCGCACTCTGGAGACATCAATTGACCACAATGATCATGCACTTACACTATCAATTGAAATTACACCAACAGCTTCCCCTTATCATTGCTTTAAAACTTGAATTTTATTATGTTAACTAGTTTAATTAAAAAATCAGTTTTACGTTCGACGTAAGCTTTTAAGACGTCGATTCACGTATTTTATTTTTATTGTCACTTGTACCAGAATCTGTTGATAGAAGTCTATAATTTAGGAAAGGATTTGAAAAATGGTCGGGCTAATTCAAGAAAGTATTTTCAAATATGATTTATATTAGATGAACTTTTTTGATTGACTAAAATTTATTTCTAGTATACTGCACAAAAATATGCTGGTCTAAGTTGTGTTTTTTTTTTTCATACATCTTTTACAAACCTGTAGTCGCCGGAGTCACTCAACTGTCTGACAGTTATGGGGAATGGCGATGTACCATGAGCTTTGAGAAGCTCTTGTAAACGTACAATGCCATCGTTATTCTCATAGATAATAGTGAAAGTTTTCCAGCCCCAGTATCGAACAATATCAACGTAAGCCTGAAACAATTCACATTAAAAAGAAGAGTAAAGAATGTAACTAAATCATTTTATTTACCTTTGACAGGGTATTTGGATGTGGGTAGAGATTCACTAGACAGCTCTCTCGTCGCAATCGATAGTCCCAGCGATTTTCCAAGTGTGGAATCTGCATGCATTAAAAAAGTGTAAATATATTTCTCTAGAAGTAATTGACATAGGCTTACCTCCATATTATCGCATATGCTCTGTACATGGCTCGCTGTATGCGATGATTGTGGCCCAAATATTGCTGCCACTCCAATATTAAGTAATCCACAAACTGCACAAGTGGGAAAGAATAAGAATGAGAATAAAAATATAATAATAACCTTTTCAAAGTATTATTTGGAAAATTTTGCTAAAGTTTATCCTAAATCCTCTTAGTAAATATGCACAAATGCTGCAAGATATACATACAAAGTATACCAACGAACAATTTATGCCAATCTTTCTTAAAAACGTTTTAAGTGCCTCTAAATGTCTTCTTAATTCCACTCATGACACTCATCCTATGTTGGATGCGATAATCTTTTTCTCTTGCAGTATTCACCTGTGTGAATTACAGTTTTAGAATGTCGTGCTCAACAGTTTGTCTTTTCTTGTGGTTATTTGTTTTTAGATTTGATTTTTGTGCATTAAAACTATGTCGGATATGTACGTATTAGCTTTTAATACAAGTTAAGAGAGTTAATTTTTTTATATCAGTTGCAACACTGACTCCTCCACCAAGTCATTTTATTTTTGAAAGCATGAAACGTAAACATAGCTTTTGCTTGACCAGGTGAAAGACAAAGTGGTTTAACGAACATACAAAAATAACCGAGATGAATTTTTTTGAAATTTTTAAAAATATCATGAAAGAATTTCATGAGAAAATATATTCTTTTATTTTTCTACTGGCAAGTATTAAATTTTTCCACTGGTGTCGAACATTAATTTTTAAACGAAACTATCAGGGAAGTAAGAGCTATGGTGCTTCCCATCCATTTAGAAAAAAGCAGAGTAGTAAGAACGGTCTTCGTTTTAGTAAGGGCAAAGGAAAGTAGCATTACTTAACACCTTACAACCACCTTACTGGGGATTATACTTTTTTGGGGATAATACTTTTTTGATGTACAACGGCACAACTGCACTAAGGGAAATAACGCATATTAGCATTATCCACGCCTGAGTATACATTTTATTTAAATATTTACTTGGATAAATCAAATGTTTTCCTTACAACTCGTTTTTCCCCGTATTTGAATTTTATTTATACCACACACGTACGCACATATTCCATACAAACAAGCAGCAACAGCATCGCACTCTGTTCCTGCAGTTTATTTCTTGCAGTTGCAACCTTAGTTCTTATAATTCTCATTTAGTTATTGTTGCAAGGGTAATATAGACGCATGTTTGGCCAGGATTCTTTGTGAGTGCGATTGATGATCCCAAAATAAATTTTTGTAAGGTTAGAGTGACAACCGGACATTTTCTCACGAATGTCTTGCACCGGTTGTCATTTGCCTGCAAGAATGATAGAAAAATAGATTACGCATTGCGCAGCTCCGTTATGTTGTTTACTTTTCATTTTGACATTTCTAGCTACGATCAAAGTGTTTTTTACTTTAATGACGTCACGCTAGACCAAGTTTATTTCTTGAATCTTCTGCCATTGTTTCATATTTGTTCACATTCTGAACAAGACTTGACCATGATACAATAAGAAGGTAGGGTAAGGAGCTTTGACAAGACCTACTGCTAATGTCAAAACCATAAAATACTGTTCTACCATATCTTCAAAAAAAAAATCCTATGAAAAATACATGTTTCATGGTTTCCGTAGGTAAGCGTTTTATATAAAATGTTTTGCTGAAAATATTGATAAACGAGGAACTTTTAAAAAAAGTTGATTTATCTTCAACAGTTCCACTATCTTAAGAAGACTTAAAAAAGTTTTTTATAAGATATTGTATGCACATTAGAATAAAATTTTTAAAAAAAATATATAAAGAAAACAAAATTAAACAAAAAATTATGGGCAATATTAAATTAGTGAAAATAAAGCTATAAAATAACTTAATAATGCGTTGTTTCAATTATAGACACATTGATTCACATTTTTCCTTTTTACCCTATATAAAATTCCTTTTCTATGTGTTTATCCCACATTTATGAAATATACAGAAAAGTGGTATCGCTAAAATGCTTTTTGACATAAGCAGTAGGTCTTGTCAAAGCTCCTTACCCTACCTTCTTATTGTATCATGGACTTGACAGAAAGCCATATCGTATGCTCATATCGTAAGTCTATCGTGACGTAGATGCGCAGATAGTTGAAAGTTGTTTTTACGATCTGCGCATGATACATATATTTCATAAATGTGGTATAAAATAGAAATGGAATTATGTATAGGGTAAATAAGAAAAATTTGAATCATTGTGTCTATAATTGAAACAACGAATTTTTTTAGTTATTTTATAGCTTTATTTTCACTAATTAAATATTGCACATTATTCCTTGTTTATTTTTTTATTTTCTTAATTTCTTGTTTAAAAATTTTATTCTAATGTGCATACGATATCTTAAAAAACTTTTTTAAGTGTTCTTTTTAAACATTTTTTAAAAGTTCCGCATTTATCAATATTTTCAGCAATGCATTTTATATAAAACGCTTACCTACTGAAACCATGAAACATTTGTCATAAGATTTTATCTTAAGATATGGCAGCACAGTAGTTAATGGTTTTGACATTAGCAGTAGGTCGTGTCAAAGCTTTTTACCCTACCTTCTTATTGTATCATGGATCTGCGCAATCTATTTTTCTATCATTCTTGATTTGCCTGCACATTTTTATGTTTATTTTATTTTTATTTAATTTTTTTTCTCTAATTTATACTATTTTGACATTTGGTGCAATAATATTGCAACAACTGTCAAAAGTAGTATAAATTAGAGAACGAAAAAAGAAAATAAAATATGCTACCAAATGGCATTTGATAGACCCAGCTCGTGGGAAATATTCAAATAAGTTGTTTTTTAATTCCAATATTTTTATATAAATTTTCTTTAAATGCGATAGTTTTATTTTCAAATAGTAAATATTTGAAAGATATTTAAAAAAATTCGTGCATAATTTAAATATATTTTTTATTATTCTTTTTTAAATATTTTAATATTTTATTTAATTAAAAAAGTATTTAAATAAATTTTAAATATTTACGTAGTCGATTTAAGCAAATGCGTTATTGGTGCAAAAATGACTCGCTTTTTGGATAAATTAAAAAAGTTTTTGGATAAATTTAATGTTTTTCCCTTAGTGTGGGTATAAATCTTTTTTCATGTAAAATAGTCTCATTGCTAAAATTTCATTAAATTTATTTTTTAAATAAAAATAAAGCTTACTTAAGCTATACCTGACAAATATAAAACAAAATTAATTTTTTGTTAGAACAGCTTTAATAATGGAAAAATCTTAAAATGAGATATAAAATTGGAAAAATAAAATAGGAGCTTGTTGTGTTATTATACAGTCGGAGGTATTGACTTGAGAACATCTATGAGAGCGAGTGAGAATTATAAAAAATGTCTGACTGCTTAATAAATAAATAGAATAGAAAAAAATAATAATATAAATAATAAACAATGAAAAGCATAAAAATTAAAGAACTTTTTGGAGCCCAAAAGGCTTATGTATACGAATATAAGATTTTGTTTTAAACGGTGGTAATAAAAGCAGGTGATGTCTCATTGTGTCTTAACTGAGACCTTCGTTACGAATGATATATCCAAAAATATTTCTTGTCTTAATTATTATCCTAGCCTTTGTTCTTATGTTTGTCGCAATCCCTGTCCTTATCCCTATCTCAATCTTTGCCTAAATTTGTGTCCTAATCCTTATTCTACAATTCAACCTAAGACGAGTACTTTTCATAAAACCAAATCCCTACCCCAATGTTTGTTAAAAACTGTGTCCCAATTCTTGAAATTCTGAAAAGTCTTACCCTAACCTTTGATCTTGTCCAAATCTCTGTCGTAATCCTTATTCTAAAATTGTCTAAGGATTCTAAATTCTAAAATCCTTATTGAGCTGAACTTTGCCATACATCTTATCCTAATCATTTTCCAAATCCTTCCCGCAAATTTTTTGGAATTTACTTCTTAAAAATCGATTTCATATATAACCCGCAGTTTAAAAAATAGATGAGGGAAATGGAGTTTTAAAAAATGTGAATGAGTTATGTTTTAAATTCGCTTCGTTCCATGGAAGTTCTAACCTATGATTTAGAACTGATTTTTTAAAAAAATTTTACAATTAATCTGATTATGCTCGAAAAAATCAGTAGGGGAATATGACAATTTTATCCCTCCATTACCAAAGTCTCTCATTACATGCGTGTGACTTCCGTGGTAATATAATACAGAAATGACACATAATAATGTCATTAAAAAGTTGTCTTCACACCGAGAAACGGGTTGAATGGAGTTGAATAGTTTTATTGATTTCTACAATGCAGACGGCCCAACATTAAGTGTGGGTCCAGATTTTTCACTTCATGTCCAGAATCCAGTTGTTTATAGAATTGACCAGATACAACTTTTACAGATATTTTTTAGGTAAAAACTATGTAGGTTTGTTAGAAAACTCAAAAAAAAAAAAATCGTTTTGACACAAAATTACTGCCCTTAAAGTACATTGAAAAGAGTTTTCGGGTATTTTCGTAGAAAAACTTCGTAGTGCGCAGGCGTTCAAGATCGTACCGGCTCCAGATTTTGAAAACAGAAATTTGTAAGGAACTCTTGGACTTTTATGAAGAATTTAAAGCGAATTACTGAAAGCGATACCCTAGAAATAAATCAGATTTCATCATTAAGTGCAGACAACGCATCAGTTGATTATGGCGTTCGCAATTCTGTTTTTCAAAAGTTTGTAGAAGTCACCAAAAACATAAAAGCAAACTGCAATTGTCATGTAACAAATAATTGCGTTAAGTATGCACTGAATTCTCTGTCAGTTGATATTGAAAATACTGCCCAGCAAACATTATGACTCTTAAAAGACTCTTTTAGACTCATATAAATGAGTTTTTATCGTCATAATGCCCTAAAAAAACACTTTTATGAGTACATTTTCGTAGGTTATGGGCTTTAGAATATGATTCATAATAATTACTGCTTTATGTCTCATTTTGGACTCAAAATTAAGACTCTTAAGACTCATATTTAATACTCTTTTAGGACTAATAATAAAGACTCTTTAAAGACTCATAATAAAGACTCTATAAAACTTTCGTATATACCGTCTTATTTAGGACTTTGAAATGAGTTATTTTTAAGAGAACAACCATTTCCATCAACTACGAAAGACGAACTCATTATGAATGTGTTTCCAAACATTGCTCAGAATTATCTGATCCATGATTAGTTTTTGGCAGTGTACAATTACAATTGACAGTGAAAATGATTTGAATTTTGGAATTCAAAATCCAATTGCTGGACAATTACATTCGTTGAAATCAGTTGAATGTGTGACTAATCCGGACGAAGCAGCCAACTATACAACGAAGTTCCAGAATTCATTGGGTTTGCTAGTACTAACACCACTTACTTTATGATTGAAAGTTGGATCCGTTATCATTGCTGCGGAGCCTCAATCAACCGAAATTGTGCAATGGAACAATATTATTCATTAAGCAACGATACTCAAAGACAAATTTATTCCATTGTTTCCAACTGATTTACCTTCCGAGTTCAAACGTATTCAATTTCCGGTTCGCCTGGCATTCGCCATGACAATTAGAAATCTCAAGGCCAATCTTTGGAAGTTGCTTCTCGCATGGCCAATGTATGTAAATGGCATGTTCGCGTGTTGAAAAACCTTCTTGGTTTATTTACGCGCCAAACAAGGAAACGAAGAACGCAGTCTATCACAAAGCATTGAATTAACCTTATGTTACATGTGACTTCCTCATACCTCTTTACAATCCGAGTAAATAAAGAATATTGAATTCAATTGAATTCGAAAAGTGTTTCATTCAATAACTGAAATTCGATCGCGAAGGTTCAACCAAAAAAATAAATTCGGGTGGAGTCATGAATGCTCGAAATTATTAAAAAAAAACAATCAATGTTGTGCGGGACGAAGTTCGCCGTGTACGCCAGTTTAATTTTATAAAAATTATTTTTTGAAATTCTTTTACTACATTTTTTAACAATTTTAAGTCCAACCATTTGTCATTTCCCGCTATTCAACCGAGCTCATATTTTATAAAATTTATTAACATATTAAAAAACATAGATTTAAGAGTAAACGATAAGAGAGGTTATCAAGATTTTGCCTGGCTTCAGAGATTTTTCGTATTAGTCCTTTAGGATGAATCTTTATTTGACTATCCATCATCAGCTTTGCCATATGAATTTGCTTTTATTAATGGTTTGCTTTGTTGCATTTTAGAGCTCTTAGATTTCCTCCGATGAAATATTTTTTAATGAAACTAAAGTTTATTTTAATTGAACTCATCTTTTAATTAATGTATTATTATTATTATTATTATTGAAAAAGTTTCTTGGGTACTGATACGAATTTAAAGCGCACAACATAGGATGATAAGAAAACGTAAATTAGACACTTTCTCAATTGAAATCATCTAAAATTCTAATAATTATGAAATTATAACGAAGAATGGAGAGATGATAACCTTTGCGGCGGCATTAAATATTTTTAATGGAATTTTACAGGTTTTAATTGTTTGAAGCAAAATTTATATTATTTTGCTTCATTTAATTATTTGGCCGACATAAATTTGTTTATGTTTTGATTGCTTTAAACTTTTCATTTTTTTTTAAGTATTTCCAGCTAAAGATAATCTTATAATCAATGTTTAGTTCACGGGAAAAAGTTAGCTTTACTTACAAATTTTCGTCGAAATATAAATGTATAATTAACCATAAGTTTTTAAAATGATTGCGTTTATTTTAAATTTGAATATGAGCTTTTATTATTTATATTGAAAACAAATTTGAGCTTTAGGCCAAGTATGTTGACAACAAGACGATACGAAGACAGTACCAACCAACAACAACAACGGCTCTGTATAGAGAAAATCACACAGCAGACTAGACAGACTATTTCGTTGGCCGCTACACCAACTCATCAGTAGTCTTTCATGACTTTTTACTGTGATCCACTCAAGCTACTTAGGTCCTACTTATACTGCCAATATGCCGACAAAGTTACCCGGCATAACTTTTATAACAATTATAACATATTTTGGCATATATTGTACAGAATACAGAAAGCCATTTACAGACATATTTTTTTTTTTTTTTTCAAAGAACCAATATGTCCATTAAAGCCTCAACAACGCGATTAGGTGCTGAACGAAGCTTAGTTGAACCTGTCTGCCGCAACGACTACATTATGTCTCAGGAATTTAGAGAGCCGGACAAATTTCACTGAACCCATTGGCTAAAAAATTATTCGTTATTGTCAAAGCAACCTAAATGAGTAGAATTCATAAATGGTGTACACAAATTATTAATCTTTTAATTAGTTTGTGTATTAAAAAGTGAAACAAAAAACGCGTATTACGAGTACGATATTATAAGTAATTATACAAAGAGTAATTAAAGCAGATTTAATACAATTTAACCCATCTCCGAACGGTATTGATAAAATATTTGCTTGCAAGTAACAAAGATAAAATGTACAACTAATTATATTCGCATATGAATTTCCAATACTTGTTTAATAGAGATATCAATACCTTTGATAATAAGATATGTTTAAAGAAAATAGACCTCCTTCTACACAATTTTCATTGATTCATTATTCACACAATTCAACAAATCAATGATTTGAATGAATCAATGAAATCACGTGAATGCAGTCAATAATTTTCAATCAATGGTTTGGAAAAATTATTGCATTCATGGAACCCCAATCAATGATTTGAAAAAATAAATGCAATCATTTGATTTAAAATCACAAATGATTGCATTCTTTTACAGCTCTGATACGTTGTAAAACTAGGAAAATGGCCAAAAATTTGAGAACAATGTGATTTTCTTTAACAGGTAATAATTTTTACACCGGTGTGTTTTTTTAAAAGAAATATAATGTTATTTATGTTATGTTAGAGTTGTTTTAAAAATGAGAATTTGAATTGGAAATTAATGTATTTTTTATCTGAAATATTAGAAAAACCGAAAAAAGTGCCTGCCGCTTTCGCGCCATTTTTTTTGCGACAAAAACTATCAAAGCACGAACAGAACCGCAAGGCCGCATTAAATAAATGAAGGTGCCACCAATTTTCAGAGCACCCTTTCTTTCAGTATGTTACATTAAATTAATATGTAGATATTCGTGTTTATTTTTAGAATTTTGCACATCCCTGACATAATTTTTATTTGTATAGTACTAATAAATATCTCATGGCTCGTAAAGTAGTTATTAGACTAAAATTTGGTAATTAAGATTGTATGCTCACTGTCAGTAACTGTACTAAAAATGGGTTGCCACACCCTTTTGCCGCCCACAAATCAATAAAAATGCTATATTTCCGATGGTTTTGGCCGTATTAAGCTACAATCTGGTAATTTATTTTGTATGTCCACTGTCGGCAACTGTACTAAAAATTGATAATGTATCCGCCCATACAATTAAAATTTGTAATATCGCCTAGTATTGGAAGTAAAAGTAACAGTACTTACATACAAACTCAAAATGGAGTTACGATTTGGTGATGTCCGTTACTGGGAAACTGTAACGGGCAGTAGAAAATGAATGATTATGAATGGAACTCGACTTCGTTTATATGGCCACCGCGGACACGTATGCAGCGGTCGATTCGTTGGACCCAATTTTCGATGTCTCGGCCACATATTTCGGCCGAAACGGCCGCTATTTCGCATTCAAGGCTGTGAGCTCTTCCAACGTCGTCGGCTTGTTGGCATAGACCAATGACTTGACGTAGCCCCAAAGAAAATAGCCTAGAGGCGTTAAATCGCACAAACGAGGCGGCCAATCGACAGGCCCATTTCTTGAGATAACACCATATAATAATCAACAATAATAATCGGTAATCATGGCGCTACAACGATGGCCATTCACAGTAACGTTACGATAGTTATCGTCGACGAAAAAATATAGTCCAATGACGCCACCGGATGCAAACTGCACCAGTTATTTTTTGTGGATGAAGTGGTGATTCATGAAGCACATGTGGGTTTTCACCGACCAATAACGCATATTTTGCTTATTGACGAACCCATTAAGCCAAAAATGAGCTTCGTCACTGAAGATGATTTTGCGATTAAATTCATCATCTTGACGTATCTTGACCAGAACCCAATCGGAAAACGTACGTCGCTTCAATTCGGCTCCATCGGCTTCAATTCTTGAGACAATTTGATCTTGTATGGGTGTAAACCAAGATCCTTACGCGAAATTCGCGATAAAGTGGTCTGGACGATGACCAATTCTTGAGAACGCCGTGGAATTGACTATTTTGTATCGTTTGCTACGGACGCCTGAACGGCAGCGATATTTTCGACACTTCGACCAACAAGTTGTCTCACTGGCACGGCAACATCACTTGTTATTGTCTGTCTACTAGGGCGAGAATTACGACCGAAAATTGCAGTTAATGCTCTTAAAGTTGTGATCACCGACTCCGAATTTCGGTTGTAAATTTTTATAATTTGCAAACGTTTTCTTCCGTGTACTTTACCATAAAAATGTTGAGTTTATTGAATAAATTGACAGTGACAGTTCGATGATTAGAGAAAGGGTGCGTTCAGAAATTTAATTCAAAGTTATCAAGTCCCTATTGGAAAACCCTGTACTTCTTTCTTTGGGGTTATGCCAAGAGTGAGGTCTATGTTAACCATCGTCAACTAATTCCAACTCCCAAATTGAACACTGAAGAAAATTTCGAAAGAAGGATTAATGTATGCAAGCTAAGCTGGAACGGCCATTTGAAAGAAAGATATTGTGATCCATGCATAAAGGATCCATGTGTCTACTTTTTACTGTTTTACAACGATCAACGCCTCAGGCAGACCTGGAGGTCATATTGAACCTCCTCCCCCTGGACGAGTTCATGAAAACCACTGCAACCAAAGCGGCGTTTCGACTTAAGGAAGCTAAACTTAGGAGGCACTGGACGCATGGACACGCTTCTATACTCACAAAGTATTGTCCTGAGGATATCGCCACCACCTCCGATTACATCACCCCGGAAATAGATTTTCGGCAGAACATGTCATTCTCTTTTCCAAAAAGAGAAGAATGGGATTTGAACCACCCTTTTAGTGAACACGATATCCAGATCTTAAGTGATGGATCCAAAATGGAGAATGGCACGGGAGCCGGAGTCTACTGTAATACACTACAAAAATCCCTGTCATACAGACTTCCAGATTACTGTAGTGTCTTTCAAGCAGAAATTTTCGTGATCGAGAAAGCAGCTACGACAATCCAATAAAGGCACATCAATCCATCAAGGATTACAATCTTTGTGGACAGCCAGGCTGCGATAAAAGCACTCCGCAGCGAAACAACTAAATCGAAATCTGTACTGAGCTGCCGGCAAGCTCTCATCAGATTCAGTCCTCCCCACAAGATCAATATCTGCTGGGTCTCCGTCATCGTGACATAGAGAGAAATGAAATAGCAGACAGATTGGCTAAGGAGGGCTCTGAACTGGAAAGAAGTTCTGTGATTGGGTCGATCATGGCTCCAATCGGAGAATTCAAGAAGAAAATAAATGATAAAGCCAGAAATAACACAAATAACTCTCGGTCAAATAGAGACTGTGTTATCTCTCGCCATCTCTGGCCTAAACTTTGCAAAAAAAGGACCCAATCCCTACTTTCAATGAGTAAAAATGAAACTCGCATCTTGATAGGGGTCCTCACGGGGCATTGTTGTATAGGCACAATGGCCTCGCGACTAGGAATCCCACACCCAGACTTCTGCAGAAGCTGTGGAGATGTCGAGGAAACAGAAACCATCAAGCATCTACTTTGCGAGTGTCCCAATCTCCAACAACGCCGACTTCGCCACATGGAAAACAGAGTGTACGGAGAACTGCAAGAGCTCGTGGACGTACCACTGATGGATCTTTTCATATTTATACGGAGCACCGGTTGGTTCAACCAACCTTGCTCCAGTGCCTACACTGAAAAAAATGTTAGCAAAAAATGTGTTCGTATTTTGCTTTTTTTTCATATGTTTTTCAAAAGTTTTAAACACATTTGCTCTTACTTTGACGAAAAAACTGTCGCCAATTTTAAACCATTTTTTTTCAGTGTAAGATTCTATTTGGTTTTGCCACAGTAGGTCCACAGACATAGGGAACCACAATGGACCAATAGGCCCCCGTGTAGACAACGTCAGGTTGCCCTTCCGTCTTAACCTAACCTAACCTAACCTTCTACTGTAATAAAAATCTAAGGGACATGCAAACAATTGTTTTTCTTTTTATTCAAAGCACGATTTCCTCACCTCGTGGGGTGACCCCTTTAATCAAATCAAACACAATCAGAAACATAAAAACTAAAACTCAAACAAAATTAAAGTAAATACCGATCAAAGTGTCCCATAATTCCCATTAAATATATTTCTATACTATACTTCCATAATTAAAGTCTTCATCAAGTCATTCAGTTCCCACATTATCAAGCCTGATAATGTAATATTATCTAAAAATTTTGACTTTTAAGAGTAAAGTTCTTAACGCATTCATTGCTGTCGGTATGAATGCGTCAAGTTTTGTCTTATATAGTAAATATTATTGTTAATTTTTAGCCAGTTGATTTTTTTTTTGTTTTCAAATAAGTTTAATAATTATCTCAAATTTTTTTTATTAAATTATATACGAATTTGTTCATTTTTATAGGAAGCTTGGTCGCTTCAAATCCTACATTCCTATTCTTTAAAAATTTGTGATTATAAATTCAAATGTTTACTGATAACCATTTTAATCCCCGAAATGTCCTGTGACTACGGCGAATAAGTCCCGTGAGTTTCGGTAGTAATAAATAACAAAAATTTTCGAATTCTTTAGAAGCAGCTGCAATCATAACATCCTAGAAGGGGAAGTATTCATTACGGAACTAGTTACATAATTATTACTTGGTAATGGGAGGTAGCTCCCTGCTGGATTACAAAACACAGAAATAAGGCATTATTTTAACATGGGCTTGTCATAGACGGTAATGTGTGGTGCATACAGGTATTACAGCTTAGGTTATTTATTTTTAAATCGTAAGCGATGTAAGGTTTTGATTTGATCGTGGCTGTTCGGCTAAATAAGCATTCGTTGTTACGAGACATTTTCTTTGACATTATTTATTCAGAAACTGTAAGCGAAGGCGTAATAACATGTGATTACAGGGTAACTAGTTACTGAGCAAGTTATGGCAATAATGACTTCTAATTTCCCCATTGGGATGGTACCTTACCTTTGGTATTATCTTTTGGGGGTCATATTTTGAATCGTTTCATCTATACTATTATATAAAAGGGTTCTCTCGGATTTTTATCGTTCAATCACGAGGTAACCGCTGAACCGATTTTAGTAATTCTTTCACAATTCAATTTCTATAATAAGCGACCTTGCTACTGGGTACTACGTTTTTGGTAAAACTTTTTATTTAAAGATTTAAGAATTCATGCATTTTAATCCATGCTGTCATGGTATGTATAAGCAGCACAAAAAAACAGCAAGCAATAGCTTAAACTCTTTGTTGAGAGAGAGAGAGGTGAAAGTCTACAACTCACCGCGCTGCCATCTTAAGTGGTTAGTTGCACTCAGTTAATTTCTGCTGCAGTGTTTCCATAAGTCCAATATATCGTATTTATTTCGATTTTACTAATGTGAAACTCCTTGCATTTCAATAAGAAGCCATTCTTTTCATTTCAATAAGAAATATTCTCAAATAAAATAAAATGAATTAAACATATTTGATTCTTGGCTCTTTATTTAAAATATGCTTTCATATCATATTTATACTCCCGCGCAACGCTGGGAACGGGTATGCTAGTTTTAAATAATTTAGTATCTTGCTTTTGTTTGAACTTTGTGCTCAAATAATAACCGCTTTCCGGTTCCTGTCGTGGATCAAATATGCAAGTTTTTCAAGTACTTGGTTACATGATCTCCAACTAGCGTAGAGCCCGAAAAATGTTTCTCACCGCTGAATATGCTTTCAACAAAATTTAGTTCAGTTTATCTGACGAATTACTGCACACTTTAACGTTTCTATGAATTTTTTAACGATTAAAAATTGTTTTTAAATTTATTTTTGTTTTTTTTAACAAATTGTGATCTCTTTATGCCAGTCAACCTCTGTCAAATTGTTTTTTGGTTTGTTTTAATGGCTTCAAAATAATTTTTTTTAAGTTTTGTTTTTATTATGATGATCACACTCTTTTATTTTGCTTCTGAAGATTTTGTTTTTCTTTGGAAAAATGATAAGCGGGAAGGTTCTTGCTGTTCTCAATCTTTTACGAGTAATAAACGCGAAACAAAGCCTATAAGCAACAATTTGAAGAAATAAGGATTAACCGTACGTAGAATTCTCAGCTATTTAGTTCTGAACTAAGCTGTTATGCATCCGGCGACGAATTTCAGTCTGGCCGTTAGAAACCTTGGCATATACATCCGGAAACGTTCTTGAGTTCTATTCAAGAAGGCATTCTAAGAATCGGCGTAAGTACAATTAGTTTGCGAACGAGTTATTTAAAGAATATTTATCTGGTTTTATACATATGTTGCCGTTTATTTCACTTTTTTCTATGCAGCCTTGTGTTTTGGACCTGCAAGGGCAAATCATAAATACTACGAGTAAAATAGCCTTATGCTACGATACAATATTGTTGTAGGTATGTAGATACTAAAGAGCTGCACAAAACCTTCTATTCACAGAACTTCAGTAGTGCACAGTATCTGAAGTGTATTGTGCAGTGTATTTCAGTGTTGTCTTGACATCGAATAAAAATGTTCTGTAAGAAGCGAAGCCAAAAAACAAGCATTGCCTATTTTTGCATTGAACTTATTGCGGTAATTGAGTTTGTAAATGGAGTAGAATATCAAAACAGAGAGACAATGAAGCAAAAGCAACGGGAAATCATACCCAGCACGACGAGCGCACTATGTATTAGGAGTGTTCACATTGTCAAATTTTTCATCAAATTGTTGGTCAAACAGTTTGACCACACAAGTGTTCACATTCTCAAATTTTTCGTCAAATTTCATTATTTGCTTGCGCATCGAAGTGAAAACGTTGCCATGACGGAGTAATTTTTATTATTATTTTATTGAAAAATGAAGCAAACGAAGCAAACAAACTCTGAATGTGTCCGGAAATATTTTAAAAATTTTTTCCAGATACATTATTCTGTTATTATCATGTTTATGCGATGTGTTCACGTTGAAATCTTTTTTCAACTGGCAAAATTTGTACTTTAAAATTTGACGAGTGTTCACATTGCCAAATTTCTCGTCAAACTGTTGGTCAAACAACAGAAAAATCAAAATATTTTGATTTTCCTCAAACGATTTGACAAACAGTTTGATGAGTGTTTACACATCAAATTATCATCAAATCGTCGTCAAATCCCATATATATTTTTGTTTGTCAAACTGTTTGACCAATAATTTGATGAATGTGAACACTCCTATTAGCATCTACGAATTTGCAGAGATCGTTTTTAGTTTTCTTAAGGGCTGCACAAGAAGAGGGAGTCAGTCGATATGATAACTTAACATTAAAAAATTAGAAAAACAAAAACGCCACATCTTGGAAACGAAGCAACACGTACAAGTAGATCAGTGTCGGCCAAAAAAATACATACACAGTTCTTTCAGTTTTGTAGTAGTGTGCGCCCAAGTGAGAGCAAAGAATCTCTCTTTGGCTTACACTGTGAAAATTTTACTTCGCAAGAGGCTTATAGAAATTTTTTATATGAAAGTGAATTGAAATTAATGAAATTTCTTACAAGGTAAATAATGTGCAATATTATTTATTGTTTAGGGGCCGCGTTATTAATAATAATTAATAATAACATAAATATTAATATTTTATTAATAATATCAATATGCATATATATATTATTAATATCAATATTACATATTTATTTGGAAAGTAATCTTTTACTAATAACATTTTACCGACTCCTAATAGTACTAATATTATTTATATTGCATGTTACTTCAAAATAAAAAAAAACACTGGTAGCGCACCCTATTTTCTTCGGACAAATTAAGTTTTCGCTTCTCCAAAACAATTTTTAAAGAAAAAATATGCTAATTTCCACATTTGGTTGAACATTTTTTTACGTGTAAACATTTAAACTTACGTAATAAATTGCGCGCATAAGTTGCATAGAAGCGTAGTGTTAACTAGCCAAAAGCGAAACATCGACTGAGCACTCTTGCTACGAATAATCGGCAGCGTCGGTGTAAAAGCACGACAGCCAGTCTTATGTCGGTGTAAAAAACCGAAGTTTCACGAAGCACGCGTGCATAGGCGTCGGCCGACACTGAAGTAGATAGATCGGTCTATATCAGGCCTAATCAGCGAAATGAATAAAAGGGCCAAAGCCTAATTAAGAAAGATAATCACCTGATTAAAATAAACAACAACATACATTAACAACAACAAAGGCGAACATTTTAGCGTCACCACCATCGATGGCAACCTAATTTGTTGCTTTTTGCAAGTGCAACGAATGTGTTGATAAAAAAATCCCAAAAACAAAATACATACGCGACAAGCATGCGTAGCAGAACGCGAGATCGTCTGAATTTCTATTCCACCAACAAAACACACACACAACAACAATGCTGTATGTTTTTGGTAGTCGCGCCCCGCGCTTGAGCGTTTCGATGAGCATGTTGTTGTTTTTTATAGTTAATTTTCGCAAGTGCATTTCGTCGTAAATTTGGCGCAAGCAAAATATGAGTTTTATTAATGGCATCATTTTATAAATCACCGTGATGAAACGCAACGCTAACGCGGCCCATCACTTGGATTAAAAATTTGCATTTTATTAATCACTACGTTATTGCGTTAGCTATGTTACGTTACCACGGTGAACTGTTAGTCAACAACAGTTTAGGGTTGTCACATGTAAAATAAAGCTAGCATCATTACTGCAAATCTTTGAAATATTTAAGATTCACCAAATTCTGACTTGTTGGCAACCATATCAGCTGTTCTTTTCAGCCATCATTAAATTGAAATTGCAATATAAACGACAAACACTGGCATACCATTTGCTGACTGCGGTAGTTTTTTTATTTCTTTTAGCAACATTTCGAACTGTTGGTTCGTTGTTGCTGTCTTTAACCTATATTCAAACGATATATGTAAACAATTAAGAATATATGAGTGAAACAAACAGTTATTACCCTTTCAATGCCAACTTATTCGTTCTAACGGCAGCTCAAGAGCAAGTGATAAAAGTGACAGTTCAAGTGAACCAATTTCAAGTGCAGTGTTTTATAAAATGCGAACTTTGTACTGTTTTCACTACGCTATTGCGTTACTGAACGCTGAAGATCACGGCGTGAAGCGTTGCGTTTTATAAATTGCGAATTTCAACAACGCAGCGTGAAGTGATGTGCAGGGATTTATAAAATGATGCTATAAATCTTAATAAATGGGCCAATTATTACAACAAGGGCCACAAGGGCCACCTTTGTGATTAGGCCTGGTCTATATGATTGCTTAACTTTAAAAAAAAAAAAATAGTAAAAACGTCATATTCTGAAAACGAAGCAAGATAAGCCAAAAATAACGGCTTTTACGGCTCACACCCATTGGTGTCGGCTGATATGAAACCAGTGAAAACTAGTAAGAAATAATCTTCGACTGGGTCGAAGTTAATATACCCCCACGGCCGAATCAAAGTATATTCAAAGTCTTAAGAAATCAATAGAATGTTTATTTGTAAAAACATTTTCGTTATAGTTTTAACAGAAAATATTCGCTTTTGTGTTTTGATAAAGTCACTTTGTATGGGAGGTAGACGTGGTTTTCACTCAATTGGATTGAATTTAATACACAGAGTACAAGTTATATAAAAAAATTCATATGCACAATTTCAAGTCCATATATTAATTTTTGTGGATTTAAGAGAGATTTTACCTTTTCGATAAAGTCACTTTGTATGAGAGGTAGACGTGGTTTTCATCCGATTTGGTTGAATTTCATACATAGAGTGTTTATTAAATATCAAAACTCATATGCAAAATTGCAAGTCCATATATTCATTTTTGTGGAATTCTAAGAAATTTTACCGTTTTGATAAAGTCACTTTGTATGGGAGGTAGGCGTGGTTTTCATCCGATTTGGCTCATTTTCGAACTTGATCTTTATTTTTTAGGTAAAAGCTGAAATATTGAATTTCGAGATGATAGCTTTAAAATTACGGCTGTATTCGTGATCACAGACAGACGGACAGACGGGCAGACGGACATGGCTAAATCGACACGGGTTTTGATGCTGATCAAGAATATATATACTTTTCTATACCTGTCACGCCTCCTTATGGGCGTTACAAACGGAGTGACAAAATAAATATATCCCTTTTACGTTTTTGTATTGGAGCCCCTGTAAGGAGTGGTCGGAGGGAAAAGGTCCCAAGGGAAAAATGTTTCTTTTGCGAAAGTAAGGGGGGGGGGGTCTTTCATACATATTTACCCTCTCCGGCCCTCCCTTAAAGCCCATCTATTCAAGTGTAGTGAATAAATATAAAAAAAAGAAATAATATGTAATAAAAGAACTGAAGGGCTCGAGGGTATGTTTTTATGACTCTGCTTGTAAGTATCGAGAAGTTTTCTATGCTTACCGCGTAAGAAGCTTAATTTTTGAGTTGCTTAATTTTTCAGCAGGCTAGCTGGTCTAAATTTGTAACCCAAACATTCAACAAGTTTGAGGCAACATTAGCCGCGTTTTATTCGTTCTGGTTTAACCTGATGAACGAAAAGAACGCATTAGTTAAACTTTTTTAAGTTTTGCTCCTGACCGCATTGGGGCTTGGGCATTGACCACTTGGGGTCATAAACTTACGACTCTTTTGCATCCGTTTTTTATTTTATTTCTTGCAAAGAAATAAACACAGCTGTTTCCTTGGACAGGCTGACTATAAATCAATGAAAACAAAAATAAACAACGACATCTATGGAGCCGTAGCGGACGAAAAAAAGTTTAACAAGATGATCTAAGCAGGTTCATCTTTTTGTTAGTGTTCTGCATGTAATTTAGAACACTTTTGGTTAAATCAGTACGAATAAAACGCGGCTATTGTTGCTTAGAACATAAAGCACATACAGTGATGCGCGATGAAATAGAGCCACGCACTTGCTGATGATATTACTTAATTAAAATTTTTTGCAACAACTTGGCATGCTGTAAACCAAACGTAGTTTAAAAACCACTTCTCCCATGAATATTGTACAGTTGTTTCTGAGTACAATTGCGCCTTTATTTTTCTCTAACCTGTAAAACTGTGTGATATTGTTGCATTTTAAATGCGATAAAATAGAGCCAACCAATATAACTAAAAATTTTTTAATTTAAAAAGATATTTTTTAATAAAATTTTACTATAGAACGTGAGTAAGAGTTCTCAGTTTTATGATTTTAAAATAAATTTTTGTGTTTCAAACAATTAGGTCTAAAAATGGGAAGAGCCAAGCACTGCAGTTCTGAAAACCGAACAATTATTAAAAATTTGCGTAAACAAGGTAAAAGCCAAAGAATAATAGCCGGTATAGTTGGCTGCAAAGAAAATGGTTGAGAACGCATTAAAGTTTTCACAAAAAAAAAAAAAAACAAGAGACGAAAACAACCCAAAATAAGTACCAGTTCTAGACGAATTCTACGTCACGTAAAAAAAGATCCGTTTGTGACCTCTTCCGTCATTCTTTGGTCAGATGAAACCAAAGTTAATTTATTTAACTCAGACCGAGGCAGCCTTTCTATGAGAAGACCCCCCCAATACCGAATTCCTCCCTCAACATACTATAAAAACCTGTTAAACATGGCGGTGGGAGTATAATGGTTTAAGGGTGTTTCTCATAAAATGGCACATGTCCCTTATTTCGCTTCGAGGAAAAGATGGATGCTTAGAAATACACCAGGATTTAATATAGGTGTTCGATAGATGTTTCAGCAGGATAACGGACCGAAACACACATCGAAGCGGGAAACAAATCGTTTAGACAAAAATACATCGAAGTTTTAAGCTGGCCGCCACAGTCGCCAGACCTAAATCCTATCGAAAATTTATGGCGAGAGGTTAAAGCGTCTCTTAGAGACAAACATCCAATCAACAAAGATGATTTTTGGAGGTCAATCAAGGACGCATGCGAGAAAATTCAATCTACTAAGTACCAAAAACTAGTGGATTCGATGCCTAGGCATTGCTCAGAAGTTATCAGAAATAATGGATACTGCACCAAATATTGAGGTAGAAATAATTATATTTCAATAATTTCTATTGATTATATCATGAAATTTCAAATTTTCTAATCACAAGTCATGGCTAAAATCAAGTAACTATTTCTGGCTCTATTTTAATTCACAGCCAAAAGAGGACATATCATTGAATTTTGAAATTTTTTCATTTATGTTTCACACGTAACTTTATTAATTAGTTTACTAATATTAATTAAATTAATTATTCTTTTTTACCTATTAAAAGAAAAAATTAAAAATGCAAGGTTCCCTAAGATTTTTTGATTTAAATAACTATTATAGCACTGGCTCTATTTCATCGCACATCACTGTATTTAATAAGCAGGAAAACTGGCTTCACTTACGAGTTGCTTATTTTTAAGCATACACGAACCCTGATAATAGGTCTGTTTCCGTACGCACACTGTGTAACTTGTGGGACGCTATTTTCTGTTTCCGTACTTTCTGTGCTTAAAATGGGTGAAGAAGAACAAGCATAAAATCGCTCTCTCGAGCACACAAAGTGCACAGAGAGTGCTAGAACTCGAGACTTCGAGTAAAGTAAGAACAAGCATCAAGAAGAATAAGCATCAATAAGAAGAAGCAAATGTCAAATTCCATTTCATAATTGTTTATGTTTTGCGATAAATAAACTTAAAATTGTGTGCCTAAAAAGAAATTTACGTACAATAAATAAAAAGTAATAAATAAAAATTAAGTAATTGTTCAGTTTTGTATTAAAAATGGCTTTTAATAATTTGAGTGAAAGTGTTTTAAATTTTGTGCTGCCGTCTGCAGTCAAAATCAGCTGTTTTGTGCTCGAAACTTACTAGAAGCTGTTTCCGTACTTTTGCAACTATTCTCACATTTCGTTTTTACTCTCTAGCACACGTTTTACACAAATCTTACACAGTGTAAAGTACGGAAACAGACCTAATAAGTAGAATCACGTTGTTTTCTTTTTTTTGCTACTCTTTTTCCAATAGCCAATACACAATCCTTAGTGGATATTGTGTATTGGCTAATAGTTGTTGTATGAAGGATGTATAGCCAATACACAATCCTGTATATTATTATGATCTGCTGCAACATCGGCGAGATTTCATAACGAAGGCCTGTGGATTGATGGTTAGATCATTTAACTATCATTCGACGGGATATGAGTTCAATTCCTACGACAGGCATGCGATTATTTTTAATTTAACATTTCTTGTTGCAATAGACGCAAGCAAAAAACAACATAAATTCTACGAAAAAAGGTGTCGGAAAAAATGTCGTTTTTGAGATTTCACTCCAACAAATGACAGAACGAGACGTAAAAAGCGTCGAAAAAAAGATATCATGAACCTTTTAAATAAGAAATATGGAAAGGATTTGCAAAATCTCCAACCCTTGGAATGGTACAGAACCATTTTATTAGATTTCACTACATTAGAAAATTCAAATGACCATGAAGTCGTCCAAGGTAACGAAACTTGCATTTCTTTCGATTCAGATATTGGTAAAATCAAAGTTTAAGTTTCCCACATATTTATACAATGTACACAATTTGTATAAAAACATATTTTAAATATAAATAAAGGACTATTTTTACAAAATATAAGTTTATTTACATATTTGGACTGAACAAAAGTGTCTATTACCTCAAAGGTTCGATCAAAAGTGACTAGTTAAATATTTAAATCTGGTCTCACTTGATGGAGGCAGGACTTTTGTAAATTTTTTATTTTTATATCGACCAAGCTATCTCATAGAAATGAAATGCATAGAAATGAAAACCATGTTTACACACTTCTATTTATTTTTGTAATAGCCACTTTTGAACAGTCACTCCAGTTTTTTGTTGTTTATTTGAAGAAGATCTTTATTTAGAACTCGCTGAAATGTGTTTTTGTAAATATCAAAAATTTACTACTTATGTCTTATTTGTCACAAATACACAATTAAAACACCAAATTCACCACATTGTGAATACTGTAGTTATTTTTCATAACATTTTGGAATTGAAAGCCCTGGTGCTTGTTAAGCATGAATTTAATGAATTTTTCCTTTTAAATTTAAATTAATTTTCAGAGCTTCCTTCATAATAAACATTCTCATTTAAAGATGTAGTAGTGAACATAAATTTCAGAAAGTCTGACGAAGAGTTCTCAGATAAGGACATAAGGATATTTACTCACCTCTTTTACCGGCATGAAAACTATCGTACGGCGAAATACGTTCGATTTGAGCAACTAATTTTGAGCGCGGAAAAATTAATCTATCGGAATTGATGCGGTCAACAGCTTGACGAAATGCCAATTCTTGGTTGTCGTCGGTAAGATGAAAAAGTCCACCTGGAAGCAGCGAATGTAAACAAAAACAATTTTAAGCATAATAAAAAAAAAAGAAATTAAAAACAACAACAAAGACAATATTTACAATAACAAACATTCAAAACACGAGTTTTTTTAGTACATCCAAGAGATAGTGCGTTTATCTTTCAGATGCAATTCCTGGCTGACTGACTGCCGAAAAATCAATAACTCCGAAATTGCAGATACATGCTCAAGGAAGAAAAATAAACTCACCGATTTTAATAACGTCCGGTAGAGCGCGCGTAAAGCTCATTAAAATGAGAAATATGCAAAAAAATGTCATATGTTTGCAGAGGATTCGATACATTTTGAGTTTTTATTTTTTTCAAATGGGTATCCTCATAAATTTTTAAATCTGAATTTGTCTTAAAATCTTCTATAGATGCACGGTTTTCATCTCCATTCTACAGGGAATGGAACGTTTTAACGCGCGGAAAGTCGATTTTGTACTAAAAGTTCGCAGCGCGTTTTCATCTCATAGGAACCAGCTGAGGCATTTTATCTTCAACCTAGCGGATTATAATTTTGACGTTTGCAGCAGCTGCGCAGCAAGTGATGTCAATTCAATTCAACACGGTAGCAATGGACCAAATAAAGCTTTTATGGTGAGCTTCATTGGAAAAGCTTTATAGAAAGCTGTTGCTTGTTTTTGAAAATATAAAAAGATGGTGCCAGGGATGTTCATGGAGTTGAAAAAAATTGTGTAAAACCAAAGATAACCGTTTAGATGGCGAGACATGCTTCTAAATAGTGTTTCAACAAGAAGTGAAGGGTCGCAAAGGCTTATAATATAACAGCTGGTCGATTGAAAATTGACAAATGTCGACATTTGCCATCTGTAAAAGCGGTAAATTTCCCGCGGAATGGTACACAGTACGAGAAATAACAATCAATCGCAGTTACAATGTGTAAAATTCGAGCAAATTTTTCTTGTAATCGTGTGTCTTCTGAGACTTATGCACGCAACCTTATCAAAAATTCCAACAGACTGGCTCAGTGCAAAGATTTGGCTTTGCATGTATACAAAGTCCAATTGACTCAACATCTTCCGCCAATGAAACAGTGCCCTACTTTTTCTGAATGGTTACTGGAAAACGTGAACTGTCATGGTGACTTTGTAAAAAATAGTGTTTTCTGACGAAGTTCACTTTTAGAATGGCAGCATTTGAGGCTCTAAAAAACCGCGATTGATTTAGGAGAAGTTCACGCATTCAAAACGAGTGACTGTGTGGTGCAGATTGTGTGCCGAAGGCGTCATTACTTCGACCGAAAATTATGACGGAAGAGCCTTTACAATCAATGTAGTGCGCTACAGAGAGATGACAAAGAATTTTTTCTGGTCGGAGATGGAGTATACGGACAGATGGCCTCTGCTTTCAACAGGATGATGCTACGAGCTATAAAAGTTCGCTGACTGAAGAGCCTTAAGAGTCAGCGAAGTGCGGTACAGAGAAATGATGAATGATTTTTTTTGGTCGGATATGGAATACATGGACGCGGGCGACTTTTGCTTGTTCTCTATAAAAAAATAATTTTTCTATACTTTTATGAGGGTTGCCTTTTAAGTCTTGCACCTAAGAATGCCTTATTGCTTTTATTATTTTTCAAAGCATTCGTTCGAACCAATTTTCGAAATTGTTTTGACACTCTGAAGTTGCTATCTCCGAAACCAAGTTTTTGAAGGCCTCAATGGCCTATTCGGGCGTAGAAAAACGTTCGCCACGCTTTGTGAGTGAACAAGAAGAAATCATTGGGTACTAAGTAAGGACTTTAAGGTGGATGACTCATCAATTCCAGGTTTTGAGTGCACAAAAACTCTAGTTTGAGTGATGTGTGAGAACTCGCATTGTCTTCATCGGTGGTTGATTTTTTTAATTAACAGTTCTTCGTTGCTCAAGTGGTACACTTGCGACATGACCGGTTTATCTGAAATAACTGAGAACCATTTGCTTAAATGTATGTACTCCGTCCGTGGACAACTTTTGTCGTAGTCTGTAGTGATGTCGTACACGTATTTAGAACCATCCCTGCTGTATTCTTTCAGAATTTCCTTGCACCAATCGACACGAGCCATTTTTTGAGCAACCGTAAAATTATGGGGTATCCAATGCGAACAAATCTTGCTCCTGACGGCTAAATGCTCATGTAGAATCGAATGGTCAAGGATGACTCCATTTCACGGTACGTCACATGTCGGTCTGCTTCCGACAGTTCACGCACAGCATTGATGTTTTCTGTCACAGCAGCCGTTCTTGGACGACCTTCACGAAATTCATCTTGGTGAGATTGACGACCACTCTCGAACTCATTGAACCAGTGTTTTACAGTCGTTGGATGTGATGCTTCATCACCAAAAGTCCAACTAAATTGATCGATGCATTCTTTTCTTGTCAATCCACTTTGTCAAAAAATTTGTAAAAAAATCATCACCTGATAAATTCACGTGTTAGTTCCACTTTTTTTGCTGAAATACAATTTTCAAACTACTGTAAAAGTACACTGAAAAAAAAAGATTAGCTGAACACAATGAATTCAAAAAATGTGTTCATAATTTGCCTTTTTTTTCATATGTTTTTCAAAAGTTTTAAACACATTTGCTTTTACTTTAACGAAATTTGTTGCAAGCTATTTTTTAAACACAAAATTCGTCAAATTAATAGCAAATGTCGTAAATTTTAAAACACTTTTTTTTCTGTGTACAATAAGCGCATGTACACCAAAACGTTGTGAGTACATTTATTCTAGAAAATGTCAAACTTTCGAATGGAACTGCAAAAATTCATCCGGTAATGCTTAGTAGAGCGTATCGAAAAATTTAGATCGTATTCTAAGAGGTCTCAAAAGTTGCGGTTGAGTTGGGGTTGTCAAGATCACTCAACAAAAAATTTTAAGGAAAAAAAAAGGATGTCTTCCTGTCCCTCAAGGACAAAGTTTTTTTCTTGAAGAAAACAGTAAAAAAGAACGACCTTAAAATGCTTTGACTTTTATAAAAAAAAACTACGCATGTCTTAAAACAAAAGTAAGTATAGGCTTTAACTAGCAATATTTTGCCAAATACGATGCTACTCAAGATTTTTATCCACAGTGTCCTGTGGGAAGGATATTCGAAGCTAAAGTTGTAATCGAGATAGCACAAAACTTTTGATTGTTACCCAATAGTCTAAATTTTGGTGATATTAATTATAGTGTCAACGTATTCCTTAAATTTGGCGAATAATTAATTATTATAATTTTTGGATATGCATTTTCCTATTTTTGAGAAATGTATACTTTAATGCAATTTTTTAACTGTATCTCGAATAGTATTGATACTAGGGTACTGAAATTTTGTACAGGGGTAAACATAGAATCATTACAAAAGTGACCGGATTGTACATGGGGTGTGGCACTTTAAGGAAACTACTATATATCGGTTAATATTGATACTTGGGAACTGAAATTGGGTACAGGGCTAGGTAGAATTAGAAATGGTCTTCACACCATAATAAAAATGATAAGGAGACCGAAATTGAAAATAACCAACAAACTTTCAGAAATTAATAAAACAAATTTTTTAAGAACAAAGTTTCATATTTGAAATTTTCCTTAAGGCTAATTTTACAGATTACAGTGTTTCCATGAAAAAACCGAGTTAGAGTTGGGTTAGCCTGTAAAGTTGGTTTAGAATTTTCAGGTTCGTGCTTATAATTTAGTTAAATATTTTATATACTTTAAAAATCATTTAAGTTTATGTGATATACACTCAAAATACTCACGAGCCTGCGAGCCTAATAAATTTTTAAAGATTAATGACAAAAATCATTTTGGCGGGTAGAACTCTACTTAATCCAACAAGTTTCGTGGAGCTTTGTTGGGTTAAACGAAACTCAACTCAACTAGTGTTTCCATACAGAGTTAACTCGCCATGGAAACTCAGTAATGTGTGCTACAGCTGCACAAATAATGCATGTAACACATTGACTTAATTTAGCGTACTCAACAATTGCCAACTGAAGAAAAAAATCGCAGAAAAGCTTTTATATTCACAAGTTTATTAATATTTTTGTGATAATAAAACAAATTAGAAAAAAATTAAAATTATAAGATTTTCAATAATATAATATATATAAATAACATTTAAAATTTGATTAAGAAATTAATGGGAAAGGTTATTTAATATTATTTTTTATTTTGTAATGATTTTGGAGTCAGTTTTTTTTTTGTATATTTATTCTCTACACCTGAATAGGGGGCTTTAAGCTAGGGCTAATCTGAATGATCGACCTCCATTACTTTTGCAAAAGGAATATTTTTTCCTCGGGGACCTATCCCCTCCGAATCCTCCTTACGGGGGCTCCTATACAAAAAAGAAAGAGGGGTGTATTAATTTTGTCACTTCGTTTGAAAAGTACATAAGGAGGCGTGGTCGGTATAGAAAAGTGTATATATTCTTGATCAGCATCACCACCCAAGTCGATTTAGCTATGTCCGTAAGTCTGTCCGTCTGTCCTTATGTAACTTATTAGTGCTTAAAAATGACAAATTGAGTACTCTCGAGTTGCATAATGCTTAAAAAATACGAACCTTGCTATTTATTACACGACCGTTAAGTAGGTGTTTTTTTTTTTTTTGTCGATGTGAATATGTTTGTGTTGTTGTTGGTACATGGTTTTATTTTTATGTTTGCATAGCGCGAAGGAAAAATTAACTATTGACCAAAAGTGCGTTTTTAAGTGACAGAAAAAATAATAATGAAATTTAATAAAATTTACTGGTGTGAAGATTAACGTGTGTTTTTTAGTTTACTTTGTTATTTTAAAGCTTTAAATTTAAAAATAATTTTAATCGGAAAAAGCCTTTAAATTATCAAATCTATGAAATTGCGAAAATGCTTCGCTTCTCTCGTGTGTCCAGTGACGCACCTGTATTTTTTTTTTGTTGTAACTTACTATGGTTTTGTTTGTTCTATCCGAAGCATAAAACCCTACAAACTGTCTATTTTTTTTTTTAAAAGCACTTGATAGGGTAACATCTGATTTTTTTTATAAATTTTTAATTTTTTTTATTGAGACTCTCTGAGCATCCGTAATATTATACTTTTAGCTTAATAGCTTAAACAGATATAATTTTACAATTTTTGGGGGAATTTTTTCCATTCCTGGAACACCTTTTAATGTACCCTAAGACAAGAAAAAAAAAAATATAAGTGCGAAAGTGTTTGAAAAGATAATAATATCCAAAGAAAGAGTGAAAATGTAGCTTTCATTTAAAAAAAAATTATGATAACTAGTGAGTAACAGTAAGTTTTGCTTTCCAAAACTTAGAAATGTAAATAAAATATTGAACTTTATTAAGGCCCTAAGTCGGTTCATCAAAAATTACTTTTTTCCTGAGTATATTTAGGGCAGAAAAAAAAAAACTTAGAGCATTGAAATTTGAACATTCATTTGTCAATTAGTTAAAGAATTGAAAAATATATAGATATATATATTTTTTTCAAAACGGAGGGTTTTCTGACATCCTCAATTTAGGAGTTACTATTGACCGCGTACAAGATTGCGTCTGCTACAATGGTCCAATTGGTATAAAATTTAAAAAAAACAAAATGGCGGTCATTTGAAAAAAAATCGATTTTCGAGGTAACAAAAGCGGTCGCCATTTTGTTTTTTTTTTCGGCGAAAAAAATTATCCTAGTTCAGGCGATAGCCACTTCAACAAGGATTAATTTGTTTTTTTTTCATCAGATGTTCCAGATGGTGATATCCTGCACACCGTCAATTTTTTGACGTGACGAAGTTACGTTGTACTGCTCTAGTTTCCAAAAAAGTTGAAAAATGAATTTTTTAAAAATTCATCTGCGTTTCATTGAATTGTTACTTGCTGGGTATAAGAGCTATGATTAAAAAAATAGTATGACCATAAAGGTTAATTGTTTGATTATATGAAAAAACAAAAAAAAAAATTTAATACGGCATAGGGACGTAGTGGGAGCTGCGTAAACAACGCAACTGAAAATTTGTTACATGGAATTATTACTCGCTGAGTATTAGTGCTAGGATTAAAAATACGATACGCCAATCAAGGCCTACTGGAAGCCCTCACAACAAAATTAGACAAAAAATTTCTGACATCATGGGGACGCTGAGAGAGCCGCTCAAAGATCGATAACGCAACATTCATGCAGCGGTGTTGCATTGAATTTTTACTCAATGAGTATATAACCTACGATAAAAGTTTAAAAAGGAAAATAAAGTTTTTATACATGGCTTTACGACAAAAATAAAAAAAAAAAATTCCGGCGTCGTCAGGTCGTGAATATAGCAGCTTATGTAACAGAAATGTTATATCGTTGCATGGAATTATTACTCACTCAGGAGGAGTGCTACAGTAAATTTTGTTTTACGACAGCAGGGATGTGTTATTACGCTTCACAACTAAATTACAAAAAAATTTTGTTGTCATGATTTCAGGGATGCAATCACATAATGCAGTAAAAATGCTACAGCCATGAAAAAACTTTGCATGGATTTTTAACTCTGTGACTACTGGTGCAACGGTAAATTTTAAGGAACGAAAACGAAGGTGAGGTCTTCGGGCATATGACAAATATAAAAAAAAAATTTTATGGCGTGTCAAAAACCATCACGGAACCGCCTAATGTGACGCATATGCATCACTTTTGCTAAATTAATTGAAATTAGAGCACAACCAATGGGGAAGCAAAAAAAGGCTAAACGAAAAGCACCAACTCCAAATCCAACAACAACTCCAACACCAACACCAACACCAACACCAACACCAACACCAACACCAACACCAACAACAACACCAACACCAACACCAACACCAACACCAACACCAACACCAACACCAACACCAACACCAACACCAACACCAACACCAACACCAACACCAACACCAACACCAACACCAACACCAACACCAACACCAACACCAACACCAACACCAACACCAACACCAACACCAACACCAACACCAACTCCAACACCAACACCAACACCAACACCAACACCAACACCAACACCAACAACAACACCAACACCAACACCAACACCAACACCAACACCAACACCAACACCAACACCAACACCAACACCAACACCAACACCAACACCAACACCAACACCAACACCAACACCAACACCAACACCAACTCCAACACCAACACCAACACCAACACCAACACCAACACCAACACCAACACCAACAACAACACCAACACCAACACCAACACCAACACCAACACCAACACCAACACCAACACCAACACCAACACCAACACCAACACCAACACCAACACCAACACCAACACCAACACCAACACCAATACCAACACCAACACCAACAACAACATCAACATCAAAATCAAAATCAACATCAGCATCAACATCAACATCAACATCAACATCAACATCAACATCAACATCAACATCAACATCAACATCAACATCAACATCAACATAACCATTAACATCAACATCAATATCAACATCAACATAACCAATAACATCAACATCAACGTCAACATCAACATCAACATCAACATCAACATCAACATCAACATCAACATCAACATCAACATCAACATCAACATCAACATCAACATCAACATCAACATCAACATCAACATCAACATCAATATCAACATCAACATAACCATTAACATCAACATCAATATCAACATCAACATAACCATCAACGTCAACATCAACATCAACATCAACATCAACATCAACATCAACATCAACATCAACATCAACATCAACATCAACATCAACATCAACATCAACATCAACATCAACATCAACATCAACATCAACATCAACATCAACATCAACATCAACATCAACATCAACATCAACATCAACATCAACATCAACATCAACATCAACATCAACATCAACATCAACATCAACATCAACATCAACATCAACATCAACATAACCATTAACATCAACATCAATATCAACATCAACATAACCAATAACATCAACATCAACGTCAACATCAACATCAACATCAACATCAACATCAACATCAACATCAACATCAACATCAACATCAACATCAACATAACCATTAACATCAACATCAATATCAACATCAACATAACCAATAACATCAACATCAACATCAACATCAACATCAACATCAACATCAACATCAACATCAACATCAACATCAACATCAACATCAACATCAACATCAACATCAACATCTTCGACGACAAACTTCGTCACGTCAAAACCTACGGGTGTGTCCACGGCACAGCCAACTCTTTTTTTTGAAAATTACGATCTTGCCATTTCAGACATAAATATTTTAAAAGAATTTTTCTTCAATTTCAACGAATTCTTTGCAAAGCGAAAAAATTTTCTAAAGGAAGTAAGACCATATATAACTAACACATGGTTCAATAAGTCCCGAGACTTACTACTAGGTGGCATCTCTAACGAAATATCGATATAATATTTCGATAGTTCCAACCTTCAAACAATCCGTGTAAAAATTTCATGACAATCTAACGTTTAGTTCAGAAGTTGCAGTGATTTAAGTGACGCTACTGTTGATATTTTCAAAATAATGGATTCAAAGCAATTCCGTGTGTTGATTTATCACTGTTTTTTGATAGGAAAAACTACCGTCCAAGCTGAACAATGACTTCGAAAGTGTTATTCGCTGAGTTTAAACTTGGTCGTGCTAACACAAATGATGCTGAACTTTCAGGGCGCCCAAATGTGGCAGTTGTTCCACAAAACATCAAAAAGTACACAAAATGGTATTGGCCGACCGTAAAGTGAAGGTGGGCGAGCTAGCTGAGGCTCTGAAGATATCAAAAGGCTGTGTGGGAACAATATTACAGGAATATTTGTCGATGAGAAAGCTGCTTTCCAAATGGGTGGTGCCGCTTTTTTTCACACCGGGCCAAAAACAACAACGTCTCGATGATCCGGAGTTTGGCACTCTTTATAAAGAATAAACATGAATTTTTGCATCGGTGGATGAACAATGGATGAAACATGGATCCACCATTACACACCGGAATCAAAACCACGGTTGCCACTTTGGTACAATTGTACCAAAATTGGTACATTTATTTACGGTTGGTACATAGGTACCTTATTTTCTGATTTGGTACATTTTGTAAAAGTTTCGAAACTTCACAAAAACCAAAATGTGATAGCACTGTTGGCGTAATGTTCAGTGTTCAAAGTTATGTACAGTGGAAACTTGCATTGCATGAAGTTCTACCTTTATTCTGAGGGACAGAAAGAGTCAAAAGTTGAAGATATAATTAAAAAGAACTAGTATCACCTTTGGTCGAGATTCGACCATTTAAAAATAGATTTTTTTTTTGTATTTTTATTGGAAACATTTTTTTTTCTTTCTTCACTAATATGCAAACGTAACCGAGCTCATACCGCATCAAACGCACCACCAGCAGGAAATCACAAAACAGTAACTCAATTCTGATTTTCCATGTTCTGTGATTTTTACTTTCAAAGCTATTCGATATCAAAAATGTGGCTTATATATGCGGAGCCACACCCCTTTGTCCAATGCCCGTCACAGTACCCTACTTCCCTTATTCTACTTTCTAGTAGAAATGCTTCCAAAGTTATTTGATATATCAACTTTGAGTTGTATGAGTTTTTCCACGCCCCTTTGTCAAAGAAGAAAGTTCTTACCAAGTTTCATTGATTTGTGACTTATAGTTCAAAAGTTATACCGAAAATTTGGGCTGATGAAAAGTGCCTCGCCTTTATTTTAACGCTCATGAAATGTAACCAGTGGATTGGAACGTGTGATTTGAGGTCGAATTGCCCACCATAGATATTCGGCTCACTCCTTTTCCCTACTCTTATTGATTTAAAAAAAATTATCAAAATTGGTTGAGAAACACGGGAGAAAACGTTTTTTAACTTTTCTGCGTACACCTATTTATATATAGATATACATATAATAATAATATGTATAATATATAAAGTAGATAAGGAAATGGCTTAAAACATAGATTTGTGTATATAACTTTGGAGTGGTTTGAAATATTTGAAAAATTATTTCACAGAAATTATTTTTTTTTAGCTGTAAAACTTTATAAAAAATACAAAAACAACATTTTGCAAAATGTAATTTTCATCAAAAAAATCATAGGGGGTAGCTCATGATTTTCGATGATAGAAACACTTTATTAAATTATATATCAAAATGAAACAATTTTTGCAAATAAATGATATATTATATGAAATAGTGTGAGAGAAGAAAATAGAAATAAAAAAATAAAATTACAAAAAAAGAATATCTGGTCTAATTTTTGAGCAAAAATTGAATATTTTAGAGTTATTTTGAAAACAACATAAGAAATTGAATTGGAGAAATAACGGTAAATATTTTCTTATTTCTCCAAAGTCATTTTATTAAACTTTCAGACAAAGAAAATTTAAGGAAAATCGATTGAAAAATGGCTGAGATATTTACATGCAAAATCAAAATTTGAAATATCAATTGTTTTTTCTCATTCTGAGGCCATGACATTGCTTTAAGAAATGCATTTTATGGAAAAAATCTACAGGTTTCGAAATATCGCAATACTTTTGATGTCATAATAACGGGAAACTTTTTTAACATAAAAAAAAAAAAAATAAATAACTGGCCATTTCAGCCCTTGAAAGGACTTTGACCTAGCTTCTTATGATCAATTGTGTTGTGCGTGTTATTAAGTTTGTACACAATTGACCGAGAACCGGACCTACATGCTTAACGCCGACTCCGAACGGCGATGAACGGAAAGTACTCGTTCTCAAGAAGCTTTACATGGCATTTTGATTACTCTCTGAGGTTTGCCATTGTCTGCAGAGAGGTGACGGTCGTGCAGAAAAATTATTTTAATTCAAATAATTTTCTGTCGCTGCTGGGGTTCGAACCTGGATTTCCATAGTTCTTTGACATAGCGGTCACGCACTTTAACCAACTACGCCACGGACGCCACGGACGCCACGGACGCCACTTTTTTAACATACTATTCGTAAAAAATATTAGCAAAAAGTTTTCGTATACCGTTATTTTTCTCAACCAACGAATTTTCATACAAAAAACGTTGTACTGAAAACATCTATATGTAGTTTTCGAGATATCACAATAATTTTGATGTCCAAATAACGGCAATTTTTCAAAATTTACTATTTGTAAGCAATTTTACCATCACAATATATATTGGCGCTTGTTACATGAAAAAGTGCTTATTGTAGGGTAACCGTAAACGGTGGTGAAAAATATCAAAGTATTTTTTGCACATCTTATAAATGTCTAAATTTCTCTCTTATATCATGCTTTTCCATCTCTTACAGTTTAGCTTTTATTTAATAAATGCTCTTTTTCCTCTCATATTTGAGGTCAAAGGTCACCAATCTAATATTCAATCATATTGCGCAGCCAGACTTTTCATCCGATACCTCATTCTTCATTCTACCTCTTCCCAGTTCTGAGATCCCTAACTAAAATTAATATAAACTTTCAACGTTAATATTTCGGGTCAAAGGTCATCAATTTAAAATCTAACATAATTCGGCACATCTTCGGTGCAGTACCTTTCGAATGATATACGTTTCATTGTCCTTATTCTAAAATAAATATTGAAAAAGTGTACGACAACATTCAATGTTTGCGTATTAATATATAAGATATGAACAACCTAGATTTTTGCGACAATTTTTGTATAAATTATAAAATGTAATTTACAATTGTTCAAGAGTGCTCTTCAAGTGTGTGCGGGTGGAAGGAAAAACGCTAATAATGGAAAGGTACTTGTAAACACTCAATATTTAATCTTCTTCTACTCGTATATATATAAAAATAAGTTGCATTGTGTATGAAATTGATGTTCTCTGTAATGCGTGAACCGATTTCGTTTCTGGTTCTTCATGAAATTTCACATGAAAGGTGACGTCAATACAAAGGTTTTTATATATAAACGATCTTTGTATGTGTATTGGTTCATGAATTATAGGCATTTTAGTGAACTATACAACAATACAGATGTGAACAAATACAGGTCCGCACATATGGTGTATATGGGGAAATATTTGCAAGGGAAATTGGAAATAAATGGAATATTGGAATAATTTGGCAAGTCTCACTTTAGTTTGCATTTGCGCAAAAAATATAGGCATAGCAAAAATTTTCCATACCCCTTTTCTTCCATTCCCCCTTTTACCGCCCACAAATCAATAAAATTGCTATATTTCCGATGATTTTGGCCGTATTAGGCTACAATTTGGTAATTTAATTTGTATGCTCACTGTCGGCAACTGTACTAAAACTGGATAATGTCCATCTACTAGAAAACTGAGATGAGCATTTTATAAGAGGGTTTGGGTCCGCCCAAACAATTAAAATTTGTAATTTCTCATAGCTTTGGCAGTAAAAGTAACAGTACTTACATACAAACTCAAAATGGAGTTACTATTTGGTGATGTCCTGCTACTGGGAAACTGTAACGGGCAGTGAAAAATGACAGTGGTGTCAAACTATGGGTCTAAGAAAAGCTTTGAACATACTTATTATGTTCCCATATAGTTGCAGGGTGCAGCAACGCGCACAGGGAAAAAGCTAGTATCATATAAAATTAAATAAAATCTTGCTTGCATATTTCTTGTATAAGCGCCCACTTCTGACTGCGAAAGTGAAGCTGAATGCAGCAAGACTGTTTAATTTTTATTGAAAAATTTATTTAAACTTGTAAAATTTTATTTTAAAGTGTTGATGTTCCTTCCCAATCGAAGACTGACTTCAAAGGGAAGTTTCGTCCAGAATGGCTGCAACAATTTTCTTGGCTGCAAAACAAAAATGAGAATGCATTTTGTATCGTCTGCGAGAAATCGTTCGTGAACCACTTGCCACACTTGCACAGACATGCAAAGAATACTTTGCATAGCCAAAAACAAAAAAAAAAAAAACAAATAATCAGATCACGATGGATGCATTCATGAAAGCCGAAAACACATTTTTAGAAAAGCAAGATAGACAGGCCGAGCTTGCGCTTGTAATGTTCTGCATTTTGCATAACTACCATTTCTTCCAATGGTCTTTCTTTCAAATTTGTGATGGGTATGCTGTCCAGACTCACAAATTGCTAAAACTTTAAAATGTGGTAGAACCAAATCGACGCAATATAGTAAATAGTACACAAAATAACTTAATATTATTGTTTTGTTGGTGGTACCAAAAAAAAATTGGTACATTTTATTCTTTTTTGGTACATTTTCATGGAAAATTTGGTACGAAAAAATAGGCGAGTGGCAACCATGATCAAAACGGTCGTGAGCTGAGTGGAGAGCCAGCGATGAAAGCAGGCCAAAGCGACCAAAACGCAACAGTCGGCTGGAAAGCTTGTGGCATCTGTATTTTGGGATGCGCATGGAATTTTGTTCATCGACTATCTCGAAAAGGGAACAACAATCAACAGCGATTATTATAGAGCGTTGTTGGAGCGTTTAAAGGATGGAATCGCGAAAAATCGACCCCATTTGAAGAAGAAAAAAATTCTTTTTCACCAAGCCAATGCACCGTGTCACAAATCGATGAGAGCGATGGCGAAAATCCACTTATTGGGCTTCGAATTGCTACCTCATCCACCGTTTTCGCCAGATTTGGCCCCCAGCGACTACTGGCTCTTTCCTGACCTCAAAAAAAGATTTGGCTCCAATGAAGAGGTGATGGCTGAATTTTCCGTATGAGGTTATTTCAAACAGGAAGTTTATAAAACAAAAACAACATTTGATTTAAATCATTTAAAGCAATCCATTCAAACGATAATTGAAGCAATTCCCGCTGCAACCCTTCAGGCAGTAACTAATGAATAACTTTTTGGTAAAATGTCGCACATGCGTCACATAGAGTGGAGTCCATTTAAATTAAATTATTTTTAACCCAGATATGCCGACGGGCTTGCTGGTGCAATAATCTTTGCACTTTTCTTAAATTCCTTTATTCTGACACCATTTATTTATTGCAAAAATGAAGAAAATTAAAAGTTTTTTTTCTTGGAGTATTTGTAGTACGCTAGCAAATACGTCAACTAAAATCACATATAATTTCCTTTTCCACAAGTACTTTTGCTCCTTATTAGTTATTAGAACTATTTACAATACAAAAACACAGAAACGCAACAACAACAAAATATAATTATAAAACTTTTTCTCATCGTTCAGGTGACATCGTCACACTATTGATAATTGTATAAAACTGACACCTTTGATAAAAAAAAAACACTCAAGGAATTACAATAGACAAAGCTTATCAATGTACGTTTTCTTGACCGCTATGTTTTGTAACGCAACAACAAATTGGTTAGCGAATTAAAAGCAATGTTAATGCAGAACACTGAAAAAAGCAGGTGTACTACATGTAGTACGGTCGGCATATTTGGGTTAAAACCAATAAACCTAATAAAAAGTAATTATTTTCAAATGAAAAAAAAAAAATGAAAATAAAAATGTATTTAACAAAAAGTTCACTCTGTCAGCCACCCTGTATGTGCTCTAAACATACTCCGCATACGTCGCTGTTTACTAGTTTGACATATATTTTTGCCATATTGCCGACTGTTCTTCGCCAAGCTTTCCCTCTGAGCTTTGAAGGAATTCGGTAAACTTGAAAAAAAAAAGAAATATTCAAGAATGATACCTTAAAGTTGGATACATAAAACTACGAACTGTTGCTCTTTTGTTGCCGAATGCCCGACGCTCTATTTAAGTTAACAGAATCCATCCCCTCGAATGACAGCATCAGGAGTTCATTAGGCTCAAAGAGGAGCCAACGACACAGCCGTGTCAAGGTGCCACGTGCTAACGTGCCATGTTTGGTTCAACGTTAGGGCATTGATATAGGGAGATTTTAGGTTTTGCTGTTGCTTATGTTGTTGTTCGTGTTGTAGGTGTTGCATGGAATGGTTATTTGTATGTGCCACAGTGGTAGTGCTGTAACAGATAAGGCAACAAAACCATAAAATTGGGTATGCAAATTATTTGGTTCTTTTTCCAAACAAACGTTACCTTAAAAACGTGTAGAGTACAACTGTTCTCGGAGATGAATCGCATCTAATTGTTTTGGATGCTACAGAGATGCTTTGATGAGTACTGGGCCAACAAATGAGAAACAACTACCAACAGCCTATGTGCAAGCCAGCGATCCACCAACGTGTAGCAATTAATTTAATTTTAAACAGGAATGACAAATAGGTATTTTAAGGCGTCTCAATGTATGCCTTATATTGTTAGCACCTGCATGTAAACATTTTCACTACGGCGTGTCCTTAGGCTGATTGTCGAAGTAAAAATAAGTTCCTTGTGAATGTGTGTTTGAGTGCACTTCATGTGAGTTGGAATAGAATAAAAGCAATCATGTCAACATGGAATACGAGCTCTTTGTTGCAGCTGCAGGCTGTCACTTAGTGCTGTCTTCTAGTGTTCATTGTGATGAACTAAATACAAACAACAAGTGACAGAGTAAAGGAACATCAAGGACACTAAAAAAGGCGCTGCTGCACGTACCCTCAGGAGAAGAAAGCCATAAGTTATTCAGCAGATCATTACATCAAGGTCGCACTAGGTCGTAGACAGCAAGGCTATCCTTTATGAATGCCTTGTGTGCCTTAACAGACAACATTAAACAATCTCATTAAAAAACATCAAACTGAATAATAAAAACCTTGCAGTAGGGTCTTTCACTTCAAAGAGAGCACATGCGCATGTATTATATCTATTTTTGAAAAGGGTTAAGTAAAAGTAAAATTAAATTTAAAATCAAAGTAAAAGTTGCCTGAGTAAAAATGCGTGAACATAGCTCTATACATACAGCCGTTAAATGTCATCCGTTCACACATATATGTCTGTGTCGATCAGCGTTGTTTTTATTTTTATATTTTTGAATTTCAAATTAACTGAATAAGTAGTGTGACCATCACTCTTGCGGCATTGCGGCATCCGGGGACATTTGGCCAAAAATTCAGGGAAATATATATACTAAGAAATAAAAATAGGAGAAATTTACGTAAATAATAGGTGAAGTTTACTTCTAGAGAAATATTGTTCTTATTTAAGCAAATATTTTACTTGATTTAAAAAAATTTAAATTTGCTTAAATCAAGCATTAAAAATTTAAATTAAGAAACAACATTTTAGAACGGCATTTTTTTCTAAAATGGAGTAAAATAAATGCTTGGTTGAAACAAGTATAAAATACTTGATTCTAGAATCTGGAACAAGACTTGAATTAAGAAAGTATTTCCTTGATGCAAACGCAGAGTTGGTTTTTAAAAATATTCTTGAATTAATCAATTATTTTGCTTGATTTAAGAAAATACAAAATTATTTTAAAATAGCTCGATTCAAGCATACAAGTACTTTCGATCTTAAATATTTCAACCGTAAGCCTTAAAATTATAAGTGAAAAAAATCACTTTCCTACATCTCATCTGAATATACATATGTAATTCATTATCATATCACAATTAATTTACCACAATTAATTAATTTATTAATTTCTCCCAAGGTATCAGAAAATCTTTTAAATTAAGATGAGTTATGTTTTTGTTTAATTTAAAAACACAATGTAGCTAGCAATTTACTATTTTCAGATACAAGATAAAAAATAATCCCATATATCAAGCAAAACTTTATAATTTTAAGGCAAATAATTACTTGGATCAAGCAAATTCTTCTCTTTATAAGAAAAAGAAAAATTTAAGCATTCTAATATTGAGATAATTGTTTATTTGGTTCAAGCAAATTTTTCTCATTTCTAGGAAAACAAATTTCTCAAATCGAGCAAATCATTCTCGTTTTAAGCAAATTATTCACTTGGATCAAGCATATTCTGCTCTTAATAAGTAAATTAAGTTTCTTATATCAAGCAAAACAATCTAGTCTTAAGAAAATCTTTTACTTGAATTAAGCAAATTATTCTACTTGCCAATAAATTCTTTACTTGAATCAAGCAAATTGTTCTCAATACAAGGAAAATAAATTTCTTAAATCAAGGAAATTATTCTCGTTTTCAGCAAATTGTTTATTTGAATCAAGCAAATTCTTCTCACTTCAAGCAAATATTAGACTTGAATTTAAAAAAAATATTCTTAGTTTTAAGCAAATGTTTCTTGAATTAAACATTTTTTGTTTTCTTAAGATCATGTGCTTTAAATTTGCTCAATTCTAGCAAAATAATGTTTGAATTGAGAAATTTATGATTGAGTGCGAACTGATAGCCTATTTGCTTAGTTCAAGCATAGATTGCTTGATATTTTTCTCTCCGTATATAACATCGATTTTTGAACCAGTTTCTTTTTGTCCAATTGTTCATTCGTATTCTTTGTTTGTTTGCGATCTTTATCACCAGCATCCTTTTTCACCATTTCTGGCGTTTTTTGAAGCAAGCCGAAAAATTTCCTACAACTGAACTTCATTCCAAGAATACGACGCTTTCCAAAGTATCTATTTGAAGGCGTGTTTTTTCTTTCGTTCAAATTCAGTTTATGGTCGAAAAGACTCGTTCGACTGAATATGACTATTGAACCATATCCACTAAAAGTTTGTACGGCTCGTTCTTTGTAGCAAAATGTTTTAAGCACTCCCACCCAGCGCATATCAAATGGTGTTTTGGCTCGTTTCCAGTCCTGAACTTTTTTTAGCATTTATAAATTTAGTCAAATAACCGAACTGATGAATAAAAACATTCTCGCGGAATTCGGGGACATTTAGTCCGACTTGGGGACACCGGGACAATTACCAAAATTCGGGGACATGTCCCGAGTAAATGGGACAGATGGTCACACTATGTATAAGGCATCGAAGATTTCTCTTAGTACCGGTTTCCACTCGTCAAGTCTTGACGGTCAAGTCTTGAGTTTGGGGGTGCGGGAATCGTAACAAAAGGGAAAGAAAGAAATTGACCGTACGGTCAATTCTTGGACAATTCGTTTTGTGTTCGTTCGTTGTCACGCTACTTTTTTTATTCGTTTTGCGCATCATTGGCGTCGCTTCATTTAATTTCTATAAGATGAAATGAAACGGCATATGTGTATCATAACATATAATTGATTGTCAACTCTTGATGTGTGGAAACTGAATCGTCAAATTTAAAAGGGAATGTCAAAAAATTGAACGTCAAGACTTGACGAGCGGAAACCGGGACTTAGGAAGGCTGCCTTTTAAGTCTTGTGCCTCGGCAACACTAAACATTGCCAGATGAATTTTGATAGTTCCATTCGAAAATTTGATTCACAACGTTTTGCTGCATGTGCGCTTATTGTGTTGTTTACAGTGGTTTGAAAATTGTATTTCTGCACAAATATGTAATTAACACGTGAACATTGACATGACATGACAACAATGCATCGATTAAATTAGTTCAACTTTTAGTGATGAAGCACCACACGCAGTGACTAGTAAACGTTGGTTCAATGAGTTCGAGTCGTACGATCCAAAACGAACTTTGTGAAGGTCGCCCAAGAACGGCTGTTGTGGCAGAAAACATCGATGTTGAGACTGGCATGTGACATACCGTGAGATGGAGTTATCCTTGGGCACTAGTGGAACTAACATGGGATTTTACATGAGCATTTAGGTGTCAGGAAGATTTGTTCCCGTTGGATACCCCATAATTTGATTATGAAAAAAAAAACGACTCGTGTTGATTGGTGGAAGAAAATGCTAAAAAACACAGTGGAGGTGGTTTGAAACATGTCAACGGTATCAATTACAGACTACGAGACATTGATCTACGCTTATGAGCCCGAAACAAAGCAGCAATCCACTGTTTGGATCTTTCAAAGTGAGCAAAACCTGATAAAAGTAGTCCGCGGACGGAGCACATCCAAACAAATGGTTGCTAGTTTTTTTTTAGAAAAACCGGTCATGTCGTAACTGTACCACTTGAAGAACTTAGAACTGTTATTGCTAAATGGTACAGAACCATTTGTTGGCCGGAAGTCTTCGGAAAATTGAGGAAAATCAACCACCGAAGGCGAAGGAAGATTATCCTCCATCGCGACAATGCGAGCTCCCATGATGATAGGAAAAGAATTCCGATTTGGCACCCGATGATTTCTTCTTGTTGACCGATGACTTCTTCCTGTTACTACGTCGGAACAGGCCGTTGTGGTCTTTTAAAACCTGGTTTTGGAGGTACCAACTTCAGAGTAGCAAAACCGTTCAGAAAATTGGTTCAAACTATCATATTGGAGAATACTTTGAAAAACTGTAAAGGCATTTTCCCTCACTAATGACTGTGTTTTTATTGTTAGGCGCAAGACTTAAAAGGTAACCCTACTAATACTTCTGAATACTATGTTTTCATCACTTAATGATTTATTACAGTGTGCCACAAATAAAAAATTTTACAACACATGAAAAAAAAATCAATAGTATCACATTTCACACATTTTTTAAAACTATTAAAAATCTCAGTAAGATGATATAATTGTGCCAGTACCATGATATAATTATGAGTGACAGTTCTTCACCTTGCACTATCTGTCAAAAAATAGAAAGCGAAATAGAGAGAAAACAAAACAGAGATAGAAAACAAAATTTTATAATGTAATGACTCAATAAAAATTTATTTCAAATTGGATTTTTTCCTCTTACAATTATTATTTGTTTGAGCGTTGCTTAATATTCCTTATACCTCAAGCAAGCCTTATCCTAGAGCCCCTAGCAAGACTGCGAGTTCAGTTTTTCTCAAGTACTTTTTAAAGCGGACACGATTTTTGGTAAAGAGACTTGGAATTTCCAAGGGCTATAATTTTTTAAATGTAAAGGTAAACATTTTTTCTTTTTTAAGTAAAAATTAATTTATTCAAAAGTGTCCTTTCAATATTACTTCTGAGATATGCTTGTATATTTCTAAAGAATTTTTTTGAAAAAATACTCTAGTTGAAATTTAGAAAAATTGGATGAAAACTATTTCTATCCGTCATACAAAGTGATATCAACAAAATAGTAAAATAGTCAATAGTTGTGTTAAAAAGTTTATAAGGCCCATAAAAATACACATATCTGCAGATAATATATAAATATTTCAAACGCAGCTTAGATTTCGAGTATACTTACACATGGCTGTGGGGGTTTTTTAACTTCAGCCCAAGGAAGTTAAAAATGATTTTGAAGGACCTGACTTGTTTCGTATATTGATGTAAGAAATTAGTAAACAATAATTACCTTCATTTCTTTATTAATTTCTTAAATCAATATACCAAACAATCCAGGTACTATATTGATTTCCTCGTTTTTAAGGAAATGTTTGGAAATGGAAATTTATTGAAAATGGTAATATGGAAATAATGGAATTTTTTTCTAAAGATGAATATAGTGTTAATCTTTATTGATAAAGATAAGAGGTAAAATATTGTGTGCGAAAAGTACAAAAATGAAGACGCGGTGTTGCGATTGGGGCTATTAAAATATGGAACAGGAGGGTGCGAGTACGGATGCGGATGTCAAATTATTGCGGACACTTCTTCCAAAAGAAGGTGGCATCTTCCAGTGTCTTATTTAGCCAACTTTTTGACTATTATTAACCATTGCACATATCAAGTTCTTTACCAGTTTTCGTTATTGAGCTCCCACAATTATTCCTCCATGATATAAAATTTAAATTAATTTGTTACACTGACGGACAAATCTGGAATTTGTATTTACTAGATGTATAGCCCGTGGCGGCCGTGGCGCAGTGGTTAGAGTGCGTGACCCATACGCCAGAGAACCCTGGTTCAATTCCATGTGACACAGAAAGTTTTTTCAATTGAATTAATTTTTCTGTTCGACTGTCACCTCTCTGAAGACAATGGCAAACCTCAGAGAGTAAATAATGCCATGTAAAGCTTGTTGAGAACATGCACATTAGCCGTTCGAAGTCGGCATAAAACTATTAGGTCCAGTTCTCGATCAATTGTGTTCAAAACATTTAATAACACGCACAACAGAATTTGATCATAAGAAGTTCGGTCAAAGACCTTTCAAGGGCTGAAATGGCCAGTATATTTATATTTATATTATTTAGATATAGAGCCCATTTCTTTTTTGTTTTGAGATACTCATATATTTTCTGTGACAACCAGTATATGCGGCAAAATTCACTACCGATTCAGATTTCAAAACTGTATTCTGCTGTTAGAAAAAAGTTCTTGAATATGAATTGTTAAGATGTATCGGAGGATCCAAGTTCACTATTCAATCTTGATAGAATGTCTGAAAGAATTTCAGTTTTCATTTTGAAGTTTTCAAAACATGGCAAGCTATCGCATTTTTTATGTGAGATTTGTATGGGAGGTAACACTCCCCATTTTATATAAGTAATTATTTCTTCTTTTAACCACTCCCTGCTTAAAACTATGCCTGATGGCTAGAAGCCTATCGTAATCCTTTCACGTTCTCCAAAGTTCATAGAATTCATGTCAACTACGAACAGAACTTGTATCTATTACTAGGCTAATAAATAACCGTCTTATTCATAGAGTTTCCATAAAATATACTTCAAATTGATTTTTATTCATATTATTCTCATTTCATCAGTATTTTAACAAAACGCTGCCCAGTGTAAAAACATGTCAAAAATAGTACTTTTTTAATGAAAGCAATGCAACATTGTATTTAAAGTTGTCAGTTGAAAAAAAAAACACATTGAAAACAGAAAGAAGCAGAAACTTTAAATTTTAAATGAATTTAATGAAATTAAATCCAATTGGAAACTGGATGATAAAAAGAAGGAAAAGAGGGGTGAAAATTGAACCCAAAATTTGTATTGAACAGTAAAATAAATCAAATATCTGTGACATGTTTTCTTTAGAACTTGCTTTAGCAATTGTTCAGTGAAAAAGTGTGTATAGTGGAAAATAAGAACACCGACACCAACGCCAACGCCAACAATACGAAAAAATAAAGCTTGGAAGAACATTGAGGAAAGGTTAAACATTAAACACAAAAGGTAAACAAAGTATCAATAATTTTTTAATGTTTTAGTTTCAAAATTATCGGAAATATGCAACGAAACAGGGCGCAACTTAGAGCTCAATGGTCCATCATGTAAATGAATGCTAGAAAACAAAAGGCGAAAAACATTATGAAGACCGGTGGCGGTCCATCACCCTTACAACAAAATGTCGACGACAAAGATATACGTGAATGGCTGCCCGGATAGCACCGTTGCCAGATTGGGCGATTTATCGCCAATTGGGCGCTTTTTTCTTGTTTTTGCGCTTAAAATTTCGCCTGACGATTTTTTGGGCGATTTTTGTGAAAACCACGCTTTTTCATAAACTGATCTAATGTGTTTAAAATTTCAATTAAAGAAAATAACAATTGTTTTAAAAGTGTCTGAAGCACTCTGTTAACAATGCGACTGAACACAGCTCACAAGCCTTATCGATAATTTATTTATATCGAAATACTTATTTTTTTGAGACCGTTTCTTCAAAACATTAACTCACTTTATTTGAGAAAAAGTTGACTTTTTTCAAGTTTACGTTGAAATCACAACATTTATTCAAAGACTTGTTTCAAAAATTATAAAAGAAGACATTGTCAATAATTGAGCTACATTCAGCTTAAATAAAATTTTAGCGAATAAAAGCAATTATAAAAGAATTAATGACCTTACATTTCATTATCAGTATTTTCTCCTTCATGAATTTGACCAAAACTAAAATTCGTAACAGAATGAAATTAGATAACATATGCTAACTTCAATCATTCGAGTAGAATGCTTCATGAAGGCTCAAAACTGTTGTTGCAAGTCGCTGCCAATATCCGATGATATGATTTCAAAAATGAATAAATCAATGTAGGAACTAAACAATACTTCGAGAATTGACGAATCGGAGGAAGAGTCTAATATGGCTGAAGTATTTAATAGAATGGAACTACGTTTTTTGTAAAAAGTTTTTATTTTTACAGTTGCATATTGAAAATTTCTAAATAGTTATAATATAAAAAAAAAAAATAAATAACTGGCCATTTCAGCCCTTGAAAGGACTTTGACCTAGCTTCTTAGGATCAATTGTGTTGTGCGTGTTATTAAGTTTGTACACAATTGACCGAGAAATGGACCTACAGGCTTAACGCCGACTCCGAACGGCGATGAACGAAATGTTCTTATTCTCAAGAAGCTTTTACATGGCATTTTGATTGCTCTCTGAGGTTTGCCATTGTCTGCAGAGAGGTGGCGGCCGTACAGAAAAACTATTTTAATTCAAATAATTTTCTGTCGCTGCTGGGGTTCGAACCTGGGTCTCCGGGTTCATTGGACATAGCGGCCACGCACTTTAACCAACTACGCCACGGACGCCACCTAGATAGTTATAGTCTCTAAAAAATGTTCTTTAACGATCAAAATTCTCGTATAAAATGAAGTAACTTTTTTATTATTTTTTACAGATCTCAATATTATTTCAATAAATACGAAAATAAGAACTTTTATATATCCAATACTATTAACAGATCTCAATATTATTTGAAAAAATGTATATAATTTGTTTTGTTTTTTCTAATATAATAAATTTCTTAGAAAAAATTGCGATTTTGGCGATTTTTTTTTTTTTGGGCGATTTTGGGCGATATTTTTTTTAAATCCAAATACCAAGCTTAATTGAAAGCATTGAGTTTGTTGAGGCAACGTTCACTACTTTTTAACATAAAATGCAACTCAAATGAACTTTTTCTTGTCGGATCATAGTGCACTTCCGTCCAATTTTGCTCAGATACTACAAGCAGATGAAGGAGCTGAAATTGTTTTACCAAATGATAACACTATGACGCAAAAAAACACTATTGGCAAAATAACAAGACACCACTGTATAGGTTCGGTACCATGATCAGAGGTGAGAAAACCCCCAGCTGGATTTCGCGAGTTTGGCGATTGTTTCTTTTTTATGGCCTATTTTATGTTATGGGTTTTAGTGATTCTGCCAAAAAATGGTTCCATCAGTTTTTCTTCAACAGCTCCGTCAAAAATAGACATATCGGTTTATTGACTTTTGCAAAGTTGTAGCTAACAATCCAATAAACAAACATATAAACAAAATATACTCTTAAATAATTTGTTGTATTTTTTCTAATTTAAATGTCAAAAAATTTGAATTTTTTTTCGGTTTTTTGGGCATAACTTGAAGGGAATTCAAATTTTTCCTATACTATCTTCTACAAAATTGTAGCCGAAGAAATATTTAACAACTCTTGTGAACATACTTATGCGATCTGAACAGGTTAACAGTGCTAAAAAAGCTCAAAAACACCATGTTTTTTTATTAAATATATTCTTTAGTGATAAATGATGATAATGCAATTGTTATGGAGCTATAAAATGAAGAAGTTACTTTTAGTAAACTTCCGTTTCCAAGTGAATCAATAATCTAGTTTATTTGATACAAAATCTAAAAAATTTAATTTAATACAATAAAATTAACGAGCCCATTTTTGGCAAAGGAAAAAATCATAAGTAAGGTTATATGCTCAATCTTTTATATAATCTTTTTATTAAAGTCGGGTTTGAGTACTTGTACATATGGTGATACAATAAGAAGGTACGGTAAAGAAATTCACCTCACCGACCTGGAATGTCAGAATCATTTCAGAAGCACAAAATACAGACAACCGTATTTAAGAAGAAAATATCTGCAGAGAAATTTAGATTTATATTTATCGTTTCTGCTGAAATTTTTGAATGAAAAGCAAGGCAGTACACACTTTTTTATGTTTTAGGCAAACTTTTCTATTGAACTCTTCTATTGTCGGTTTTAAACCCGCATCTAATTAAATTTTTAAGTTCTTGTCCCACATAAATCAACAATACAATACAATACAGGTGTATTGTCGATTTACTTTTTTATTTTAATTTAAAATGACCGCACATTAATTAAGATCTGAAAAAAAAAACAATAACATATGTACTATAAGAAGGTACGGTAAAGAAATTCACATGGATTTCCATTAATTAATTTTGTAACCAATTTCATACATTTTTTTTCACAAAAATGTAATTTTGACACTTTGACAATCAGCTGTTCGAAGCTCGAGATTTGTGCTTGAAGAAATTTTTCAAGTAAAGTTCGAGTGACATGTTGCTTGTTCTTCTTCTCTCTCGTGCTGGAAAACTGTGTATGGAAACGCTTTCACGAGTACGGAAACAGACCTAGTGCAAGGAAAAATTTATTTATATTATAAAATTCTGGAATTTTCATTATTTCCTTTCATTAAAGGGCAATTGTTTTTGTTGAATTTACTCAAATTATCATATTATACAAAAACGTTTTCTATTTTCTGAATTTCTTGTATAGCTTGGAAAAAAAATTAATAAATAGAAATCGGTACGTATAGCACTTTCCCAGTAGCAAATTACCCCGCTCGGCCGTATCTACGAGCCAGTCAGAACATTTATAAACATAAAGCTTAACTCGTATAGATACATTTCGACCCACTAACAAGCAACTGCCCATTAATACTCGTATATTTTTCGAATATATATAAAACGCATTTTTTTATTTATTAAAGAACACTCTCCAAGTCGCGTTGCCATTCTAAAATAACTCATAGAAAAATTCGTAGATCTTAATAGCACGAAGTGCTTCTCATCAAATAGGTTCATTCAATATGACAACGAAGAAATGCGACACTCCATTGCTCGCACCTCCTAATGTGACAAAATGCTTGCGGAATAATTTATTCACGACCGGCAGATATACCAACAGTACTCAACTTAGAAAATTCATCATTGGAATTTTTGACTGGCACGCGGCTAGCACAGTCGACAAAGGACACAAGGTTGTCGCTACCACCCGGCAAATTTTGAATTAATTTGCTTCTCATCAATTTGATGCTCTGAAGTCTGTGAAGGCTATCTTTGCAAATATTCTTGGCCGATAACTGCCGTTTTGGTTAAACCAGTTCTATCTTTTGAACACTGAGCACAATATTTAAAGCTAGAACGTAAAGAAATTTGGGAGTTGATGGAGTGGGCCTTGTGTATCAGTGGCTATGGTGCAAAAAAGAAAAATTACTGTTGTGAGAACTAAAAAAAACCATGACTTTATTATACATCCGACTATTTTTATACACATTCCTAGCCTTATTGTGTGTAAAAAGGAGGTACAAAGAAGTAAAAACGCGTGTCAGTAGAAAAACAAATTTATCCAAGCTTTATTTTGATGATATAAATCATACTTTTGGAAACAAAATATGGAATAAAAACAAGTTTTTAAAACTTTTAAATTATTCATGTTACATCGTCGTTTGGAATATCCTAAGTGAAGCTCTTGCCCTAATGTGTCTCCATTAGATTTTTATGATTCTTTATTGTAAATAGAAGAAAGTTTGTCTTAACAAAGAAATGAAAAAAAAGAAATCTGTTTCTGAAATCTAGAAGAAGAAATATTGTCTTAACAATAAAATAAAAAAAAAACAAATCTGTTTCTGAAATCTGTAGAATCAATAAAATGAAGATTAATTGAATTAACTTAGATTGTAAGATTATTTATTGGTGAAGATGCGATAACGGTCTTTAGTTAAAGTTGAACTTTAGTTAAAGTTGAAAGTTAAAGTTAAAGTTAAAGTTAAAGTTAAAGTTAAAGTTAAAGTTAAAGTTAAAGTTAAAGTTAAAGTTAATGTTAAAGTTAAAGTCAAAGTTAAAGTTAAAGTTAAAGTTAAAGTTAAAGTTAAAGGTAAAGTTAAAGTTAAAGTTAAAGTTAAAGTTAAAGTTAAAGTTAAAGTTAAAGTTAAAGTTAAAGTTAAAGTTAAAGTTAAAGTTAAAGTTAAAGTTAAAGTTAAAGTTAAAGTTAAAGTTAAAGTTAAAGTTAAAGTTAAAGTTAAAGTTAAAGTTAAAGTTAAAGTTAAAGTTAAAGTTAAAGTTAAAGTTAAAGTTAAAGTTAAAGTTAAAGTTAAAGTTAAAGTTAAAGTTAAAGTTAAAGTTAAAGTTAAAGTTAAAGTTAAAGTTAAAGTTAAAATTAAAGTTAAAGTTAAAGTTAAAATTAAAGTTAAAGTTAAAGTTAAAGTTGAAGTTGAAGTTGAAGTTAAAGTTAAAGTTAAAGTTAAAGTTAAAGTTAAAGTTAAAGTTAAAGTTAAAGTTAAAGTTAAAGTTAAAGTTAAAGTTAAAGTTAAAGTTAAAGTTAAAGTTAAAGTTAAAGTTAAAGTTAAAGTTAAAGTTAAAGTTAAAGTTAAAGTTAAAGTTAAAGTTAAAGTTAAAGTTAAATTTAAAGTTAAAGTTAAAGTTAAAGTTAAAGTTAAAGTTAAAGTTAAAGTTAAAGTTAAAGTTAAAGTTAAAGTTAAAGTTAAAGTTAAAGTTAAAGTTAAAGTTAAAGTTAAAGTTAAAGTTAAAGTTAAAGTTAAAGTTAAAGTTAAAGTTAAAGTTAAAGTTAAAGTTAAAATTAAAGTTAAAGTTAAAGTTAAAATTAAAGTTAAAGTTGAAGTTGAAGTTGAAGTTAAAGTTAAAGTTAAAGTTAAAGTTAAAGTTAAAGTTAAAGTTAAAGTTAAAGTTAAAGTTAAAGTTAAAGTTAAAGTTAAAGTTAAAGTTAAAGTTAAAGTTAAAGTTAAAGTTAAAGTTAAAGTTAAAGTTAAATTTAGGTAAAGGTTATGGTAGGTAAGGTAAAGTAAGGTGAGGTAAGGTCGATTCGAAAAACTAGTTCTCAAATGAAGTTGTAATGAAGTTAAATGCTTAACATTGTTGTTGGAAATTGAACGTATTAAATGATTAAACACGTTTCGAAATTCGTTGAATCACTATTCTTGCTAACGTCAGAAATTCTTTTTTTGCTTTTTAAACGCACCCAAATCTGAAAAGAGCTTTAAATTTTGATACTTAAAATGTAAAAAAATAAATAATGTGATATTTTTTCAGTTTTCAATTAAATACTTTGAAGCAATGGACAATCAAAATAACTCTAAAGGTTATCGTCGTGGAATCAGAGCCATGTTCTCTCGCCCTTTCCCCAGGCATGGTATCATTGTATTGTCAACCTACATGAGCGTCCTCAAGAACGGCCGGCGGTATTGTCGACCCACATGCTGTGATTGTTAATAAGCGTGTGCTTGGAAAGATCTTAGCCAAGCGCATATTCGTACTGTACATGTTCATCACTCGAAGCGCCGCACAATGGTTTAAAAGCGGAAAAAAATATGAAAATTTATGAATTCCTATGGCCGATATTAAATTTTTTATTTAGTAAGAATTGTCTAATAAGCATGTTTCCAAAATCTTACAGGATTTCATGTCTTGGTGAAATCTTTACAATGAAATCTTTGAGCAGAAACCATCAAAGTTGATATATAATAAAACGTTCAATAAATTCTTGGTAACAAGAGGTATATTTAAAATTAAATAACATGTGAACCACTGAAAAAATGTGGTTTGGTGTATTTAGTCTTAGGGCCGTTTTCTCATCTTACCTATAAAGTTCACTTCAGTTAAAGTTCACTTTAAAGTTACCTTTAGCTGTTTTTCGTTTTCTAATGTTGCTTTTAGTGTTACCGATTTGATAAATTTAACGGGAGATTCAAGCTGGTTGTAAATTTTATAACACAGATAAAATTTGAAGTGCTGCCCATTTCGTAAACACAAAACAGCTGTTTGCCAACTTCAAAATAAATTCAATAATATTCCAATAAATAAACAAAATAAATATTCGTATGTTAAAATAATAGGCGTGTGTTTCAAATCAGCGCCATAGAAGCCATATTCGAAGATACGGAAGTGCAGAATAATAGGCCAAGAATATTTCAGAAGCGTAAGGACTACTTTCGGAAATATAACGACATCGAATTTGTAAAGAGATTTCGATTAACAAAAGCAACATTTGCAATGTTTTTGGATAAAATCACTAAAGACATCACAAGCGATTGCAGAAGGTTTGCGATGCATGAGACAATCAAAAAATATACATATTATCAAAAATAATTTTTTAGGAAAAATACTGTCGCAGTAGAAACCAAGCTTCTCATAACTCTCCGTTTTTATGCTAGCGGAAGTTTTTTAATAGTAGTTGGTGACTTTGCAGGTGTGAGCGTTGCTACTGCAAGTCGTGTCGCAAGTCGAGACGTTTGGGTAAAGAGTGTATCAATTATCAAAATAACCCTGGCTTAGAAGAGACAATGGCAAGCTTTTACAACATTGCACGGTTTCCAAGAGTCATTCGAGCAATAGATTGCACACACGTAAGAGTGCAATCGCCAGGAGGAATCAATACAGAAAATTACCGGAACAGGAAAGGGTACTTTTCAATTACCGTCCAAGCTGTGAGTAATACCCAATTAATGTTCCAAGATTTGGTTGCGAGGTGGCCTGGGTCAGCATACGATTGCAATATATTTCGAAACTCCCGCATAAAATTTCGTTTAGAGAATAACCAGTTTGGGAACGGCATCATTCTAGGTGACAGCGGATACAAGTAGTGTAATTACTTGATGACTCCACTGCTAAATCCGCAAACAGAAGCTGAAAAACTTTACAACGAGTCCCAAATTCGAATTCGGAATACGATAGAGCGATGCTTTGGAGTATGGAAACGGCGTTTTCCAGTCGTTATGGCGATCAGTGGCGTTCCTAGGTGGGGGAGGGGGGGGGCGGTCCGCCCCGGGTACCACCATTTTAGGGGTGACACCATTTCGATATTTTTTTAATTTCTCAAACAGAAAGAAAAAGGTACAAATACATTACGTTAAAAAATGTGTGTCCCATTTTGTCGCATTGAAATTATTTCTAACAATTTGTGTATCAGTAGCTTCATGCGAAAGGAGCTTTTCAAAGCTAAAATTAATTAAGACTTATTTAAGGTCTTCCATGGGACAGGCAAGGCTTTCCGATATTGCTATTTTATCCATTGAAAACGAGCTTGCAAGTAATATTGATTTCGATGAGGTTATTTCAAATTTTGCAGCTCTTAAAATAAGAAAAGTTAGCTTTTAAGACAACGCCATTAATAAAATTTCTTTGTGTAACCTTATACCTACATATGGACATTTCCGTGGCTACGCACGTGACAATAGTACGATTTTAATGAGTGGAAAAACGAGGAAAACTTCAAATTAAAATTTACTTATTTTGATTTTTTAATAGCTTACTGAACGCACTATGCAAGCTGTAAAAAATAAGAGTTATTAAAAGTTCGGCTCTAGGATAGAAGCCACCAAAAATGATACGTTACGTGACAAAATATAGAAGTGGTTTTCAAATACATCTATAAAAATACAAACATCTGCGAATTATGACCGAATACTTTGATGAAAACCTTTTTAATTTAGTATGTAAAAATAATACTTAAACGCATAATTATGTCGTGAAAAGATCATTACTTTTTGATATGTAAGCCATAATATGATACGTTACGTGACATGCGTGATATGACATATTCTTCCCTAATAATATTCATGAGAAATTGTTGATATATTTTTTTTTTGTTAAATGTATGTATACTAGCTTTTTCGCGGTGCGCGCATACAAACTAAATTACCAAAATGTAGCCAAATCGACGAAAACCGTCGGAAATATATCATTTTTATTGATATGTGGGCGATAAAATGGGATGTGACAGAAATTTTAACCATCTCGTACTTGAAAAAAATGTACTGCCAAAATTTCAGCTCTATCGGCTCAGCCATGCCACGTTGTCAATGCCGGTGCCAGTTTTCCAGTAGAAATACCTAACCAATAAGTAACTCCATACTTCCAAGGCCAGGCGCGGATCCAGGGGGGGGTTTTGGGGGTTCAAACCCCCCCGAAATTCTAAAAGAACCTGTATCTGATGTACTGATGTTTATTATGTGGGCTTAGAGTACCAAAAAGAAAAACATTGGTTTTTTTTAATTTACTTTAAATATTCACACCCCTATGCTACATGTATTGCTAAAAAACTGAATTCTGTTCCAGTTTTTGTTTGTTTTTGCGATATAGCGCCTGTAGCTGTAAACAGTCACACATACAATCTTAAACTAAAATCACAAAAACACCGCATTTTTAGGATAAAATATATCCAAACACCGCACAGTTTTAATTTAAAAACCCACAGTTTCGATAGTATCGGAAGTGTAGACGTAAAATTCCTTATTATACAGTAATGGAGAAAAATTCCGGTTTTTGTAGTCTTATTTATTTTGATGTTGGTTTTATGTTGGCCTTTTAGATTTGTATTCGGGTCAAATAAACAGAGAAATAACTTTTATTTTTATAATTATCTTCACCCCAGCGTCAGCTTGTGGTATTTAACACAAAAAAATAATTCTCAGCACCACACAATCATATAGAGTGAATATGGAGTGAAATGTGGATGGCTATTTTTTTCGTAGCAAAGTTTTTTCCAATAAGTGGAATAATTTTTTCACATATTGCAGCAAAACACAAATTATAACCTTCTTTTGAAAAACCAAAGGCTCGAAATAGATTTTAGACTAACGGTTTCTTGAGCAAAGTTGAATTTGCTCCGTAGAACATTATCCACGCCTACGATTTTTTGAATAAATAATTAACCCGCTCTAATTTCTAAACGATTTCTCTTGAATTTTACGGCGATAATCGTCGGCAACGCTTTTCTGACTAATAGTGTCTAAATTTACACATGCACATTTTTAAACATTTTTTGTTGGATATTGCACAGAAAATGTTTAACGATTTACGCAACTTGTGTATAAAAGTTGAAACTCTTCGTGTTTATTTTTCAACAAAAAATGTGTAAAAATATGCCCCTTCCTTCGTACCATTGCTCTATTTCATTACTCTTGCGTAAATAAAAGTAAGTAATAAGTAAGATATAGAATGTTTTTTTGTTTTATAATATATTTTTGTATTCAGTAGTATTAAATTCAAATTGTAGTTATGTGAAAACATATGTTAACTCAGGTAGCTTATTATCACTTTAAGCTTTAATTCATTTAAGAAAATGATAATTAATTTTATAATTAATTTATAAAAAAATAATTGAAATAATGTAATCACTTCTAAGAAAATAAAAAAATAATAATAGAAATTGAAAACTTTTAAGTTAAACTTTCCAGATTACTAATAATTGTATTGATTTTTTTTTATACTATTGATGTTTTTTTTGCCTCGAACTTCTTATTTTAAATCACGTTGATTTAGTTCATTGATACCAAATCTTCTTCCGTGAATGAAATTACACATTTCATGTTCACCATTACACATTTTCGTGTAATTTTGCACATTTTTTGTCATATTTTAAATTTTTACACATTTTGAGTTTAACATTACAATTTTTTGTGTAGTAATTTAAACCTTTTTTGTGTAAATTCAAATTTTTCACAACTTTCTGTTTAAAAATAAAGAATTTCTGGTTATTTTCATTAAATGACACCAAAAGATAATAATTTTAGGCAACAACAGAAAATTCAACAAAAATTTACGGTCATTTTGATAGTAAATTTCAACAAATAGTTTAGAGTGTATATAAAGGGTGGTTAAATTTTAGGGCCGATGTTGAATATAAACCACACCTAAATGTCAAGTTTTTTTCTGCATTTCATTTGACATTTCTCAATTTCAGACTAACTCAATTTAAACCGTTAAAGTTATTCAGGCTTATTATGTAAATGGGCTTTCAAATCAAAATGCATATCGAGAACTTCGTGATTTTTTCGGTCAATTTAATCGTCCAAATGTGCGTACAATCAGAAAAATCGTGCAAAAATTTGAACAAACCTGTAGGTTTGTGACAACGTCTGTAGGAGATGTGAAAACACCAGTGCATGCTCGTACAGCTCGTACTGCAGAAAATATTGCTGCTGTTCACGATAGTGTGGCTGAAGAGCCGTCCACCTCAACTCGTCGTCGTGCCCAACAATTGCACCTCTCACGCTCGTCGTTGATGAACATTATGCATTAAGACTTGCATTTACACGGTCAGAATGGTGGCAGGAAATGGCAACAGTGGATGATAAATTTTCGAAGAAAATCATCTTCAGTGATGAGGCACATTTTCACCTCAGTGGATTCGTCAATAAGCAAAATTGTCGCATTTCGGCGCATGATAATCCAAAAGTGATTGTCGAAAAACCAATGCACCCACAAAGAGTGACTGTTTGGTGCGGTTTATGGGCCGTATTATTTCCAAAATGAGGCCGGTCAGACAGTAACTGTGAATGGTGTTCGCTATCGTGAGATGATAACGGACTTTTTATGGCCCTAATTGGAAGATATGGATGTGGACGATATGTGGTTTCAACAGGACGGTGCCACTTGCCACAGAGCTAACGAAACAATGGCTCTTTTGCGCGACAAATTCAATGGCCGTGTTATCTCACGTGGTGGCAATGTCAATTGGCCGCCAATCATGTGATTTGACACCGTTGGACTTCTTTCTTTGGGGTTATTTGAAAGAAAAGGTGTACGTCGATAAGCCAGCAACAATTCAAAAGCTAAAGGATGAGATAATTCGGCACATTAACGGCATAGAACCTCACTTATGCCTCGGCGTCATCGAAAATTTGGACCATCGGATGGAGGTGTGCCGCCGAGGTCGCGGCGGCAATTTATCCGATATTTTGTTCCATGCATAATTGTTCCATACCAATATTATCATAATAAAAAGAAATGACAATAATTTCCTTAATAATTTGTGTTTTATTCAAAATCAACATCGGCCTTTAAAAGTTAACTACCCTTTATATATATAACGTACATAAATATTTTTAAAACCCCCCCCCGAAATATATTCCTGGAACCGCCCCTGTCCAAGGCTATTAGATATCGACAATTTAAATTGCATGGGTGGAGCCATACTCCCTTTTCCAAAGCCTGTTCCAGTTTTTCAGTAGAAGGATATCACCAAGTTGCAACTCCATACTGAGTAACATTGTTGTGTAAGTTTTAAATCCAAAGATATTCTATATCAAAAATTTAGCTTGTTTGGTCGGAACCACACCCTCTTTTCGAAAGTTCGTTTCAGTTTTCTAGTACATAGAAGGACATCGCCCAATAGTAATTCCATTCTGAGTTTTATTGCTATGCGACATTTTTTTCCAAAGCTATTCGATATCATATTTTTGAATTATATGGGCGGTGCAACTCCCCTTTGTCCAATGCTTGCTCAATTTTGCTAGTCGAAGGACGCGACTAAATAGTACGCTCTTACCAAGTTTCATTGATGTGTGACTTATAGCTTGAAAGTTATACCGAAAATTTTTTCTGCTGAAAAAGTGCCACGCCCCTCTCCCAACGCCCATTAAATTTTACCTGTGGAACGGCACTTGTAAATTGAGGTAGAACACCTCAAAAAATAGTAGTTTTTGTTAACATTTTATCCTGGTGGATAAAACCTTTGGACCTTTCGGTGGAAATACCAATATTTTACTTTGCAATGACGTTACGTGACATACCTTGAAACTAAAAATAATAATTTGTTTGGTAATTTTGCCACAGTTTAATTTTATTTTTAAATTCTATGCATTAAACTTGCTTTAAATTCTACTTTTTAATCACTTACATCTGGCACCTCAGAAGTAATGACAACAAATGATGTTTTTGAACTACGCACGTGACATTAGAATATCAATGAAAGCAAATTACAAAATTACCGTTAACTGATCCTTGTTTGCTCTTATTACATTTTTTTTAGTTAATTGTTATTGTCATAGACACATTTTTCGGTAGGAGTGTAATCGGAACATCTCTTTTAAAGAAGTAAATATTAAAGAAAAAAATTTATTAAAAGTTACCAAGAATGAAAAATATATTAATTCAAATTTGCAGTCAGTTTTCTTATATCGCTTACTGAGTTAAGATATTAATTCTTTTAAATTAATAAAATTTGAATATTTTCGCTTAGTTCTTATCATATAAGAACGTATTTTCTTAGCATTATATTTTTTGGTCTCGGTGGACCTTTTTGCGGAAATGCCCATATACAAATATGTACCTGAAAATCTAATGTTTTTGTTCCATCAGTTTTTAAGACTGCGAAGTTAATAAGTTTTTTTTTTACCTTATGCCTACATATCTAAATATGTAGACACCTGAAAATGTAATATTTTGTTCTTATTGTTTGTCATAGTTGTTTGTTTTTTTTTTCGGAAAACATGAAGATAGTAATAAAAACACTTAATCTCATCGAATTGGTTTCTTTTTGCATTTAAAAATTTTTTATAGGGGTGACACCATGAGTATCCGCCCCGGGTGTCACCAACCCTAGGAACGCCACTGATGGCGATTATTGTAGCATGCGGTGTTTTGCACAATATTGCAATACTTGAATAAGAACCACTTCCTCCAATTGATGATTCAGTATTGATGCCAAATGAATTATTTGAAAATGTTGATGCTACTACCAATGAAGTTACAAGTAATCAAAATTGCACGGCAAGGACATTATTGATACATAATTATTTTTCTAGGTAAGATTTATTGATTGTAGTGTTTTTCATATAAAAACTAGTAAGAAATGATCTTCGACTGGGCCGAAGTTAAAATACCCCCACGTCCGAACCGAAGTATATTCAAAGTCTTAAGCCGTCAATAAAATGTTTATTTGTGTAAAACATTTTTGTTATACCTACATAGTTTTAACAGAAAATATTCGCTTTCATTTTTTATAAAATCACTTTGTATGGGGGGTGGGTGTGGTTTTCACTCGATTTGGTTGAATTTTATACACAAAGTGCATGTTATATATCAAAGTTAATAAGCAAAATTTCAAGTCCATATAGTATTTTTTGTGGAATTTAAAGAGATTTTACCTTTTTGATGAAGTCACTTTGTATGGGAGGTAGGCGTGGTTTTTATCCGATTTGGTTGAATTTCATACTTAGAGTGCACTTTAAATATCGGAGCTCATATGCAAAATTTCAAGTCCATATATTAATTTTTGTGGAATTCTAAGAGATTTTACCGTTTTGATAAAGGCACTTTGTATGGGAGGTAGGCGTGGTTTTCATCCGATTTGGCTCATTTTCGAACTCGACCTTAGTTTTTTAGATAAAAGCTTAAATATTGAATTTCGTGATGATAGCTTGAAAATTACGGCTGTAATCGTGACGACAGACGGACAGACGGACAGACGGACAGACGGACAGACGGACAGACAGACGGACATGGCTAAATCAACTCGGGTGGTGATGCTGATCAATAATATATATACTTTTCTATACCTACCACGCCTCCTTATGGGCGTTACAAACGGAGTGACAAAATTAATATACCCCCATTTACGTTTTTTAAACGTGGGGGTATAAATATAATTACTATTTTAGGTTGAACATATAGACGACTTTCGAATCGGACGACTTATTGCACAATTGGTGTGCTACGACCTAATTTAAAAAGTATATATGAAATTAAATCTAATATATAAAAATTAAAATTTGTTTGTTTGTATATTTGTTTGTCTTTTGGAACACGAGTTATTCCACTTAGAGATAGCGATAGAGATAGAGATAGAGATAGAGATAGAGATAGAGATAGAGAGATAGAGAGGTAGAGAGATAGAGAGGTAGAGAGATAGAGAGATAGAGAGATAGAGAGATAGAGAGATAGAGAGATAGAGAGATAGAAAGATAGAGAGATAGAGAGATAGAGAGATAGAGAGATAGAGAGATAGAGAGATAGAGAGATAGAGAGATAGAGAGATAGAGAGATAGAGAGATAGAGAGATAGAGAGATAGAGAGATAGAGAGATAGAGAGATAGAGATAGAGATAGAGATAGAAATATAGATAGAGATAGAGATAGAGATAGATACAGAGATAGAGATAGAGATAGAGATACAGATAGAGATAGAGATAGAGATAGAGATAGAGATAGAGATAGAGATAGAGATAGAGATAGAGATAGAGATAGAGATAGAGATAGAGATAGAGATAGAGATAGAGATAGAGATAGAGATAGAGATAGAGATAGAGATAGAGATAGAGATACAGATAGAGATACAGATAGAGATAGAGATAGAGATAGAGATAGAGATAGAGATAGAGATAGAGATAGAGATAGAAATAGAGATAGAGATAGAGATAGAGATAGAGATAGAGATAGAGATAGAGATAGAGATAGAGATAGAGATAGAGATAGAGATAGAGATAGAGATAGAGATAGAGATAGAGATAGAGATAGAGATAGAGATAGAGATAGAGATAGAGATAGAGATAGAAATAGAGATAGAGATAGAGATAGAGATAGAGATAGAGATAGAGATAGAGATAGAGATAGAGATAGAGATAGAGATAGAGATAGAGATAGAGATAGAGATAGAGATAGAGATAGAGATAGAGATAGAGATAGAGATAGAGATAGAGATAGAGATAGAGATAGAGATAGAGATAGAGATAGAGATAGAGATAGAGATAGAGATAGAGATAGAGATAGAGATAGAGATAGAGATAGAGATAGAGATAGAGATAGAGATAGAGATAGAGATAGAGATAGAGATAGAGATAGAGATAGAGATAGAGATACAGATAGAGATAGAGATAGAGATAGAGATAGAGATAGAGATAGAGATAGAGATAGAGATAGAGATAGAGATAGAGATAGAGATAGAAATAGAGATAGAGATAGAGATAGAGATAGAGATAGAGATAGAGATAGAGATAGAGATAGAGATAGAGATAGAGATAGAGATAGAGATAGAGATACAGATAGAGATAGAGATAGAGATAGAGATAGAGATAGAGATAGAGATAGAAATAGAGATAGAGATAGAGATAGAGATAGAGATAGAGATAGAGATAGAGATAGAGATAGAGATAGAGATAGAGATAGAGATAGAGATAGAGATAGAGATAGAGATAGAGATAGAGATAGAGATAGAGATAGAGATAGAGATAGAGATAGAGATAGAGATAGAGATAGAGATAGAAATAGAAATAGAAATAGAAATAGAATTAGAAATAGACATAGGGATTGAGATTGAGGTTGAGGTTAAGACTGAGTTTGAGATTCAGATAGAGATAGAAATCATTTCCGCTACGACAGCAACGCGTCGGGTACCAGCTAGTAAATAAATAAAAAAAAAAAAAATAAATTTGTCACGCGGAACCCCTAAAGTTTTTCGTGTAACCCCAAGGTTCCACGGAACACACTTTGGGAACCACTGAGCTACAGCACAGTATTGCCAGATTGAGGTAAATTTCCCTAATTGAGGCAATTTTAACTCATTTTTTGGGCAGAGGTAAAAAAGGTAATTTTTGACCAAAATTGGTACATTTTTCGAAAATAATTTTTTTAGACTTGTTAATTTTTCGAGTTATTGGCAGCACTAAGGCTGTCTCGCGACTGATCTCTTCTCGGTACCCACAATTGTCAAAATCAATGCAAAGTAACAACAATAACTTCATCGACTTTACATGTTATCAATTTTCGCTTTCAGATTTTGTATGAGCTGTCAACTTCAATTTGACATTTATGGGAACTCGCTCTCACCCATGCGACAACCTTATTTATTCAACAATGGAATTATCCATCTCTAGTTGCTGAACAAAGACCCCTTTTACATTGGTCAAGACTTGAAATCAAGTCTTTGTTGATGAAAGACGCGGACATCAACGTGAGAGAGGGTAAGTTTAAAAGGGAATTGCAAAGAATTGATTTCAAATCTTGACCAATGTAAAAGGGGTCAAAGCAACAAGTGAATTAAATTCAGAAATAGCAAAAAAAAAAAATTAAATAAGTCCCAGTTTATACACGTCAAGAGGTGATGGTCAACTTTTACATTTGTTGATGAGGGATAAATATACGTATACTAACAAAAAAATTATAACGGGTTAATCATTTAAAATTTTTTAATTTTTTTATTTTGGGAAAAGGTAAATTTTTTCCGAAAGTGGTACATTTTTTCCCAAATAGGGGTAAATTTAATTTCGTCTCTCTGGCAACACTGCTACAGCATGAACTACGGATATAAAGTTTTAAAGGAGGTTTTTCATAATCCCTAAAAGTATACTCAAGTATATTTAAAAGCTGCTATCATCGCTAATGCAATAATTATTAATTTGTTGCAGAATGCAAATGGCTCACTCAAAATTTTTTAAATAATAGCAAAACGGGCAGCTTTATTTTGAAAATTTTTTTTAATTGTTTTACAAAATAATTTTAAAATAATATCTTTCCGTAACATAATCATTTTATTTTAACGGTTTAGTTGTTATATCACCTTAAAGTTTAAAATAAAGTTTAAAAAATATAGCGTTTTTAATTTTTATATTATATGAGAAGTAGGCGTGGTTGTGGGCGGATATAAAAAATTGTTGTTTTTATCCTGATAAAGTCAAGTTGAACTCATGTGTCCAATTTTATTGATACGACGACTACTTCTATTTTTTGACATTTTTTGTATGGGGCTCAACCACTGTGCGCCGCGTTAAGGAATACGAACATCTGCTTAACGATGCTAGGGAGAAAGACATAATTTCGTGAAGAAATTCAAAGAGCCAAATTACTCTAATTCCATATGATATTATTGCTTAAACTTGGTGCAAGTGGAACTGTTTTGTTTATTTTTTTGGATTAAATAGAGCATTTTAAGATAACTCAAACTTCAACAAAAACTGTTTGCTTTTTTGAACGTTGTTTCATTGTTTCTGTTTTTAAAGCAATTTTTTTTTATTCATTCCACAATGTAAATAAACAAAGTTGTCAATTTTAAACTTGTTAAAGCATTGTGAACGAACTTGTTAAGTAAAACCTCTTTTTTGAGTAACTTGTTAAATGAAGTCAGTTTGAACATGCTATAAGTAAGGTAAGGTAAGGTAAGGTAAGGTAAGGTAAGGTAAGGTAAGGTAAGGTAAGGTAAGGTAAGGTAAGGTAAGGTAAGGTAAGGTAAGGTAAGGTAAGGTAAGGTAAGGTAAGGTAAGGTAAGGTAAGGTAAGGTAAGGTAAGGTAAAGCAAAGTAAGGTAAGGTAATATAAGGTTATGGTAAGGTTATGTAGTCAAGGTAAGGCAATGTAAGGTAAGGTAATAGACATAGGGTGCCAATGAGGCAAGCCAAGGTAAATTAAGGTAAAATGAGATTAAATAAAGTAAGGTAGGATAAGTAAAGGTTAATTAAGGTAATGTAAGGTAAGGTGAGGCAATTTTTATGCTTTTCATTTATTGTGGCAGTACTTAACCAGCAATTCAACGAAATCGTTAGTTTTTGGTAAATGCAGAAACAATTTCTTAAAGTAAATTGATGCCTTTAGTTGATTGATGAAGTTCTTTTTGGATTTTGTTTTGCCTGCACTTGGAATTGGTTTATATATGTGTGTATTTGATAGCTATAATGTAAGAAAAATAAATTTTATTCTTTAAGTTTTTTTTCTTTTCATTATTTGGGGTTAGTCAAACGTTAAAAATTAAGAAACGTGACTCCAGAAACTTTTGAAGCTGCTCTTATATCTTATTTTTTCGTTTGTTTTTATCGTACATTTTTTTGGAAGAAAACTTTCTACACAAGATGCATCAATTTAATGAGGGTTTTATTTCTTTTCTAGAACTCGAATAAAGTCAGACATAAATGCGTTAATGAAATGGTCACGTTTGTGTGAATCAATTGAGGACGAAACCCTTTAAAAAGAAGTTAAGGATTCATTGCTCTTGTGAATTATTTGTATAGACAATAACAAATATTTTTAATTTTTAAGTATATTTTATATACTACAGAAAATTTTTACCACCTCATGGTGTTCTTGGAGTTATAAGTAACAACTAAAATTTTATAAAACTGTTTTGCTATATTTTTTTCCAGTGTGAGCTTTTAAAAGCTCTCTGATACCAACGCATAGTATCGGCATAAAATTCTGGCCATCCTACTTTAGAACGAGATAAAATAACCCATTTTCCAAGAGGACGATTTCACAGTTGAACATATCTTACAAAACAATAAGACAAAAAAAAAAAATAAATAAATAAAAGAAGGACTTCCTCCCTTCACCTATGCACAAAATTTACTGGCTTCTGATCTAACCATTGCCGGAGAGGTGTGGTAGTAGACTTCGAAAATGAGTTGAGTTGAAATGTGATGCGATGAAGGACTCGAAAAGCATATATTTCGAAAGAGACTCGATGATGTCGAATGAAAATAAATAAATGACTGGCTGGTGTAGGGTAGGAGGAATGGGGGATGGACGGATTGATGGTTGCCTGAGTTGTTATATGTATATATGTATGAAGTCGGTATTCTGCAGTGTTTTTTCTATTTTTCTGCTTATTTCAGCTAACTGAGTGTACAATGCCACGCGATGCTTTCTTATTCGCAACGGAGCGATATTTAATAATAAAATTTTAAATTCCATGAAATGGATAAAATGTAAATGCAAATCAGTCGGCGTTGCCACTTTTATGCATGGTAAATCGATATTGTTATGGTTCACAAACAGAGTAATGCTGTTAGGAGAATGTAAGTCGGTGAAAAGCCATCAAAGGAATATTAAACATTTTTTTATGGTTAAGAGGCGTTTATTTGCTATAGAGATGTTAATGTTAACGGAGGTATTAAAGTAAACAACTTTAAAATTTAATAATGCTTAAAAATATTCTTAAATTCTAAATTATATTTTTGAGAAATAATTCATACTAAATTATGTCAATTTTGATTATTTCTGAAATGATAAATTTCCAAGTATTTATATAATGCATACGAGTACTTGCAAAGGCATGTTTAAATGTTAGGGCAATTCACAATCTTGTGGAAATCGTCTTGCATCATAGCATTTGCCAAATAGTAGCGTATATTTTTACTCGACACTAACAAAATATACGGAGATGCACTTACTACGCTTTTGCAAGTATGTAACACCAGAAACCCATAGTTTTTATTTGCTTTACAATTGCAATACTGAATTCCAAACTGACAGCTGATTGGAAAAAAAATAAAGGCAAAAATAAGTGTTGCAAAGTAAGGCGAAAAAGATCGTTCACAATGGATAGGAAATTTTTACAATTGAACGAATTTACAATCTCAAATGCACAAGATTGTGGATCGCCCTATTGTTTGTTTGCTACTTCCAATCTTAAGCGCTCATTAAATTGTTAATGATTAACTGAATTTTCAAGGCTTCTTCTTCTCTTTAATACGACACTATCTGTAGATGTCAAAGAAGAAGTATCTATTCTAAGTCATCAAAATTTACAGGCAGACATATTTTGTTTTTAATACCTACACTAAGGGAAAAAAATATTAAATTTATCCAAAAACTTTTTTAATTTATCCAAAAAGCGAGTCATTTTTGCACCAATAACGCATTTGCATAAATCGACTACGTAAATATTTAAAATTTATTTGAATACTTTTTTAATTAAATTAAATATTTAAATATTTAAACAGAATTAATAAAAAATTTATTAAAATTATGCACGAATTTTTTTAAAATATCTGTTAAATATTTAAAATTTGAAAATAAACTATCGCATTTAAAGAAAATTTATATAAAAATATTGAATTTAAAAAACAACATATTTAAATTGAATATGTTATTAATGGTTGTATGGTATTATTTTCTTCATATTGCGCTCATCAAATGCCATTGCCTGTATAAATTATTCTCGCTGCAATATTGCACCAACTGTTAAAAATAGTATTAAATAGAGAACGAAAAAGCAATGTACGAAAAATATGTAGGTAAATGACAACCGGTGTAAGATATTTCATAGGAAATATCAAGTTGTCACTCCACCCGACATCATTTTTATTCGTTGCCAAACTTGCAAGCTATATTACCCTTGCAACAAAAACTAAATGAGAACTATAAAGCTGCAAATGCAAGAAATAAACTGCAGGAGTAGTGCGATTCTGTTGCTGCTTGCTTGTGTGGAATATGTGTGTACTTGTGTGGTATAAATAGAAGTCAAATACGAGAAAAAAACGAGTTGTAAGGAAAACATTTGATTTATCTACGTAAATATTTAAATAAAGCTTATACTGAGGCGTGGATAATGCTAATATGCGTTATTTCCCTTAGTGTACTGTAATCTGACTTCAACCGTCCAAATATATTGTTTGTCATCGAAAATCACAATTATATTCATTCTGTAAACCTTTCTTGTACCATAGATTTCACATTACTTAGAATCTTTTATGGCAGCGACCTGCAACAAGTTTCTTCTGTACACAATCAAAATGGCAGATGGTTATACCGATTACGTAAGTATAAAATCTATATTTTATTATTATTGCCCAAGCGCTTTTTTGTGATGACCATCAAATCTATACCGTAAATATAGTTTATACAGACATATGTCAAAAATGTAAAAATTTAAAAAAAAAAAACTAACTAAATATTTTTTTCGCATTTCGCTTGTTAACGCCATACGGGCTTACTAGTAGTATATAAATGCTCTTAACTCGAATAATGTTCTATCTAACATAGAATAATTGTCTCAAGATTTTATCAGCACATTTTTATTGCTATAGATAGTAATTCGCCAATAATAAAGAAAAAGACTGGCTTGACAAAAATCTCAGATCTGTTACGAACCAGAGAAATAAAATTTACAAACTTCTCAAAAACATCAATAATGTAAGCGATGAACTGAAGCTAAGATATGATGAGCTATCCAAAGAGTTCTCAATCAAGTTAGAAGAAGCGTATAAGTTGTGCACTAACCTTATCGGAGAGAAAATTCTCCAAGAGCCGAACAAATTTGTGGACTTCGTTAACATTAAGCGTAAATCTAGCGGCTATCCATCGTCTATGTTTAAAGGGAATGTTAACTCCTTCAACCCTCATGAAATCAGCAACTTATATGTGGATAATTTCAAAGATGTATTTGGAGTACCTACAGCTATATATATACCTGATACCTTCTATTAAGTTTAGCAAGGAGTCGAGGTTAATGTAATTGATGCCCAACAGATTAATCTTCAGGACATTAGCACGAGACTAACGCCCTGTCATAGTAGTTTCGACACCGGTCGCACACCATACTTAAGAACTTATTTGATTAATAGTAACGAATATTGAAACACAACAGTACCAATTTGTGAACGATTAGTTGGATTACCATCCACATTTATTGGTGGAAATCGGAACCCATCTTAAATCTCTGATAATATTTGGACATTGTCACCCGGTTGTACAACGACGCAACTCCACGCCGACCAACGCTGGTCTGCTTGTGACATTGAGCTACCACAGCCAGCACGATACTCCTCGAAGGGCTAGCCCTGCGATAGTCTCCCGGGCAAAAGGGATTTACTTCGACATAGCACTCACACACATTGATAGATATGACATATCTCATTTGACTGTTTGGGATACTTACAATTGAGACTTCAGCTCCGTCTCTCTGTCCAAAAACATCCCTATTATCTCTGACAATATTGTCTCTGACTCAGGAAGAGATATATGTGTGCAGCTATGTATTAAAAAGGAGAAAAGAGGTCGGTTGAAAACCATAGGGGCATTGCCATATTGCCTGATATACCAAGACTTTTCGAAAAAGTTATATGTTCAAAACAAACATTCCTAGTTAATCCATTACTTACCGAACAACAATATGGTTTTCGCAGAGGCCGATCTACTACTACGAATCGTACAATTTTAGTCTCTGATCTTATTACTGAAATTGAAAAAGAGCATGAGGTGGATGCAGTCTATACTGACTTTAGTAAAGCATTTGGTAGTGTGGATCCTAATTCTTAAATTGCAAAGGTTTGGTATATCGGGTTCTTTACTAAATTCACTAAAATCCTATCTCTGCGAATGATATCAGTTTGTTAAGTTGCAAGGAATCTTGTCGAAAAAAATTTCTGTCACATCCGGTGTTCCATAAGGTCACTTTGGTCCACTTCTTTTTAACATCTTCATTTCAGATTTATCGGAATTTTTTAATAGAATCCCTCATCTTATGTATGTGGACGACCTTAAAATATACCATGTCATTAAGTCTGAAGCTGATGTTTCTTTTTTGCAGTCGAAATGCACGCAAAAAGAAATATATATATATATCTCCGAAACATAAATGGAGAGGATACTATTATGTTTGAAAACGTGTTGATAACAAACAAGTTCATTTGTACAAGAAACATACATACGTACCTCTGGGGTGGTACTACCGAGGACTACCGACTACGAGGACTACCGACTACCGACTACCGAGGACGACATGAATAAAAGCTCATCATAAAAGCTTATCGTTAACATGTTATGACTTTCAAAACATATAACATGAACATATTATTTTGAATACGACTATGTTGTATATTTCTGACAAATAACATACGACATGTTCATGGTAAGAACATACTACGTTTGTTACAAACATCCAGACATGTTTTCCGCAAAAATATTTTTTGTCACATCAATCAAAATGTGTTTACATGGAATTGGAAACAAAAATTGAAATGATGGTCACAAAAATATTTATAGTATATATTAATACTAGCTTTTTCCCGGTGCGCTTTGCTGCACCTTATCTAGATAAGTACCGGAAAATGTTGCAATGCCTTCAACATTATTATTTCTAAACCATCTCGTACTCGAAACATAGGGGTCGTTCATAAATTACGTGACCGATTTAAAATTTTTTTTCTCCCCCTCCGGTACTCTTCGTAGTGCATTTTAAAAACACTCCCCACCACCCCTATGAAGTAACGTAGTATATGAAATAAGAAAATTAATTGATTAAAAAATATTCGAAAATAGAAAAAAATAACTGTCGAAAAGCAAGCAAAGAAAAATTATGCCCTTACTACACTTGCCAATAATTAACAGTCAATTTAGACGGTCAAACATGAAGATGTAAGGATGAAAATGGTTTGGAATGTTGGGTTGTATTAATTTCAATTTTTTCGAGTTTTTTTATTTTTGGTCACATTGCTATATCTGAGACCCTTTCCCCCCATTCGTTACTTATCGTAGTACATTTTAAAACCTCTCTCTCTCTACTAAATTGGTAACGTAATTTATGAATGACCCCATAGGTACTGCTCAAATTTGAGCTCAATCGGCTCAGTAGTTTTTGAGTCTATAGCAGCCTTCTCTATTGTAAATTTTTTGCATTTTTCATTTCCCAGTAGCAGGATATTACCAAGTAGTAACTTCATTCTTACTTCTATGTTCTTTGTCTTTTACTTTCATAGCTTTTCTGTGTCATAAATTTGGCTTGTATGGGTGGAGACACACCCCCTTGTCCAATGCATGTCACCTTTTCTAGTAGAAGGACATCACCAAATTGTATCTACATTCTGAGTTTCAATGTTCTGTGACTTTTACTTCCATTGCTATTCTGTATCGTAAATTTGACTTATATAGGTGGAGCCACGCCCCGTTTTCGAATGCCAGTGCCAGTTTTTCAGTAGAAAGACCTTCATTGTTATACGACATTTAGTTCCAAAGCAATTCGATATCATAAATTTGGCCTGTGTGGCCTAATTCCCCCTTGTCTAATGTTCGCTCAAATATATATATCAAATATATATGTATATACATATATGTAGTAACTGTACAACTCAGGAATAATAACGATTTCTTAAAAGTGGGCGTATATATAGTTATACCACGCCCAGTTTTAGTATAGTTGCCGACAGTAACCATACGAACTTATTTACCAAATTTTAGTCGTATACTACCAAAACCGCCTTAAATATAGCATTTTTATTGATTTGTGGGCAGTAAAAGGGGTTATGGAGAAAAAGGGGTATGGAAAATTTTTACTATGCCTATATTAGTGAGACTTGTCAAATTATTCCAATATTCCATTTATTTCCAATTTCCCTTGCAAATATTTCCCCATATACACCATATGTGTGCACTTGTATTTGTTCACACCTGTATTGTTGTGTAAGTTCACTAAAATGCCTATAATTCATGAACCAATACACATCCAAAGACCGTTTATACGTAAAAACCTTCGTATTGACTTATCTTTCATGGGAAATTCATCAGAAACAAAATCGGTTCACGTTTTACAGAGAACATCAATTTCATACACAATGCAACTTATTTTTATATATTTAGCTGTTTGCTACAAAGACGAAAATGGAATGTGTCTGCGTGTGTATGCTTTAGAACAGTGGGGCCCAAGAAATTTTAAGCGCGGGCCAAAACTTAAAAAAACAAACACAAAATGTTGCTCATTGTTGTGTTTGGTAAAAAATAAACAAAAAACAATTACAATGCAAAAAATCACATCTCATGAAGTACAAATTTGGTTTTTTTTTTTTAAATATATTCAATGTTTGATAGATATTAAAGGGCTGCACAAATGCATTTGAATCGCTTTACAAATCATTTGTGTGGTGCGCAATTACTTTAGCTCTTTTACTCTCAATTGCGGATAGCGTTGGCGTAAATAAAAAACTAGTTGAAGGCAAAGCAAATGAGTTATTGACTCTCACTCAATATTTTTGTAAATACAAAGAACTTGCAAGAGTAGTACAAGTAAACAAGTACTATAAGTATTTGAGTATTTTAGAAGATAAATTTTCATTGCATGTGTGGTTATAAGGGAGGGCAGGAGAGGGTTAATATGTATGACCAACCCCCATTACTTTTGCAAGAGGAATATGTTTTCCTTTTGGGACCTTGTTCAAGTGTAAGTGTAGGGTATAAATATACAAAAATCATAAAATTTGTATGGGAACCCACCTAAGGAGGGGTCGGAGTGGATAGGTCCCAAACGGAAAAATGTTCCAATTAAAAAAGTAATAGGGGTCGGTCATACATAATAACCCTCTCCGACCCCCCATTTAAGCTGAAAATACTGATAATTGTAACTGGTTAAGCACACTGAAAATGCCTTTTGATTTTAACATACGCAAGTATTTGGAGTACAAGGTAGAACTATATAGTTATTTTTTCATTTGCCCTTATAGCGGACGATAACTTTTATAATTGACGAGAGCAAGTTGCGTATGCATTTGATCCGAGAGAGAGTGAGTTAAAATATTAATTGTTCTCTGAGCAACAAGTAACGCGCTTACGCTATCTCTTTGCTGAATTATTCTACAAGTGATGTGCTTAACTTAAAGTACTTGTTGTAATCAAAGAAGCAAATGCATTTGTGCAGCCCTTTAATAGATATTACAATTATGACAAATCAATAAACTCAATTTTATTTGCCAGTGCACTGCGGCAAGGATTAATTTCTATTACAATAACAATGCTTGCACGAAAAATTACTCGACACACAAGTAACGGGACAATCAGCTTCAGTATCGACATCATCGAGTGGGCGCTATTTTATTTTGGCTTTGCATGCAATTGTTTTTGTAAAGTTCGCTGAAAAATGTGCTGAACACTGAACGAGTGCGGTTTGTGTTGTTGTTTTTTCCAGGTATTCTTTGATTATGGCTCATCGCAAAGATAAAATTAAGATAGAAAAAAATTTGTATGAAGGGCCACGCGGGCCATACGGGCAACTACGTGGGCATGTTTGCAATAGAACAATTTGTAATTAGAACAAAATGTAATTAAAACGTGCTATATCTCAATATTTATAAGTTCTACGTTATAACTTTCTTTCGTAAGTTTATTTTAAAGAATAACTATTACTCGCTTAATAACATTGAAATTAACAGAATTATACATATCACAGATCTTGGTGTTGTCTTATACAACAAACTACGGTTCAATCTTCACTACAATGAAGTTTTATTTAGGGCTAGTAAACAGCTTGGATTCATAAAAAGATATGCTAAGGAGTTAAAAAAAGTGTGGGTAACCAGGGGCGTACCGAAGCCATTTTGATTGAGAGGTAGCAAGATATTTCGGACGACTGGACACCCTTAAGTCCCGACTTTTATTTTAAATACAACATAGCTGAATTAACTAAAGTTAATCGTTCGATCGTTAAAGTTCGATCAATATAAATAAATCTTAAGGGAAAGGGAGTTGGTCGACTGAAGTTGGTTTAAGGTACAACTGAAAGTGAAATAGCCGAATGAAGTTCGTTTAAGGTACAACTAAAAGTGAATTGGCCTACTGAAGATAGTTTTGGGTATGACTTAAAATGAAATAGCCGACTAAAGTTGGTTTTTGTTATGAAAATGGCAATAAAAGGTATGACTGACTTTGATGCGTTCATAATAATTGTTAATAAAAATCAATTTTTTTAACAAATTTCAGTAAAAAATAACAATTACGTCGACTCTTAAAAAGTAAGGGGTAACCTCCCCCCTTACCCCCGCTAGTTTCGCCCCTGTGGGTAACTACAGTGCCTGCATTATTATTTGGAATCCTGCTTTTGAGTCACATAGTGAAAGATTCGAATCAATCCAAAAACAATTCCTGCTTTTTATGCTAAGAGACTACTTTGATCCCCGTGACTTAAGTAGCTTGCCACCGTACAAACATAGACTGGGCGTTCTGAATTTGTTGGCTCTGTCATCAACGAGAAAGTTACTAAGTTCATGCTTCACTTTTGATGTTTTAACTGGAGCTATAAACATCGAATAGGATGGCATTTAATGATGTTGCAAGACTTACTAGGCATACAAGACTGTTGAATGAATACCAACACATATAGTTTATGCATTCAATCAACTCATTTATTATAGATGTTGTAGAATATTCAACATGGAGAGAAATAATATTCTTATATTAAGTAAATATTTTATTTGATCTAAGAAAATTTAAAATTAAGCTCAAATTAAGCAATAAGAACTGAAATTACGAAAAATAAATTTATAATGAGCATTTATTTATCAAATTGAGTAAAATAAATGATTGGTTGAAACAAGAATCAAGTTCTTGATTCTAGAACCTGGAGCAAGACTTGAATCAAGAAAATACTTTCTTAATTTAAGCAAACGCAGTGTTGTTTACTAAAAATATTCTTGAATTTGTCAATTATTTTGCTTGATTTAAGAAAATTCAAAATTATTTCAAAATTGCTTGATTTAAGCATATAAAACTATACAACTACTTTCAATCTTAAATCTTTCAACCTTTAGCCTTAAAATTATAATTGAAAAAAAATCACTTTCCCACTTCTTATCTGAATATTTTCTAATCACAATTAATTTACCACAATTAATTAAATTATTTATCACAAGATAACAGAAAATATTTTAAAATCAGACAAGTTAAGTTTGTGTTTCATTTAAAAACACAATGTAGCTATGTATGTAGCTATTAATTATTTTCAGATACAACATAAAAAATAATCTTGCATATCAAGGAAAACTTTCTAATTTTGAGACAATTAATAAGTTAGCTAATTCTTATCTTTTCTCGCTTATGGTTGAAATTGGACCATTTAAAAATCGATTTCTGTTTTGGTTTTTTGTATTTTTTTTTTATTTTGATTGAAAAACCTTTGGCAGAGTTAGAAACATTAAATTGAAAAATAAGTACTTTAGGGTAATTAGGGTAAAATATAATGAATTAAATCAAAATTAATTGTTTTTGAAGTGAATCAAGGATTAGTTTGATTTATTTCGTAGAGATTATATTGCAAAAATTAATTGGCATGCATGCATAGTGAACTGTTGTTTATGTTTACGTTCATATTTTTCTCGATTGGTAACAATAAACTTTCCAGAAGAATTCGACTTCATTCGAAATTTTAGTTGTTTTGAAATAAAATTCAATACAAAATTAATGTGAAAAACATATTTATTCCATAAAAATTTTGGCATCACTTTTTCTTTCCTAATGAATTCGCCACCAGTTCTCTCGAGCAGAAGAGAGCACAATGTGACAAACTGAAAATAGAAAAAGAGTCTATTTTGGCGCCAAGTGACGCACTTTCTTTCTTTTCACTTTGTGCGGATCGTTTATATAGAACTTTCTTTGTGTGTTCGTTTTGTGGCCATCAAATATACACAGAAAATCGTTCGTCTGACCCGGTTTACTCACGTCAATTTTTTTATATTAACTTTTAAACTTGACGCTTCAGTTTGCACTTGTCAAGACGGTCTATTTTCTTTGGGACAACGAACAACTACAAACGTATTCGACTTGAATCTAGAAAAAATATTCTTGAGTTTTAAGCAAATGTTTCTTGAATTAATAATTTTTTTCTAAATATCATATGTTTTAAATTTGCTCAATTCTACAAAAATAATGCTTGAATTAAGAAATTTACTCTTGAGTGTAAACTGGTAGACAATTTGCTTGATTCAAGCCTAGAATGCTCTCCTCGCACAAAATTGCAATTGTAAAGAATTTAGGGAATAAAAGCAATTCTCTCAAAGCAGTATCTACCCGGAAAACGACTTAAAATTATAGCTTGTTTTGAGAACAAAAAATTTAGAGACATTCATTGCTTGTCCACAAAAATTGAGAAGACTTATTTTAGATTTTTATTTTTTGAAATATGATACTGAAACCATGGTATAATAACCCAAATAGACTTATTAAAGTATAAACTCTGCGCTGATATTGCCACATCTTAAATTTTGTGGGAAAAAAATTATTGTTTTTGAATTTTCTAATGGGCTAAAGGGATAAAAATAATATAATTAGAGAGCAACTTTAGTTTCCGTTTATTTCTGATAATTAACTTATCGAAATTTTTAAATTCGCATCATTGCAATATTTTGACACAATTGCTTAACCATCTACTATGGCTTTATTAACACGCTTTGATAATCATACATACCGCACTTATATACAACGTCATAATAAAGAAATGCAATGAACAGAAGAAAGTACACTTTAAAATTAAAAAGAAGAAGTTTTTATAACAATATTTTTACTTATTTATTGTTTCCCATTATTTTTAATTTATTTTTTTGTATTCTGATTTTCTAATTAAGGTTTTTTATGCGAAAATGCATTCAGCATTTAAAAAGACTTTTTTACCTCATCGGGTAGATAAATTGCAGAACTTAGTTTTTTGAAAGTCGTTGCAGTGCACAATATAATTACCATTGAAGTTATTAAAAACAGCTCTAGGCATTTCATATCTTCCAAAAATGTTGGTGAAAGTTATTTCAACCCTCCCTTAGATACTTGATCAACTCACGTCCAAGTACTTTCTTAAAATTCGTACCCATCAAGCTTCAGTTTCCGAACAATGTAGCCCGACACGTATTCTTAGGCATCCTCGTGAAAAAAGTTGGTTTCTTGATATTTAACCATCGTTTCCACAACATCGGGAAACGACTGCTCCAAGTTATCTTCAGAATCCAAAGAAACCTCCAAATGCTGCTCTGAACTTAAAGTGAGATGCACTTTGGAGCCAAATGCACTTATTAAGTCGATATTCAACCAACTGGTTCGGTCTGCTTCAACGTTTCCGGTGTTGTCCCGCAACTCCGTATTTTTTGCTGTTTTTAATAAGAAGATATAGTATAATAATGCATTAAGTTTAATTATTTTCAAAGTTATATATTTTAACTCTTCCTCAACGGATGTAATTTTTTTTTAAATAATGGAAAAAGATATAAAAAAATTGTGGAATGATACTTACCTATCATATATTTCCGTAATCAGTTTTTAAATTCATTTGGGCTTGGATGATCGTGCAACCCCCCTTTGCTGCGGGTTGCGCTAAAAAAGTGTTCAAACAAGTCTTGGTTCAGCCTGTGCGTCAATATTGTACTTTGCTTTCACATACTTATGAAGACGTCTTGAAGAATTCTTGGATATAAGAATGTCTTTTTGAAATGGAGCTGATGATTTTTTGTTCGGGGTGATCAGCGTACCCATAACATTACTAATTTCATTCAAAACTTCATCTTAGTATGGAGGGTCTCTTGAAAGACATATTAGTTGTCGCCATTTTAGAGTTAAAAATATCGAAGAAATCATTGACCAGTTGGAAGAAATCTGCTGTTGGCACGGCATTAAAAACTTGTTTACCAATTGAATAGCACCGCCGAATTGCATTTGTGCTAGTATTAGAGAAGAGTTGTGCTGCTAATTTGACTTTTTGTCTTCTTAAATATTAATGCAAAGTTATTGTAATGCGAATGAAATTTCAATTAAACTCATTTACCTGCATGATGCACATTTGCTCTTCTGTTATCTTATATATAATTGACAGATCGGATTCACGAGTCAATTGCATAACTTCCTTCATGGTAATTATTGCCCCTTTAAAATAAAGACCAGTGTCTACATAATGGTTCCTTATTAACTTGAGTAAATGAGGAACATCGGAGGACGATCCTCACAAGGCAACGCGTGAGGGTCAAGGGGGCGATCTTCACATGACAACGTGTCTGACTGCCTCAACCTGGTGAGGCCAGCACTATCCATGTCGAGCTCGTCTTAAGTCGATTCAAACCTCTCCGTGGTGTCCCCTAGAAACGGTAAACTGGCAACCGTTAGTTTGACGGCTAATTTGAGCGGCGGGCTACCTGTCTTTAAAGGATTGTGCGTAGGGTTTGAAGCCCACCACGTAAAAACACATTTCAATGAAACGCAAAAGAATAAAGATAAAAATTATCCCCAAATCTGATGACGACTACTGCAAACGAAAAACTGACAGTGATTTACGGATATGCACTAGGAACGTCCAATAATGGATTCGGACGGTACCTCTATTCAACTGATAGATATCTTAGAAAGATACAAAGCTTATATCACTGCAATCCAAGAAATGCGGTGGAAGGGACATGGTTGTTTACGGCAAGCATACTGTGATATATACTGCAGCGGCCATGCGGAGACACGAATTTGGATGCGGATTCGTGGTTGGCAAGAGACATGTCCTGCGATTCACACATGTGAACGAGCGACTTGCCATAATCCGTTTCAAGGCATAACTCTTCAATATAAGACTGATTTGTGCTCACGCTCCGACAGAAGATAAGGACGATGAGACCAAAGACAGCTTCTACGAGCGCCTTGAAGAGGTCTATGAACGCAGCCCCCGCCACAACTAAAAAATCGTGCTTAGTGACTTCAACGCCAAGGTGGGAAAAGAAAATATCTTTGGTCCAACAGTCGGAAAGTTCAGCCTCCACGACAATACCTCCGATAACGGAATGAGGCTGATTGACTTGCCCGCAGCGCGAAACATGGTCGTTAGTAGCACTAGATTCAAGCACCTTAATATACATAAAGCAACTTGGCTGTCTCCTGATCAAAAGACGCGCAACCAAATTGATCACGTTTTGATTGACGGAAGGCACTTCTTCCAGTGTTTTAGATGTACGCACGATCCGTGGTGCCAATATAGACTCGGATCATTATCTTGTCGCAGCCAAGATCCGTACACGCCTGTGCGCAATCAAGAATGCGCGCAATCCAGCACAGAGAAAGCTAGACGTCGAAAAGCTGCAATCAAAGCGAACAGCCGAAGACTTCGCTACTCGACTCTCACTCCTGCTTCAAGAAAGCACTCCTCCGATCGAAGATATATGTGCGCAGTGGAATCACATTTCCCACTCTATGCGTACGGCTACCGAAGAGGTGATTGGCTATCACCGCCCTCGCCGAACCCAGTGGCACGACCAGGAGTGTCGCGACTCCACTGCAGAAAAAGACGCCGCCTACAAAGCCACCCTACAGTCGGTTGTAACGCGTGCTGCTAAAGAGCGATACAAAGAGAAGAGGAGGGAAGAGAGACGCATTTTCAGGCAAAAGAAAAGAGAGGGAATGAAGTCCGAAAATTTTTCAAAAAAATAAGACGCCTGGCCGATGGTTTCAAGACCGGGGCCTCTTTCTGCAAGGATGAAAATGGGAATCTAGTGACTTCAAGAATGGAGGCGAAGTTCTATTTAAATGCATTCATGAGCTCCTATGCAGATTATGGGCGAAAGAATGCATTCCAAATGATTGGAACCTCACTGTGCTCTGCCCAATCCACAAGAAAGGCGATCCCACAATTTGCACCAACTACTGTGGGATAAGCCTTCTTAATATCGCATATAGGGTTCTGTTGAGCGTATTATGTGAAAGACTGAATCCGATCGTAGACCAGCTGATTGGACCTTATCAGTGTGGCTTCAGACCTGGTCCAATCCACCATAAACCATATATTTACGCTACGACCAATCTCGGAGAAGACCCTAGAAAAACAAATCGACACACACCATCTTTTTGTCGATTATAAAGCTGCTTTCGACAGTCGAATAAGAAATCATCTATACTCCATCATGTCTGAATTTGGTATTCCTCCAAAGCTCATCCGTCTTTGCAGAATGACACTGAGCAACACCAACAGCACAGTTAAGATCGGGAAGGATCTCACTCCTCCATTCGATACCAAATGAGGTTTTAGACAAGGTGATTCCTTATCGTGCGACTTTTTCAACCGCATGATGGATAAGATCATCCGAGCTGCTGATTTGAGACGCAGTGGCACGATATTCCACAAAAGTATTATGCTGCTGGCGTATGCTGATTATATCGATATTATTGGCCATAATACGCGTGAAGTCAGTGCAGCATTCTCCAGATTAGCGAAACAGTCGCAGATAAGACGAAATACTTAGTGTCAACAAATAAATAGTCCCAGCGTCTTGGAAACCACATCACTGTTGACAACATCTCCTTAGAGATTGTTAAGGACTTCGTCTACCTGAGATCCAGTATTGACTCTTTCAACGATATCAGTTATGATGGATAAAATGAAGGATAACTCTGGCCAACAGGTGTTACTTTGCGCTGAGTAAGCAATTGAGAAGCAGAGCCCTCTCTCGACGAACAAAACTCACGCTCTATAAGTCACTTATCATGCTCGTCCTATTATTTGCAGCACAAACCTGGAGGTTGAGCAGTTCTGATGAAAAGACTTTGGGAGCCTTCGAGAGAAAGATCCTTCGTAAGATCTTTGGTCCAATCTGCGTCAATGGCGAGTACCGAATTCGATGGAACCATGAGCTGTATGAGCTGTAAATATTTGATTCGGTGCCCGGTGGTGGTCAACGCATAAGAAGACGCCCACATCTTCGTTGGAAGGATCAAGTGTTGGATAACCTGACCACGCTTGGTGTTTCCAACTGACGCCAGCAAGCACAAAAAAGAAATGGCTGGCGCAATTTCTTATACGAGGCCTAAACCGACCAACGGTTGTAAGCGCCACATAAGTAAGTAACTTTTGTTGAGATTGCTATCATTCTCGAATCAATCTCAAATCGATATCAAACGTTTGACATTTGAGAAAAACATTTGATATCAAATCAATCTGAAATCATTCTCAAACCTCAATGTTTACTGGGATATTCTCACCTTTAAAGTTATTCAAAGAAGTTTTATTTTTTCATTAATATTGGGAAGTGCTTCTAGCATTTTATCGATTTTTTATGAAAAAGTTTGGCACTTCAGATGCTTGAACAGTCCGTGGATTTTAAATATGTTGCCAATTTAAGTAACTATGTCATCTGTAGTCATGGCAGACAGATACTTAGTAGCCAATTTCAAAAGTGGCAACTCGCTCAAACCACTCTTAAAAGTTGTTGCTACTCGTGCCAAAAGTTGTTCGCCCTCTAAATTATAATGAGCAGAATTATTACTTTTAATCATAAAGCTCTCCCCCATTCCCAAGTCTAGTTCGTCACACCTTTTTGACCTTTTCCCCTGTGTGTCATTCTGAAATTGATTTTTACAAATGCGAACAGCCTAAAGCAGTGAAACCTAAGCAGAATTTATTATACGTGCGAAGGGTGCCGTTAGGGACTACGTTTTGGGCAATTTACACTTTGCACCACGCAATGTCAGTTCATCCCACCGATCACAATTACCCCGCATACGCTGGGCTTTAACTGTTGAGTGTGTTTTTGTTTTTTACTTATTAAAGATTGGCCTGTTATCGAAGTTTCACTTTTCCTATATTCCTCGAGTAGACTTTTAAGAAACATATATTTTGTAACATTTTCTTTTTGTTTGTGTCCTTTGGGAACATTTTTTATGCAGCATCAGAATTTATTGGTTTGTATCTGTCAAAACTTCTGTTGGAATTTATTCCTCTGTAAAGAATGTGGATTTGTTGGTTTCTTATGTTGGTTTTGTCTCCTGGTTTTTTTTTTAGTTTGTTTTTGTTGTTTTTTTGTTCTGCTTTATTTGTTTGAATATGAAGTCAGCTGAACTTATTTTATTTTTGCGTAAAATAAAGAGAAAACTTTTAACGACTTTTTTATATTATATGTGTTCGCATGTATCCTAAAGGAGCCTAAAGAAGAAAGTTAAAGTTACTCACTTATTTACGTATAAGAAACTGTTATTTGTTAATGTTAGACATTTTTCCGTATAAGTTGGACATAAATGCATAAATTTTCGAACATATTTGTTACTTTCGCATAGTTTTATGATAAGAGTAGCGTGTTTGTGCCTGTTCTGGACCGGGAATAGAGGAGAAAAGTAAAACAATATGGCGGTATAATATCCAGCCATATGGCAGGCGCTAGAGTTGGGCTTGTGTATCGGGGCGAGCATTGTAGGCGATCAGACATCTATTCAAAACAGGGTGCCTTGAAACTTATTTAAAATAAATGTTTCCCTAGAAGTATGCAACAGGAATATTTGGAAATAATCATTGCTTGCCTTTGATACAGTAAAACTAAAGAAAACTCCTTTAGAGGCAAAATGATTGTAATTATTTTTTTAGTTAAAAACTGTAAATAATCAGTATAAGTAGAACCAGGATAGTATTTTCGAAATCATGAACAAAAAAAAATTACTGTTTTAAAAACATAGTGGCCTAGTGGTCCTCCTTAAAGAAATATTTGAATTATATATTATAGTGGAGCACACAATTTACATGTCTCTAAAGTAGTATAGAAAACTTTATGAAAACGGTCTTCAATAGTCTTGTGACTAAAAATAAAATTCTAATATGAGCATGTGTTGAGGATAGGAACTGTGTTGAGGATTCGTCACTTCATAATCTAGGTATAGTAGCTGTCGTCTCAGAGTTTACTTGTGGTATCATAAAATCAGTATTTGCTTGGCCGTGTCCTGCTTCGAATACAGTTTGTGGTTAATATTGAGAAAATATTTTTCTAATACCTCCAAGGCTTGTTGAACTTAAAATAAGAATAGTATCAATTTCAAAAACAGCCCAGCAGAAAATTGGACCAAATTTGAAATAGTTCTGAACTAGTTTCAAAAAGGACTAGTACAAGTTCCACTACAATACCCTTTAACATTGAACGAACTGACGCGTTTTACAAGACAATTATCCTCATAAACACTCCTTTTAAAGTGAACATTTACAAAAGTGTAAAAATTTAGTGTACTGGAGCAAAGGTCCTAAAGACTTGATTTGTACGATCTTTTCCATCCGCAAAATTTATTGAAGAAGATTTACATTTATACATAAAGTGCAACAACCGATTCCGTCTTGTGCGCAGAAAATTTTAAAAAATAGCCAGAGAGCATTTATTTTTTTTCAGGAATACTTTTGAAAACAAAAGCAAACTGAACTGTTCTACGCTGGACCCCCTTTCGTACTTTTTAAGAGCTACTTCGAACTGCGCTAGAAATGAACTACTTGACTTTTTCAATTGACTCCAAAATAACAGCTGGGAGCCCACTAGAGATGGGTAGTTCCGAACCTGTTTTGTTCGCGGAACTATGTTCACAATCGGACATAGTTCCAATCATTCCTTCCATTCGTTTTTAGCATGTTCAAACAGTCAGCGTTTGCTCTCAATTCTTATTCTCATCGCTCTAAGAGCGCTCTCTGCCCATACCCGATCATGTCCAATGGGAATAAGTTAAAGATACTTTGCACATAGATTATGCTCGGATTGTTTATCCCTTTCAGACCGTGATGCATCGTTTGTGCGGGTGGGTTCTATCTCTTATATTTCCACTTTTATTTAACGAATGTTATAAAGAACGAAATGAATCGATTGTGCTTGTTATTGTTTACTTTGGTTTCTCACACTGTTCCGCGATTCGCTTTACCGTTACTTGAACACACGTGGAATTCTTGATAAACTTTTTAGTTTTGTCAAAATGAGTCGCAGAGGTAAGTTGTGTCTTCAATTACAAAAATATAAACAGTGTAAAACTAGAAAAATTAATGCATTTGAACTTAAAAAAATAATAAATTTTGATGTTTCAAATAAATTTGAATCATTTGTTGCTAAAACAATGGGTTTCAGGTAAAGTTTTAAACGATTGTGATCAATTGTGCGTGTCCTGAAAATCCTTGAAGGATATGTAAATTGCGAAACCTAAACATTGAGAATATTTTCATACCATATAACGATCATACATTCCAAAAATCATAAGAAAATGTTCGGTAGATAAGCGTCGGGTCTGAAAGGGTTATGGATCATGAGCTTATGAAATGGATTGAAGACACTTTGCTCATAGATTATGAACAAAATGTTCATTAATCATGAGCTAAGGGTATGAATTGAAAATAAATTGTGCAGAGATTTTGATTAAATTATTTATAGTTTATCCTCAATTCGGTTTGAATTGAAGAAACCTTGCACATAGATCATGACCAAAATGATCACAAATCATATAATATTCTGTTATATCTGCCACAAAGAAAAATAGGAATTTTTTAAATATTTGGTTGACTTTATTGCGCTTGACATTAAAAAAAAAAAAAAATAAATAACTGGCCATTTCAGCCCTTGAAAGGACTTTGACCTAGCTTCTTATGATCAATTGTGTTGTGCGTGTTATTAAGTTTGTACACAATTGACCGAGAACCGGACCTACATGTTTAACGCCAACTCCGAACGGCGATGAACGGAATGTTCTTGTTCTCAAGAACCTTTACATGGAATTTTGATTACTCTCTGAGGTTTGCCATTGTCTGCAGAGAGCTGACGGCCGTACAGAAAAATTATTTTAATTCAAATAATTTTCTGTCGCTGCTGGGGTTCGAACCTGAGTCTCTAGGTTCGTTGACATAGCGGCCATGCACTTTAACCAACTACGCACGGAGCTTGACATTACATTAATATAAATTAGTTATCAACTATATAAACAATAAAGTTATAAAATAAGTTTCACGAAACACATTTAAAAATGGATTAAGCTGAAAGGGCTTTCTGTATTGCACTTCATCAATATTCTTACATATTATGTTGCTTATTTTTTTACCAGTTATATAAGCATAATATTTTGAGTGTAATGAATTTAGTTGAATACGTCATATATATCATGAATACGAAGTTAAATTAAATTTATAAATTCCTTCCTTATAAAATACATAATACCCGATTTTAAAATCGGTTCCTTTGTGACTTACAATATTCGAAACATTAAGTTTATCTTGTTAAGCTAACGATATTGAACAATTTTCGATTGAATTTTGGAGTTTTGATATAGTTATAGATGTAACATTTTTAGAATAAATTATTTTAAAGGGGTCAAACTTTGCTAATGTTTTATTTAAAAACTTAAAGCAACATTTTTTCGAAAGTCATGTAAGTCCATGTAATAATTATGAATCCAAGTAATGTAACAGTGTTCCATTAATATTGAATGCTTACTCCTTCTCTTCAGAGTCAGCGTCTTGTACATACCTGCATACATTTCGTATTTTCCAATCGAATAGAAGATTGAGCGTTGGATTTAGTTTTCCTTATAAGACTTGTAAAGAATCCAGCTTTCCTTAATGCTTTTGCCATCGACTTGTACAAATTTCCACCTCTTGAATTATCGTGAATATAAAAGTAATACACAATTTTTTATAAAATTAAACACCTAACTGGCATAATTTAATTATATAATTAAACATTCGTTACGAATTTCCCACTTATATATCCCCAGATATCCCCGTTGTCATTGGATTATATTTTTCAAGATGTTGTCTAACAATGTCCGATATCATAATATCCCTCACCTGTGAGTTTAATATGTAATCATCAACTTTTTTTCAATTACTGAATTCAGAAAGGAATTAAAAATTCTAAAAAATAATTAGATTTCAAGGATCGTTTTTAATTTATTTCAAAAACAAATGTTACAGGTATGCAACCGCAGTTTTAGATGTGGAACAAGTCTCCAAAGTGACAGACCGCTTGAAGCTATCACTAGTTGATGCTGATATTTTTAGGGTGCTATCAAAATTATGATTGTGTAATCGGTTCCATATGCTAAACACATCATTCAAAATTAAATAAGCATTTTTGCGTAATGGATTTAAATTTCATAAATAATCTTACATTTAAAAGCTGCCATTCATCTAACAGCGCACGAAACTTTATCCGAAGACCAATTTCATTACCAAAAATGTCCCGTTTGTCGGCTTCCCGTATTAACAAAAAGCCGTCCTTAATTTTGTTAATGTTATGCTTTGTAAGCAGACCAAACAATTTTGCATCTCCTTCTGGAATTAGGCCATTTTGTTCACAATCTAACCTAAAATAGTAGTAAATATATTAATACATGTCGATTAAATTTAATTTGTAAAAAATGAGTCAACTTTAAACGAAGTGTCGTTGCTTTGAATAGCAGCTATACACTCCTTATTGTATTCATACTTTTACTTGCCTTGTAAATCGAAGATTTGATCAAAAAACTTCGCTCAAATTTATTCAGCAACATTATTATGTTTTTAATAATGAAACAAAAATTCAATGTGAATTGCAATGCAATGCTATAGCATTCGCTTTCAACATCGAATTCTAATGGAATTGAACAGTTTGTAAGTGTTGCCTTAAGTTTGTATAAGCAATGACAGGGTTGCATGAATATGATTGCAGTACAATTTGCAGTATATGGCGAACTATTAAAAATATTTGGCGTCCGTGGCGTAGTTGGTTAAAGTGCGTGGCCTCTATGTCAACGAACCTGGAGACCCGGGTTCGAACCCCAGCAGCGACAGAAAATTTTTGATGAAAAATGATTTTTATGTACGGCCACCACCTCTCTGCAGACAATGGCAAACCTCAGAGAGTAATCAAATGCCATGTAAAGCTTCTTGAGAATAAGAACATTACGTTCATCGCCGTTCGGAGTCGGCGTTAAACATGTAAGTCCCTTTCTCGGTGAATTGTGTACAAACTTAATAACACGCACAACACAATTGATCATAAGAAGCTAGGTTAAAGTCCTTTCAAGGGCTGAAATGGCCAGTTATTTATTTATTTTATTTAAAGGTGTTCACGACTTGATCTATATTTTGATATATTTTTAATAAATATACAACATCAATATTATATTCAGTATGTATCGATAGATTACTTTTATTTTGGACTATCGGCAGTATCGAGTTTAATCTACTTTTTTCGATATCAGTTTTAAAAAATTGAAAATTAATATTTAGCAGAAACAAAAAAAATTCTTTCGAATAAAATGTGCTTTGCAAATATGAAACAATTTATGAATAACGCAAAACATTTTGTTCTTTTTTTCATAAAGTTTTGTAATTAAAACCCAATGAATATTGATTTTGTTTATCTACAAAATTTGCTTCAAATAGCAAATGAACGCCAATACAAAGGAAACATTAATTTTTTCTGTCAAAATATAAAACTTAAACACTATACACAAAAGTAGTTATAATAATACCAAACTGCTTTATTTTCTAAAAAAGTACCTACTTTTCCTAGAAAAGCATCTGTGGTCTTTTCTTTCTTGTCAAGTGATCGATTCATGAGTACTTGATCACAATATGTTATCAATGCTTATAAAGTGAAGACACTTTTATGAGCAATTTGTACATAGGAAATGCAATTGCGTTGAGCAAAAAAATTATTAAATTTGATAAATTTATCATAATATTTGATCAGTGTTTTTTTAAGAATTATAGCAAAAACTTAGAGCATAGCGCATAATAGATGATAAAAACTTATAAATGTTTAAAGAACACATTTCTTTTATTCTATGAACCGATTGATCACAAATCGTGCGCAAACAATTTTCTCCGTGTGGTGTGAAGATAAACGTGTGTTTTTTTAGTTTACTTTGTTATTTTAAAGTTTTTAATTTAAAAACTATTTTTATCGAAAAAAAGACCATTAAATTATCAAATCTATGAAATTGCGAAAATGCTTCGCTTCTTGTGTGTCCATTAGGCTTAGGAGGCCCATATACATATAATAAAAATAAGAAAAAAATATTTAGAAAAATATTAGAAAATAAAATTCGCCGCATATAGAGCATGTCTTTGATATTCATAACAAAAACATCAACCTTAAACGAAAACACAAATACGGACTTCTGCTACCAATTTTACAACATTTTAAACATTTTTTATACAACATTTTAAAGTATGTTTCAAACTTCTGTGCAGTAATTTCAAATCAAACCAGAAATCGAAACGAGCTCTCAATAGAGTGTGTACTGAATTTGGTGATCATGCAAACTCAAGCTTTGTATAACCGCAGAAGGGCAGATTGCAGTGCTGCAAGTTTAAAATACAGTGTGTTATCCAAATAACAAAGAGTACACAGAGTATATTTCTATATAGCATCATCATATCTTAATGTTTCTGATATAAAATTCTACATATCACTTAGTTTTATGATATAGTATGATGACGATATTGTGGCGTCCGTGGCGTAGTTGGTTAAAGTGCGTGGCCGCTATTTCAACGAACCTGGAGACCCGGGTTCGAACCCCAGCAGCGACAGAAAATTATTTGAATTAAAATAATTTTTCTGTACGGCCGCCACCTCTCTGCAGACAATGGCAAACCACAGAGAGTAATCAAAATGCCATGTAAAGCTTCTTGAGAATAAGAACATTCCGCTCATCGCCGTTCGGAGTCGGCGTTAAGCCTGTAGGTCCATTTCTCGGTCAATTGTGTACAAACTTAATAACACGCACAACACAATTGATCATAAGAAGCTAGGTCAAAGTCCTTTGAAGGGCTGAAATGGCCAGTTATTTATTTATTTTTTTATGACGACAAAGGATGATAGTATGGTATGATGGTATGGTGTGATAGTATGATGATCATGAAATAATAGTATGGTATTGTGGTGACTCAATACCACCACATATAAACACCGACATCACAACATACAAAACAACATACAACTTTAATAATATTCACTTACACATTTATTTTAAAAAAATATTATTTAAGATTTTGAAATTGTCAATTTTTATTTATCAAAAATTTTGTATTTTAAATTAGTTATAAAATTGTGTTTGTTGAATATAGATCTAAAAATATATTTTAAAAAATAAAATATAAATAAAAACTCCTAAAAATAAATAATTTGTTTGTGAACCACCGCAACTATTGTGCACACCACAGTATGGTATGACAGGTTTTGTGTAATTGTATAACTCTTAAGTCTTTTTATTCGTCTTAATAACATTACATTTTTCGAAATTGTATTAAACAGATTTAATCTACTCTTGCCATTATATGAAACGGGACTTTCTTAGAAAGACTATATTAAAAAGAAAATCAATTAACCACTTAAAAATATCTACTCTTTTGGGTTCAAGTTTTACTTCTTGACGGCAAAACACACATATTTATAATACACCGAAATGAAAGGCTTTTCTAGAAAAATTTGTAAATGATCAAGAAGAAACATCAAATATCTTTTTTCTATCCGTTCGTTGACTACTAATACATTATGGAACTTGGAGAAAGGTGCACTTAATAAAAATGTTCCTTTAATAATTGAATATATGTACATTAAGGCGCCTCACTCTCTAAGGAGGAAAAAAAGTTTACTGGGTCCCCCCCCATCAAAGTAAACTTTGGTTTATGTTATGATGATTCTCCAAATATTTCGGCTCTAACGATAGCCGTCAGCTAGCTAGAATGTACGCCTTAATGTACATATATCACTAATGCTTTTAGTTTGCTAAAGACTTACTAAACACGAAGATATACTTAAAGGATTAAATATACTAAAGGATTTTCATCCTTCTTCAAGTTACAGAAATTGGCGAATAAGCTGAAGAATTAAAATACCGTTTATTTTTACGGTAAATTTCTTGACGTTAGTGCTTCTAAAGTTTTTAAAGAGTTGGAAATGTGGAAGTTATATCTGAACCACAGAGGTTGCATTCAGCTTCTAAATGCTCTGGAAGAGCAAACATATAACTGCCCGGATAATTTTCCAAGCATACACGTGCCATTACAAATTTTAGCTACTCTGCTTGTGTCCACAAGCACGCCTGAGCGTACATTTTCGGATTTGAGGAGGATAAACACAATATAACAATAAATAAACAATAATAAACAATAAATAATATATCGCTCGTTTTCTTCAATAACGTTTTTATCCAAAAAACATAAAAATTGAGTTAATTACACAGCAACATTCGTGTTACCATGATCTATGCTGTGTACAATTTTGGTAACGATCTCTTCTTTAATTTTTGCAGGAGAGTAGAATTTGTGATTCATTCACCTCAATATATTTCCGATTAGATCGTATTGTATATCGATAATTTCCAGTTTTTTTTTGTCACTTTGTATGGATTAAACCATGTAAATTGCAGTAGTACTTGTATATTTGATGTTTTGTCCATATTTTGAAAATGGTGAATTAATTTCATTTGTCTGTTCAAAACTTAAAATGCTTCTCCTGAAAAATCTAGTTTTTTGAGTTATAACGTTATTGTAGAAAACGAGCGATATATTTTATTTATTTTTTAGCAAAATATTTGTACAAACTTATATTTTTCCAATGTAGGGCCGATTAAATGGTTTGACAGTACTCGCGATTCATCGAGACATTGTTATATCAGCTGAAGAAGTCCTTGAAATAGCAAACAATCTAAGCCGGCTAGATAAAACCATTAAAAAAAAATATAAAAATAAAAGTTGACCTTTTGTTTATTACGATTTTAATAATTTTTTTTTATGTATGTATGTTTGTCACGAAAATAAATTTCATCCCCTCCCATTGCAAAAAGCTGTACGGATAAGGATAAGGATAAGGATAAGGATAAGGATAAGGATAAGGATAAGGATAAGGATAAGGATAAGGATAAGGATAAGGATAAGGATAAGGATAAGGATAAGGATAAGGATAAGGATAAGGATAAGGATAAGGATAAGGATAAGGATAAGGATAAGGATAAGGATAAGGATAAGGATAAGGATTAGGATAAGGATAAGGATAAGGATAAGGATAAGGATAAGGATAAGGATAAGGATAAGGATATCCTTAAGGATAAGGATAAGGATAAGGATAAGGATAAGGATAAGGATAAGGATAAGGATAAGGATAAGGATAAGGATAAGGATAAGGATAAGGATAAGGATAAGGATAAGGATAAGGATAAGGATAAGGATTAAGGATAAGGATAAGGATAAGGATAAGGATAAGGATAAGGATAAGGATAAGGATAAGGATAAGGATAAGGATAAGGATAAGGATAAGGATAAGGATAAGGATAAGGATAAGGATAAGGATAAGGATAAGGATAAGGATAAGGATAAGGATAAGGATAAGGATAAGGATAAGGATAAGGATAAGGATAAGGATAAGGATAAGGATTAAGGATAAGGATAAGGATAAGGATAAGGATAAGGATAAGGATAAGGATAAGGATAAGGATAAGGATAAGGATAAGGATAAGGATAAGGATAAGGATAAGGATAAGGATAAGGATAAGGATAAGGATAAGGATAAGGATAAGGATAAGGATAAGGATAAGGATAAGGATAAGGATAAGGATAAGGATAAGGATAAGGATAAGGATAAGGATAAGGATAAGGATAAGGATAATGATAATGATAAGGATAATGATAAGGATAAGGATAAGGATTAAGGATAAGGATAAGGATAAGGATAAGGATAAGGATAAGGATAAGGATAAGGATAAGGATAAGGATAAGGATAAGGATAAGGATAAGGATAAGGATAAGGATAAGGATAAGGATAAGGATAAGGATAAGGATAAGGATAAGGATAAGGATAAGGATAAGGATAAGGATAAGGATAAGGATAAGGATAAGGATAAGGATAAGGATAAGGATAAGGATAAGGATAAGGATAAGGATAAGGATAAGGATAAGGATAAGGATAAGGATAAGGATAAGGATAAGGATAAGGATAAGGATAAGGATAAGGATAAGGATAAGGATAAGGATAAGGATAAGGATAAGGATAAGGATAAGGATTAAGGATAAGGATAAGGATAAGGATAAGGATAAGGATAAGGATAAGCATAAGGATAAGGATAAGGATAAGGATAAGGATAAGGATAAGGATAAGGATAAGCATAAGGATATGGATAAGGATAAGGATAAGGATAAGGATAAGGATAAGGAAAAGGAAAGGATAAGGAAAAGGAAAGGATAAGGATAAGAATAAGGATAAGGATAAGGATAAGGATAAGGATAAGGATAAGGATAAAAATAAGGATAAGGATAAGGATAAGGATAAGGATAAGGATAAGGATAAGGATAAGGATAAAAATAAGGATAAGGATAAGAATAAGAATAAGGATAAGGATAAGGATACAACACTGCACACTGAATTCTGAATTCTTATTTTCGTACTATCTTAATTTAAAATATTCTTAGATTATAGAATATTGGCGTAGAAATTCTTGTTTAGAAATTAACAGTTAAGATAAACTACAACTTATGCTAATAAGTCACTTGAAATCTGGAGTATTGTTTTATATCTAAGTTTTCCTCAGATATTTGTTTCAGAAGAATATGAAAATTTGAGAAGTTTTTCCGTTTTTGCTTTCATGTTTCCTAACACATCTCAAATGTATATATAATAGGCATAAAACATATAGAAAAATTTCTGTTAAAACATAAAACGTCATAATTTTATTCTCTCTCATCAGTATTGACGATGGCAATTATATTGATGAAACTTATATCTTTGCTAAAACCTCTTAACAAAGTTTTATGAACAGCAATTTTCTTATAACAACATACAGAAAAAAGTTTCGCAATAACCTGTCATCAAGAGTTTATAAATTAGTTTTTATGTTCATTATTAAACATCTGTCGTTCGACACAACAACAGTTGGAAGAGTTGTAACGCTCCAAGCAAAATAAAATTCTAATCTTTCTGAAAGTTCAGCAAATGGAACTTTGGTTTCTGCCACGATGCTTAATTTAGACTTGAACCCTAAGTTTGATTTAGAATTCGGCTAGAAGTGAATGTTTCCAATAATTAATATTTTAAATATGAATTGACAGTTAAGCTGAAGGAGAATTTGGCATCAGAATGAAGTTTTTCATATGTTTGGTGTGTGGACACTGCAGCCATTCGCAGACAGTTACAAAATTGGGAAAAATTACTTGCAGCGAAGGTTCAAAATTTGAGGTTGACATGACACCCTTCCAAAAATTTAAAAGAGAATTTTTTAACAATCGTATTTTTTAATGTCTTTGAAACTACAGATCTTTGCTGAAGATTCCAATGAGTTTGGAAACACTTGGAAATCAAGGCGACTGCCATTAAGGAGATTTTTAAGGAGATTGAATTGTTTTTCAATCGAAGAACAAATTGAATTCTACTTGTCTCTTTTTTGTTGAAGCTCCAATGATGATAAATGAAACTAAGATTTTAAAATTGCTGTTAGCTTATGTTTTAGAAGAGTATTTGAAGTATTTATTACCCAGCATTAAGCCTAAATCGAATAAAAATTAAAATTCGCCATAATAAACACAAATACATATAAATAATGCATAAATTCGCTTGGTAAAAACTCTTAATTCCAACGAATCCGAGGATGGAAGGATGAGGAGCTTATAAGCATCATTTTGTTTTACAACATTTCATCACCGATTCGCTTTTGGCCTCAACGGAGCAACTTATGTTAATCAGTTCAAAATGTTGTGCCAGTGGATGGGATGGGAGTGAGGCTGTGTATTTTGGTCACAGTAGGATTATTTGCGGAGGTGGTTTCTTGTTGACTGAGGTTAGAGAAGCAAGTTGAAGTGGTACTCTTGCGTGCTCTGAATTCGTTGACGACCTTTGTACTTTATGAAGTGCATGGAAGTTTAAAGTCAATTTATGTCATTCACAAGAGTAACGCGTCATTCTAATTTTTTTGCTTGTGCGAAAATCTTGGCTTGGAACAATTTAACAAACTTTCTGGTTAACCGTAATCTTAAGATATGCAGCGCATTCTTTAACTTAACTTCTCAAAATTGTTAGATGGCACTGTAAAGCAAACGTCTCAGCGGACCTTCTTATCAGAAGTTGTGTTAAAATTTGGTGTATTGGAAATTTTGTATGATTTTAGTAAATTTATTTTTATTTGTCTGAGTAAAGAAGTGTATATCGAGCTTAAAAAGTTTAAAAGTACACTACAAACAAGAAGGCATCTGGCTATGCCACACAGTGCCGCTAGTTCATACAACGGATGACCAAAAATAGAAAGCTTGTCGCTTGAGAGATGAAATTTGATACAGATGATTATATTGCTTAAATTAAGAAAAATTTAAATTTTGGTTAAAATCGCATTAAGAACATACCACCCCCCCATATGCCCTTAATGGAAAAATCGGTATAAATTCCGCAATAATAAACTAATTGCAATAAAATTCGAAAAAGAAGTTTGTGATATCAACAGAAAACAATGTATGAAATTATATTAAAATCAGGCCACGTTCATCATTAAAATAGGACTCGTCTACCACACATATATCCTGAAATGAAAATTCCCCGTAGAATCCGTAAAAAGCAATTAATAACAATAAAATGCGGTACAGATGTTTGTGTTAGCAGTGAAAATTACTTCGTTTAAAAATTTTTTAAATCGACCCAAGGACACGCCCACCGCACATATAAAAACATTTGAAGTTATCATCTTCACTTCTCTTAAGGAATTCCTAAATACTAAATTTGTGGGTGGTAGCTATATGGTAGGTAGAAGTATTGTTGGAATGAATTTTTTATTATTATTACTTACTTACTTTTCTGGCGCTTACAACCGTAGGTCGGTTTTGGCCTCGAATAAGAAATTGTGCCAGCCATTTTGGACCGAAGATTTTACGAAGGATCTTTCTCTCGAAGGCTCCCAAAGTCTTTTCATCAGAACTACTCAACGTGCAGGTTTGTGCTGCATATAATAGGACGTAGGACGGGCATGATTAGTGACTTATAGAGCGTGAGTTTTGTTCATCGAGAGAGGGCTATGCTTCTCAATTGCCTACTTAGCCCAAAGTAACACCTGTTGGCAAGAGTTATCCTTCGTTTTATCTCAATACTGACATCGTTGAAAGAGTTAATGCTGGATCCCAGGTAGACAAAGTCCTTAACAACCTCGAAGGAGATGTTGTCAACAGTGACGAGGTTTCCAAGACGCTGGGACTGTTTATTTGTTGACACTAGGTATTTCGTCTTATCTGCATTCACTGCAAGACCCATTCGACTCGACTCTGTCCCTAATCTGGAGAATGCTGCACTGACTTCGCGCGTATTATGGTCAAAGATATCGATATAATCAGCATACGCCAGCAGTAAAATATCGTGCCACTGCGTCTCAAATCAGCAGCTTGGATGATCTTCTCCATCATTAGGTTGAAAAAGTCGCACGATAAGGAATCACCTTGTCTGAAACCTCATTTGGTATCGAATGGAGGATAGAGATCCTTCCCGATTTTAACTGTGCTGCTTATGTTGCTCAGTGTCATTCTGCAAAGACGGATGAGCTTTGCAGGAATACCAAATTCAGACATTGTGAAATATGTCGGCAGCCGCTTTCTCATTTCGAATGAAGGTATGGACCGATGAAGCCACCAGCGTGTGAACCGCACCAAACAGCCAATTTTAATGGATATAATGGGGATTCGTTAATGGCTTGAGGATTGTCGTCGCTCCATATATGGCAATTTTGCTTTTACAAAGCCATTTAACCAGAAATGAGCTTCATCATTAAACATAATTCTTGGGTAAAAATGCTCCTCTTCGGCCAGTTTCAAATAAGTCCAATCAGCGAGAATGCCACGTAAACGATGGTCATTTGGCTTTAATTCATGCACGAGCTGTATTTTATAGGCACGTAAGCCAAGATCCTTACGTACAATTTTCCACGTAGTCGAAGGCAAACAAGTTGAAAACGGCGACAAATCGACATTTCGTCGTCTTCTTCAACACTTCGAGCTATAGCAGCAGTATGCTCTTCGGCTCTATTAGTACGAAAACGACCAATAACTGCACGAATTGCTAGCTCACTAGGCCGATTATGTTAAAATAGACGAAGTGCTCTATGAACTTCGCGAACAGATTTATTTTTTCAAAGTAAATTTCCACAATTTGAAAGCGTTGTTCTGGCGTTTAACGATTCATAATGAATTGCCAGACCTTAATGAATAGAAATGACAGTTTGACATTCTCAACTGTCAAACCATTGCCAACAACTATCGAAACTTCTCATGCAGCTAAAAAACACCCTGTAAAAAATCAAAAATACTTTTGCAATGAGCCACGTCTACTTTAAAAGTTACCTGTAATTCCCAAATTATGAAATCTCACATTTGACATTAAATTAAAAATTAACTTAATTTATTATATATAATTCATAACATTTTGATATCATAGTTAACCTTTATTGAAATATAAAAAATTACTTTGTATACTTAAATTTTTATTTCTACAGCTAATTTGATGAGGAATCAGGTGAAACGAGTTCTATTAGACCAATTTGTGATAGTATACTATTTTCCATATGTTCATCTTCAAGTTCTGTCTCCGTATCTACACTTAGAAAAACAAAAAATAGCTCGATTAACTTTAAAAACTATTAAATTCTATTGAAAAAACGAGTTTTTCAATTTAACAGTCTTGAATGTTAAATTATGATTAAGTAAAACAGTTATTTTATCAACAGTACAGACTGTTAATTTGAAAAACTCGACTGTTGGATGGTATTTAACCGTTTCACTGTCATTTTTCATGAGTGTATATAAAGCTTTCTATATACAGCTTTCTACTGCATGTTTTGCGCTCTGCTGATATAAGCGGCTCAGATGACAGTAATAAATAGGACAAAAGCTTACTATCACTCGATTCTCTTAAGTTTTTCCTGGTTTTATCTAATCGAAACCTTCGGAATTCTTAATGTATTCAATATGCCAAAATTTCAGGTATTTCAGAAGGAATGACATCAACTTGCCTTGCATTAGGCTTGGAACTAGGCTTGCCACTTTTAAGGAAGCCCTTTTAAGGTAAAAAAAACTAACAAATAAAAATCACATTGTTTACATAGTACTTTACAAAAAGTTTAAAAACATAAAATAAAATAAATATTATTTAAAAAAACAACTTATTTTCTAAAATTATATTTTTGATCTTTCAATGCACTTTGCAGAAGTTTTTTTTTGGTCTTCATGTTGTATGAATTCAAAAAATTGATTGCACTCCATATCATAATTAATTCTAATACACAATTCAGCTTTTACTAGCTCTGTCCTTTTTTTACCACTGTCGTTTCCCCAAACCGATTCCATAATAGAAAAAACCCGCTCCACAAACGCATTGCTCACTGGAATACTCAACGTTTTTGAAACAACTTTTCTAACACAGAACAAAAATAACACAGGGTGACCCGAATGAATGATGTTATTGTGATGTGTTATTTTTGCTGGTATATTAATAACGAATACATACTTTAAATAGTGTTTTTGACTAAATTTACTAAACCTATGAAAAAACCGGAGAAATGATAAAAAAACCGGAGTCTCCGGGTGAAAACCCTGTAAGTGGCAAGCCTACTTGGAACGGACGTTCAGTGGAGAGCTATAGAGTAGCTATGTTGAGTTTCGGCATTGTTAAGTTTAAATTTTTCTTCCTTTAAAAAAAAAGAAAACGAGTTATATCTTTATTGGCCTTACGCCCATTCTAACCAGCTAAAAAATATTTGTGATGTTCAACTGTGCCATTACGAGTCGTAAAATGTTATTAAACGATGAATAAAACATGTTAATTTATAATATTTTGTATTATTTCCATGTGTTTCAATTGATTCCAGGCACGGGGATGGTTGAAACAAATTAATTTTTTTTTAAATTTGATTTTACACCTAAAATACAATACAGTGATCTCAAATAACACTGACCATTAGTAGACAGATACATGGTCTTTTTTTAATATTTTTCCGCCATTGCTCGCCTTACTAATCCCGATACAATGGACGATAAACCCTAAAATGTTTCAACCGTACCCAGTCTACCCTAGGTGAAAAGATTACTTTTTGTCAAAACTTTTTTTAAGCCTATTTGTTATTAAAAACGGCTCTGTTGATTTAAAATTTTTTTGGTATCATTCAGTTTTAACGTATGTTAAAAAATTTAATTAAATCGCTTAGAGCAATTTTAGAGTTTTGAAAAAATATTTTTTTTAAAAACTATTGATTGTTTTGAAGTATAGATACACCCTGTTTCAATTGAGATTTTTCACCATTGCACAATGAAATGTGTATAAATATTTTTCCATAAAAGTTTAATAAAAAAATAATAACAAAAAACAGTAGGATTGACATTTTTTTGAGAGTGCATAACAGTTATAATTTTTTTTTTATATGCTTGCTAACAATTTTGGCAAAATTCGAAATCAATATCAAATATAAGAAAAAACTAATCATATCATACGCTTAGGAAGTTATTAATTTTATGTATGGTTATTTTATTTATTTATTATTGCAACAAATATTTAATCACCTTCATCAATAAAAGCTGAGTTCAATAAACACTCAAATAAATCAATCAATCCTGGAAGGGAAACAACATAAACAGTCGTACATGGCAACAATTACAGAAATATAGAAATAGCCAGCCACATGTGCTCGAATGCATAACAAATAAAAAGTTATCTGCCGATACGAATCTTAACCCTTGTGGTGAACCCATTAATTTAAGAAATGTGTCCATTCTTTACTTTTATTGATTGTGAAGATAATGTCTACTCTATTTATATTTATTTTATTGTTATTGCCAACTGATATATGAATTCTAAAGTACAGTAGACGCTCGTAAATTAGAACCACTTTGTTCCTGGGGTAGTTCTAATTTTCGAGAAGTTATAATTTCCAAAGGTTTTTTTTTTTAAATAAAAATTAACATAAAAGTGCATCTTCGCTTAGAAAATACACAAAAAAAAAACACTTCGGCTTAAAGTTCTTTTATTTTAATTCACATAAAAGGAACACAAAACATACCAATACATTAAAATTCATCACAGTTTGAAGAAAAAAAAAATATTTCAAAAACAAAATTGTGCCCGCTCAGAGCCTGAACAGAATCAAAAATCGTTGCGGCCGCCGATCTTTGTTGTTGGAAAATACATGCAAAAGACCGACGATTCTCTCTCTGAGTGCCATTAGTGTTGCCATATTTTTGTTAAGGATTGGCTGTGTTTCATGAAATTTGCTTAGTTTTTTGTTATCATCTGACATTTCTTGTTTGTGTGTGTTGTATTCATACAATTGAAGAGACCAATACATTGAAATAAAACGGAAAAAATAAATAAAAAAATACTAAATAAAAGCAACTTTGAATCGTCAGTCGCAATCGTTTCATTCTGGACGTGTTCTCTGCGATCGACGACCAGAGAGGATCGTCGGTCGCAACGATATTTGATTCTGTTCGGGCTCTCAATTCAAACATATTGTTCTCTCTTATTTAGTCGTTGAGTAGACATCAAGAGCGTCGTTAAAGAGAGATATGACAGAACATTCATACGAAAAATTTTATATGATATGACGACTATGCAATTTTTCAGTATTTATTATTATTATTATTATCATCTAGCGACACAAGTCTCATAGATTACTAAATAAGATTACAATATAATAGTATATATATACACAGAAAGAAAATAAGGTTTTGTAAGTTACTATTAAATAATAGACAACAGATTTTTCTTAAAAGTTTCCCTGTCATGACTGACATCAATTAAATCGCACACAGAGTTAAATGCAACACTCGCATTGTTAACAACATCACTGCTTCCATAGTTTGTTCTGTGATAAGAAATATAAAACAGCCCTCTTTGCCTTATATACCTTTCAGGAGCATAGAGTTTAAAAAGGCCGAGAATTTGAGCAGAATCGATATGGCTCATCATGACATCTCTGGCCTTCATTATTAAATGATACTTTCTTCTTATTTGAAGTGTTTTCAAACCAAAAAGTGCACACCGCTCTAGATAAGTCGGTGCAAAATTCCAGTTGAATTTATACGCACAAATTCTAGTAAATCGCTTTTGAGCATTTTTAATCCTTTTCATATGTACATTATAGTAGGGATCGCATATAATGCAACAATATTCCAGAAGAGAACGAACTAATGAAATAAAAATAGACTTTAAGGTATAAGGATCTTTAAAATCTTTTGTATTACGCAAAACAAATCCCAACATTGCGTTAGATTTGGATATAGTTCTATCAAAATGTTTTGTAAAACTAAGCTTTTCATCAAATAAGACTCCAAGATCCAACTTACTACACCCATTGAAAACCCATTGCAGCAAGCTTGTTAAGTAAGACATAGTGTTGAACTCTGTCAAAAGCCTTGGCAAAATCTGTGAATACGACATCTATCTGTTTCCCTTCCTCAATATTGTTCCGTAAAAAGCATGAAAAAAGCGTTAGATTAGTTGATGTGGACCTACCACTCACGAAGCCATGTTGATATTCAGTTATGGAATTTTTTATAATATTATAAACGCATCTTTTTACAATTGCTTCAAATATTTTTGGGATTATCGGTAGTTTAGATATAGGTCGATAATTTGAAACTTCTTGTCTACTACCACCTTTGTGGATTGGAACAATAAAAGATACCTTCCACCCATCTAAGAACTCACCACTGTTTAACGACAAATTAAATATTTTCGTAAGAGGTTCTGCAAGGTTTGGCGCGCACATTTTTAGAAAAATAGGCGGAATATTGTCTGGTCCACAACTTTTGTTTATATCCAGCTTGAGAAGTTCAAACTTCACCTCAAGCTCAGTGAGGACAAGCGACCCAATACCAATTTGAGATGCCTTGTTGATGTGAGCCCCCGTACTAAATGTCTCAGCAACAAAATTATTTTGAAAATATTTGGCAAACATATCACAAATCCTTGCTTCACAATCAGAACTCTCACCATTATATGACATATATTTAGGAAAACCATTTGTTTTTCTTTTAGTGTTTAAAAAGGACCAGAAAAATTTTGAATTCGATTTTATATTAGATTCTATTTTAAATAAGTACTGCCTATACAAACATTTTTTTAGAAATTCATATTCTCTTCTAAATCGAATATATTCTTCACGAAATGCTGGATTTCTTTGGGATAATTTATGTTTCTTGTTTAAAATATTCTTTAACCTCATTAAACGTTTAGTAAACCATACGGGCTTATTGCTTTTATTAATGACTTTGATTGGTACAAACCTTGAAAACACTTCATTTATAACATTAATAAAGGAATGATAATCCTTAGTTAGGTCACCAATGAAAATATAGCTCCAATTCACTTCTGAAAGAAATATGTTAATAGCATTAAAGTCTGCCATGTAAAAGTTAAACTCATAGCAATCATTTAAAAATTCTCTTAAATGTATTGAAAAAGGATCAAATTTGATAATTAATGCCTTATGATGAATATAATTATTTAATAATGAACCGTCTGCTTCCGACAGTGCTGCATTTAACCCAGCATCCGTAAATACAAGGTCCAAGATTCTATTAATTGAATTTTTAATTGAATTAGCCCTAGGGACAATAAGGAGTCAATAAAATCAGCATCTGAGCAGTTGCGAAAGTTTGAAGGAAGTAAGTATTAAAAGCAAACAAAACAAAAAAACGCTCGGAAATTAAAACTGACGGTTCTAATTTTAGAGCGTGTAATGTATTAAAAACACTAGTTCTAATTTCCGAAGGATTCGAATATCCGAGAGTTTTAATTTTCGAGAGTCTACTGTACTTATAATACGACATTTTGAAGTGAGTTTGCCAACTAATGAAATTGCTTCCTATTGTGAGATTAACAGAATAATTTATTGATATAAACTTTAAATAACCCTTTGGGAAGTAACTGTTTTATACAAGTGATTGTTGATAAAATTACTACAAGAATATTTTCTGAATCAAATCATGCCTGATATGTACAAAAGTATGTTGATTTTTGTATAATTTAGGCATTGCTTTTTACTAAACGGTCCCATCTGCTGGTTTATTTAAGGAAAGACCATTCTATATTTTCCCTTTATTAGAGAGAGTACCTACGACTTTCGATTAATAGTGAAGTATAGCATCATTCAAATGACTTCTTTAACTCGCCTTACAGTAGCCCATCCCTGTCAACCCAGGGATTTGTAGCATATTTCCGATGGTTTCCGTTGGTAAAAGTGCCTGAATCGCTTCTGGATTGTTGGCATAACATCGATGTTTAACGATTTCCCATGAAAAAAAAGTCTAAAGGTTTCAAATTGCAGCTCCGTGGAGATCAACTGACAGCGTCAAAACGGCTGATTACACGACTATAGAACTAAGTTTGCAAAAGATTGATTATTGGACAACTTGGAAGGCACGAGCAACATCTTGTTGAAACCAGAGCGCGCCCATATGCAATTCTTCAATGTGCAGCAAAACAAAAAAAAAATTATTCAGCATGTTTTATATCGTTCTAGATTGACCGTAACGTTGTTGATATACATATGGTATACGGACGGATCTCTAACTGAAGAAGATGACCGGAGCAGGAGTCTACTGGCCAAGGATTAAATACTTCCTGCCCATGAGCAAAAACAGTAGCATATTCCAAGCGGAAATATACGCGATAGACAGGTGCGTACACATTAACCTGACGCGTAAATACCAGAATCAAAACATAGCTATCTTTTCCGATAGTCAAGCGGCCATCAAGGCACTAAAATTTCACCAGGTAACCTCAAAACTGGTGATGCAGTGTCTTGACAAGCATAATAATACACTTGGGCTACAAAACCGGGTCTGGATCCTATGGATATTCCGACACAAAGGTATAGAAAGAAACGAAATTGCTAACGAACTGGCAACGAAAGGAGCATCAACTCCCTTTGTTGGTCCGGAATCATTCTGTGGATAGGCAAAGGAATTCTGTCTCTTTCAATAAAGAAAGAGAAAGAAAAAAAAAAATACTGGAGAAACGTACCAGGGTAAAAGCTCTAAAAACTACTCTTAGGGGTATACGACCTGAAGAGATTCAAATAATGCATGAAGCTAACAAAGATAGCAGATTGAACTGGGAAACCTTACAAAACTGGGAATTCTTAGTGACAACACATGTAGGTTTGCAAGGAGGATGAAGAATCTGCGAAGTACATCCCAGGACAGTGTCTCACACTTGTTCAAACTCGTCAGAAATATCTGGGTTATCACATAATACCAATTAATTTATTAAAATTAAGATATATAAGACATATTAGTATATATATAGTGCTATATACATGTAGCATTTATCTCAGAGATTAGACTAAACGAGGATTTTAAAGTTCATGAAGGGCCACAATAGGTCCTAAGGTCGCAGTGCAAATCCCAACAATAATAATAATAATAATAACGTTGCTGATGTCTTGATTTTCGAACAAAAATGGGTCAATATCACATCAAACAATAACACGCTCAGGATGCATTGGGTTTTCTACGATTACGTGTGAGTTTTCCGAGCACCAAATACTGCAATTTTGTTAACGTTGCCGCCGAGATGAAAATACGCCTTATTCGAAAATATTATAATTTGAACATACATCGACGTCTTTTTTCAGCTGCCCCTATGCCCATACAGAGAAGCGATATCAAAACTGATGGTCATTCGCCTTCAATTTATCAATTAATTGAGCCTTATAAGCGAATAAGCTGAGGTCTTTGCAGAAGACGATGCAGATGCAGAATTCTCCTCAGGCTAGTTATGTTGCCGAAACTTGTGGCGAGTTGATGTTTTCGGGTTCATATGCACACTATCCTAAAAAGGTACAATATTTTCGGATTGGATTGGTTAAATTGGTTGAACGGATTGGACGAACACAAGGATAGCACGTGTTGTCAACTAACATTTCAATTTTTTTAACTTTCTTCACAAATTTACGAATACAAGGTTGGTGCATTATATCGGACCAAATTTTTTTTCTTAAATTCGTAAATTCGTGTTGTTTCGGCAACAGAGCATTTTTGGGGTCTTATTTTATAGAGCCCTTTTTTGAGCCGAAATCTAACTTTTGGAGTATTTTGGAGGAATGTTCAAATCCGGATGATCCTTAGCTGAATTATTTCTTTTTTTTTAATATGCGCTTTCTTTCATTTCACTTATTCATCTTACCAATAACGTATTGTCGTACTACTGTCAAATGTTTGACAAACAATACTGAACATTGTTGTGATAGAAAGTAGCAAAAATAATTTTTACATTCCGGCCTTCTGACCGAGCTTTTTAATATCAGTAGTTCGGCGCTCATAAAAGTTGAGTAGTTAATAAAGCTTAGTTATAAAAAGCTTATCGGAAGCTCAATAGAAGGTGAATGTAAGTAGGTCTTTCCCAAATGGAGTTTTTTACAAGCTTTGACATAAAGTTTTCTCAGCCAGACCCTGGTCATAAGTTTTAACATACAGGTTTTTTTTCTTCATTTCATTCAGTTTCATTTCTTTTCTCATTTCTAATCAACTGAAATTGAAAATTCATCAATATTTGCGACTTAAAAGCTTGAGTTGGTGGTAGAGAAGTTTGTGAATGGTATTGTCTTATAACTATGTAGAATTGATAGAGGTAAAGGCATAAAACTGGCCTCAGATTTAATTCACATGTTCCTACGTTACATCATCTTACACATGTTTCACTTGGTTGCACCTTCATTCCCACTAATCTACATCCCATTTCGAACAAAGGCAGATTTTCCTGAATAAGTATAACACCTGAAATCCTTGGTTAAAAGCTAAAAAAAAAGTGGCACAAGGGTTAAGCATCCATGATTGAAATGATTGATCCATGCTGATTGTAGTGTTGCCAAATTTTGTACAGTACATTAGTTTATTATTAGATACTTATTGATAATATCTGAGTGGTCAAATATTTTTATTGGTTTAGTCAAAGGCAACATATTTACAAATATGGATTGATGCTTAAGATAGCAGTTTAATCAGATAAAAGTAGATCATATTTGACAATGGAACACAATAGCATTATGTCAATAATACCATTTAAGTGGGTCCTTTTTATATTAAACCCAACACTTAGCCTTTGCGTACATTGAATGTTGATATAACACACATTTTAAACTAAATTCACCCCGTGGTAAAATGTTGCATGTGGGGTAGATGTGTCTGCTGAGCTATGCAAACAATAGTCAAGATAGAATTTCAAGCACTCCAGAGTGTCAGCACAATTTTCTTTGATCATCTTGACTTCTTTGTCAAAATCAGTTTCCAAGGTTAACTCACAGAACAAATTTTACAAAATAGAAGTGTGTTTGTAATTGCGATTACATTTATACTCGTATACAAAAGTATGTATGTATATGTTCGAAATGCTCCACTCACGAAAGGGTATATAAAATATTTGAGTAACAGAGAAGACCAATAATGATATTCCTATAAATTTTGCTTTCACATCCTTGAATCCACAGAATGATTTTTTACTTTTATGTATCCACAATCTCAAGGGAGGACCACACATTTTTCCCCATTTACTTCAAATTTTATTTCATTGTTGTTTGTATTTGCATTTCTTTGAGTCATAAATTTTGTCTTCGTATACTAGTGGTTTTTGTTGTTGTTGTACATTACATTATCTTTATCAAATAATACAACACAATTTTATTGACAAAAATAAACGAAGTGGAAGAATTGTTTAGCTTTTCTTTTCTGCTGTTTTCTAATCTTACACGAAGACTATTCGTAATTGGGAAAGTAAACGGAAAGAAGTGTTTTGGTTGCACTTTGCATTATATCCGGTTGCGTTTCAATTTGAAGGGAATCTAGATTTGGCAAGTTTGTCTATAAGAGTAAAAGGTACAAGCACTTGATATTGTTCCTTAAATGGGCGTGTCACAAGTGTGGCTTAATATAAATTAAGCACGGGAGACCTACGATATTTGAACTGAAATAATCGTCCCGACTTTCATCAATTCAGATAACAAATAGCCTTTTATCTCTAATCATACCAATACCTTGGTAAATTCGAGGTGTGCGTCACCACTTGGTAAATGAAGAATAAACACATTCTTTTTTAAGACCTAGTATCATAATATAGGTGACATAAGCTTTATACTCAATTTAATTAAACCCATTTCAATTTTTCAACACAATTGTTACTAATCATGTCGATTTTCTTCGTTTAGAGATTCTTAACTCTGCTCGGCCATTGAGTCCGCTTCAACTTTTTCTTAGATTTTTACCCATTTAACCCAAATTATTTTTGTTGAATTACAACTTTTTTGACATTAGAGGCCCTTTTGAAAATGACACCAATTGTTTTAAGTCAAACACGTTGAATTAAGCAAACATTTTTTAGTTTTCTGACGACAGATGTTTCCTAGAAGTAGCACCATCATTATTTGTAACGGGTGTTTTTTTTAGGGGTTTGTTTTTCGAATAGAGATAAAACTGGCATTTTGTGGTCAAATCTGGCAACTCTAATGTCATTTATGTTCAGTTTGGTTTGTCATTTCATTATGAACAGGTTGACAAAAGAACAACGCTTGCAAATGGGCCGAAAATGAGATTGATCTCGATTCTGATTTTCATCGCAAAATTTTGTTCAGTGATGAGGCTCATTTTTGGTTGAATGGCTACGTCAACAAGCAAAATTGCCGCATTTGGAGTGAAGAGAATCCACATGAGATCCTTGAGACGCCATTACATCCACAAAAACTGACTGTTTGGTGTGCTCTATGGGCTGGTGGAGTCATTGGGCCATACTGTTTCCGAAATAATGCTGGAGAGTCAGTTACCGTTAATGGAGACCGGTATAGAGCCATGATAACCGACTATTTTGTTCCCGAATTGGATGGCATGAATGTGGATGAGTTGTGGTTCCAACAAGACGGCGCTACATGCCACACAGCGCACGTCACAATCGATTTATTGAAGGAAACATTCGATGAGCGCATAATTTCGCGGAATGGACCTGTCAATTGGCCACCAAGATCGTGTGATTTGACACCATTGGATTATTTTCTTTGGGGATATGTGAAGTCGCTCGTCTACGCCAACAAACCAGAAACGTTAGGGGACTTGGAGGCCAACATTCGTGGCGTTATTGCCGACATACGGCCCCATATGCTCGAAAAAGTGGTTGAAAATTGGACCTGTAGAATTGGCTTTATTCGAGCCAGCCGCGGCGGCCACATGCCCGAAATCATATTTAAACATTAATGGCATAAAATTATCCTTCCAATAAAGCCAAATTGATGGACATTAAAACGATTTTCTTGTGTTTTATCTCTATTCGAAAAACAAACCCCTAAAAAAAACACCCTATATTTGTATTTTACTTATAGGCTTTACTTAATGTGACCAACCGTACTTCTTTTGGGAGTTTTTGACGTAGAATACGTCATTCTCAGAGGTAAGTAGGGTGGTTGATAGCGATCAGGTGTCGGTATTTATATCACAATTTGAGCCTTTGGTGTGCCTAAAGTACTGATCGTACAATGTTGATGTTATCACTTGTTGGTCTGCTTGATCCTCACTGGGAGAAAAATTCATGTTTGAACTCTCTAACTTATATAAATTTTACACAATTACATAAAATATAAAGCCAACACTTGAGGTTTTTTTTGCTTAAGTTTGCTACCTATTTATCGACGTTTTCCGGTGTTTTCGACGGTGAAGACAGCGCCATCTAGCGTGAAGACATAAAGCTTATAATAAAAAAAAATCATACTTTTGGGGGCATTTTGTTTTTAACAGAATCGCGTAGCCCAGTAATTCTGAGTAATTTTGAGAGGCATGCTTTTTAAACAGAATCTGTTCATGAAATGTCAAAATTACGCAGCCAATTAAATATCCGGGCATATTATCGACAGTGAAATTTTGACATTTCGACTCTCCACATGGGTTGTTGAACTTGGTAGCATTGAACAAATTTCTCGACTCTGCAGTGTACTAGGTAACAAAAAAAATTCCGCTGTTGCTTTATTTATTCATTCTTGCTAAATTTTTTTTAAAACAGATGTCATCAAAAGCGAATTGCAGCAAATATTTTGCGAACCGCAGCAAATATTATGCGAATCGCAGCATATATTATGCGAATCGAAAACGAAAGTTAAATATCGACAAAAACATGCGCCGCCCATATGATTTTCGTTATGTTGAAATAAAACTAAAAAATAAATAAATAACTGACCATTTCAGCCCTTGAAAGGACTTTGACCGAACTTCTTATGATCGAATTGTGTTGTGCGTGTTATTAAATGTTTGAATACAATTGATCGAGAGCTGGACCTACTAGTTTTATGCCGACTCCGAATGGCTAATGTGCAAGTTCTTAAGAAGCCTCACATGGTATTATTTACTCTCTGAGGCTTGCCATTGTCTGCAGAGAGGTGGCGGCCGTACAGAAAAATTATTTTAATTTAAATAATTTTCTGTCGCTGCTGGGGTTCGAACCTGGGTTTCCAGGTTCATTGGCATAGCGGCCACTCACTTTAACCAACTACGCCATTGACGCCACATAATCAAATAGGTAGGTTGATTTAATTATTTCTTAACGAATTTATTTTCATATCACTAGATACCACATTACAATAAATATTGTATGGAAAAAAATTTGTAGTATGTCACACAATATTACGGCTATACTTATTATTAGCTAGTTTCTAAATACACAGCGATTGCATTTCAAATTTCTTCTGCTCTAGGATTGTGATCTGTGAATATGTCGATAAACTGGGGTTGAAGTCGCTCGCTTCTATTGTCAAAACGTTGTTGATTTTGAATCCACTTCTAGTTCATCATGTCGTTGTGTTCGTTTACATCATTGTGTAACACACGCAGTATTTTATAATTGATACTGCATTCTTAATATCGTTGTCTACGCCTTTTCCAATTCGCCTTAAACGAGCTTTCAAATGTCCGAAAGCATTCCCCACAACTCTTCGCGTCTTAGACAGCCCGTAATTGAATATTCTTTCCTTAATTTTGGCATCAGTAGAAAAAGGATAAGGTTTCCTTAAGAAATCCATTAAGCGAAAAGCTGAGCCACCTAATATGACTACTGGAACATTTACTCCACGTATCTCTTTGAAAATAGTTAATTGAAGATCTTTCCTTAACGTTGATTGCTCAAAGATTTGGGAATCGTTGCAACGGCCTGGAGCTCCAACGTTTATATACAAAAATCTGTACCTAAAGTACATAAATTTAATTAATTTAATTTTCGAATTTTATTTCATGTTTACCTGTAATCAACAAGAGCCAATAACACCATAGAATATCATCCCTTATAATTATAATAATCTACAGCTTCTTCAGCTGAAGGTCTGACTTCAATATGGCATCCATCTAAAAAATTGTAATTGTGAATTTTAAAGATATTGGTGGCAGCTTATTACCTTACCCAAAGCTCCGTAAACAGTTCGGAAATCCATATTTTTTAAACCCTTTTGTGCACTCTTCGATTTTTTCCTGCGTATATATGTTGGCACCTAGATATTCAAGGCCAAGAACTTTCACACTTTTAAATAAAATCCATTTAATATTTATCAGACACTTGCTTTAGAGACACCAAAGAGTCTTTCTATTGTCCTATATTCGGCTTAGGATCGAAAGGTATAGAGAGCAATAGCTATTCGTTTATCTAGGGCTATGCAGTTTCTAAAAGAAGTATCTATCCTGGCCATACAATTCAATTTTTTGCACAAACCTTCAAAAGTTTCTGATGCTTTTCTTAAAAAAAGCTGCATCATTACGAGGGATATCTTCCTCCCAGAACGTTCCATACCTTTCCTAAAATTTATAATTACAATTTTAACAGCACTTTAAAAATATTATAACATTATTTCTTACAACAACCTACAATCTCTTCGGTATTTTTTGCTGCATTAGTGCAAAATAAATTGCATTTCTCTTATTTATCCGTGCAATTATATTTCTTAATTGTTGCTTTCGCTTTACTTTTAATTCATTAAGAACAGGGGCGCACCCAGAAAAAAATTTTGGGGGGTGTTTTACATTTTTATTTATAGACTTATTCAAATTTCATATATAATATTTAGAGTACAAAGTCAATTATTCTTTTATTTTGTGCCATTGAATTTAATATGTCCTCAATAATAAAATTGAAATTAATTAAGGCATTGAATTTTTATGAAATTTTAAGAGATTCTACCAATTTCATATTACTTTCTATGTGGGGTTAGCGTAATTTTCAAACAAGATCGCTAATTTGCATTATGATCTTTGTATTTTATAATATATCGAAATTCATAGCGATGGCTCCAAAATCTCTGCTGTGATAGTCATTACATGCAGACATATAGACGGAAATAAACCGATATGATTGCGCAGAGCCAAAAACCACCACATAAAATCAATAAGACCACCAAGTTGAGATATTTTATTAGGTTTTCTTATTACTACTACCAAATAATAAGAATTTTCCATAAAGAAATCTTTTCAATTCCATAGAGAAAATCTTATTAAAAATTAACAACTACTATCAAAATTTTTTAATAAGATTTCTTATTGAATGAACGAAATAATGTGGAAATCTTGTTAACACTTAACTTTAATAAGAAAATCTTTTTTTCACACTCCAAAGTTTAAGAAGAGACCAGTTAAAATTAATAAGAAAATCTTATTGATCTGCTTTTATAAAATTTCCTTATTAGACACCCTTTTAAGAAGATAATAATGGTGAAAATGCTACATATTTTTGCTTTCTTTGCTTTAGCTTTCAGTCGTAGTTGTAAAGTGAATTCGAAAAGTTATCCGTCGATTTAAATAAAGTAAAATAAGAAAAATGTTATAATGGAGAATGATATTTGTGTTCTAGAAGTTGTTTTCGACGAGGCTAAAATTCTCGAAACTCAAGCCATATTTAAGTCGTGGGGCTTGAGTGACTCAATTTCGACTTTATTAAAAATGTACGGTTTGGACTCGAAAGAGGTTCTTGACAAAAGTTGGATATTGAGGATGCAGCCAATTTCTTTGAAGGCCTCGACAGCGCCGAGTATTTTGATTACAAAGTCAAAGTTAATTTAATTTTAGCATATGTATTTAATATTCATAAATAACAACTTAATTTAATAATGGATAAATTTTAACAAAATCTAACAATGTCTAGATTTTTATTTAATATTATAGGCAGTTAAAAGTATATTTCTAGGTTAAAGATTAGCAAGATTCCGTATTGATTAAAAAGATTTCTTTAATAAAATTTTAAAAGAAATCTTATTAAATCAATAGAATTTCCTTCTTAAATTTAAAAAATAAATCTAAAAGATTTCTTCCTAAAAATCAAAAAGGTAACTTTTAAAATCAATAAATAAATCACACATTTTTCATAAGATTTCCTTATAGTTTTTAAATGTTTTCTCATAAAAAATAATAGGATTCTTCTTAAAATTATGTGGATTGCCCAATAAAAAATTGTCAAAGTTTTAATAAGATTTTCTCAATGGTTTTAATAAGACAATCTTCTTGAATGAAAACGATAGAGAAATTTTATTGATTTTTTTCTATTTTATTAGGTTGTTTTGGCTCTGTTTGGCTACAAACAGGGTAGCTCGGGTGCTCGAAAAGCTTGAAAATCAAGAGTTCTTGTTTTAACTTCATACCTATCACATTGATAGCGGAACTCGACTTTACAGAAAACAACAGCGTGGTAGAACATGTATGCGTATTAGAGCCCTGCGGGAATATATTCGTTAAACGAATATACACTGCTTAACTGTTTTACACTGAAAAAAAAAATGTTTTAAAATTGACGACAACTGTTATTAATTTGACGAATTTTATGTTTAAAAATAGCTTGCAAATTTCGTCAAAGTAAGAGCAAATGTGTTTTAAACTTTTAAAAACATGAGAAAAGGCAAATTATGAACACATTGTGTTTCATTTTATGTTAATGTTTTTTTTAGTGTAGGAGTACACTGCACGCGAATAAATGTAAACAACAGGTCGTGTAGTAAAGAGAAAATTAGCGCATGAGAATAACTGCTAGTTTGTTCTCTGTTCTCACACAACACACTTACGCTGATCTGAATTTGTGAGTTGTGTTGTTTTTGTTTCTTAATCGAATACTTGATAAAGTATGCTAATATTCAGCAATGTACTATGGTGCACTGATTAACTGTTAGCGAAATGTGTTTAATTTGAGTTGGTGATTGATGAGTTGATTGAAAAGCAAAATTATTGCGATTTTAAATTAAATTTAAATAAAAAAAAATATTTTGAATTCAAATTGGATATTGATGAAATAAGTAACATAAAAAATAGCACAATTTTTGTTTTACCTTTTAATGAAATGTAAATTTAATTTTATTTTTAATTAATAGTTATTAAATTTTAATTTGAAGTTTTTCGATCTTAGGTAATTCTTTTCCTAATTAAAAATGCATAATTGTCTCCATTATTTAAAACATTGCCAAAACATACATGTATATGATGATATTTCAGGCGAAAAAGCATACTCTGGCATGGCTCTTTTGGATATACAGAGCATAATTTCATAAAAACAATAAATAACACCATGAAAGTAGCTTTAAAAATTTCAACTTAAATAAATAATGCTTTATAATTTATAATTGTTTTACTTTATTCATTTAATTTTACTTTTATTCGTTCATTTGGGGGGGTTTTAACCCCCAAAACCCCTACCTGTGTTCGCCCCTGATTAAGAAGATTCTTTTTTTCATTTATTTTTGTTGTAAAATACACAAAATAAAACAAAGCAACGAAATGTCAAAGTTAATCTCGATCACGCTAATGTAAACAGTTGAAATTACAGAAGGAGATTAGGCTAATCTTCTTTCTCTTAATCCTCATATGTAAACGTACTATTAGAAGGATTCAAACATAACCCGTTACTGGAATCATCATAAATAAGTTTGAGGTCAGTGCTTATATTGTTAATGTACTCTGTAATTGAGAATAGCTTAGAACTAATGTATAGTTGAACATCATCGGCATATAAGATAATCTTGCAGTGTTTTGGAATATTGACTATATCATTAACGTATAAGGTTAACAATAAAGGCCCCCATATGGAATCCTGAGGTACTCCTTTAGCGACAGGTAAAAAATGTGAAAGAGTTTCCCTGATACAGACAGCTTGACTTCTGTCGAGCAAATACGATTTAATTAATTTAGCAGTTGTATCGGAAAAGTCGAAAGAATTTTTCAGTTTCAAGCATAGTAACGTATGATCAACCGTGTCAAAAGAGATCCTTTGAGTGATCTAGGCGTTAAAAAAGTAGCATTGTTTTTATCTAAAGCTTCGCGTATATCTTCGGATACTAGAATAAGAACAGTAAAACCAGATTGTTTTTCTGTAATCAGGGAGTTATCGTTTAGAAAACTGCTTATTTGTTTGAAAAGAATTCGTTCAAAAACTTTTGCGATGAAAGGTAAGTATACAATTGGACGGTACTCGATACTTGAATTGTTCTTTGGTAAAGGGATAGTTTTTGGAAATTTCTTGGAAAAGTAAGAGCGAGTATTACACAGTTAAAAAATGTATGTTAAGTATGGCAACAATATTGGTAGGGTTTAGTTGGAAATGGCTTTTAGGGTTTACTTTCATTATTTCCCATAGAAAAAATTCTCCAAGAGGAGTGGGGAGGGGGGCAAAGCCCTTTCAGTCCGTATGTAGATTTGCCACTGAAAATCACCTTTTTGAACCACAAATAACTTATCTTCGGCTTGGCCGTATTTGAAGTACCCCTGTAGACTTATTAAAGTATATTCAAAGTTATGAAGATTTAATTATTTTGCGGCCTTGGTAGTCGAGTAGGTAGTGTTTTTGATGCTACACTAGGGATTCCGGATTCGAATTCCGGCAGGGCCATGGTCCTACGCTTTAACCTTTCTACATTTCTTTCTTCATTTCTTATCAATTGAATTAGAAAAGTCATCCGGCAGGGCCATGGCCTTACGCTTTAACCTTTTTACATTTCTTTCTTCATTTCTTATCAATTGAATTAGAAAAGTCATCAGCATATACGACTTAAAGTTGTAGAGAAGCTTGTAGACGAAATTGCCTTATACAGCCTTGGCCAAAAGTATTTGAATTGATTGAGGTAAAGGCATAATACTACCCTCAGGTTTAAGTTCTCATGTTTCTACTTCTTCCACCATGCTTAGAACATCCTATACATGCTTACTTGATTGTTTCTATCTTCCCACTAATCCTTCATCCCATTTTCGAACCATACTTGAAGAAGAATAGATATAACACCTAAAATCTTTATTTGAAAGCTTAAAAAAATTAATGTTCGAAGATTTTATTATTTTGATGACATTATTTTGTATGGGAGAGGGGTGTGGATTTCATCCAAATGTTGAAAATTTGTTCCAAAACGAACTCAGAGTACTTTTCAAATATCAAAGCTTATTGGTAAAATATTAAGTCAATAAATTATTTTTTTTTATCTCAGAAGGGTTTTACTATTTTGATGGCGTCACTTTTTATTGGAGGTAGGTGATGTTTCAATCAGATTTTCAGAGAGTGAATTCCGAGAGTGAATTAAGAGTGAATTTCAAAACACAAAGCACACTGTTCATTCCCAAATTAAGGTCATGTGAAAATTTTGAAGTTATTTGAATGATTTTTGTGAGCTTTGAAGAGATTTTACCGTTTTGATAAAGTCACTTTGTATTTGAGGTAAGCTCACTTTTAAATTAATCCATTTTTCTTAATAAAAAAGCTCAAGCCTGTGTTAGATAACACGGGCGCATAGGTCAGACGTAGAATACGTTAGTTATTAACAGCCTTATTCAATAGATTTCCTTAAACAACCTTTAAACGCTTGTTTAGTTACGCACTGTTTAAGGCTTTACGCAGCTTCTATGCAACCTTGCTAACATTGTTATTCATAAACATTTTTTCATTTTCTGCTTATGACAAAAACCAAAGACATAAAAAGAGAAGACCTCCAAAATGTTATTTTAACAGAATTTCGTGAGCGAACCTGACGGGCCAACGAGAAGTGAAACATGTTGTGTTTTTGATAAAATCGTGAAACATGCTGCGCTACTCAGAAAAACAGGTTTTCTTCATGTTGCGAAGATCACAAATCATTTGAATTTTGTGATTGTGTTTGTAATTGCTATTTTTATCAACAAAAATAGCGAAAATTTGCAACAGCGCACTATTTCGCAATTTTGTTTAATTTCTAGCAAACTGGCATTTTTTCGCAAAATGCAATTTCATTGGAAATGATTGCGGAGGCGCGGGTTCAATTCCGGCGGCTGGCATTTTTTTTTTTTTTTGTAATTACGGCTGGCATGATTTTTTTTGTTTTTTCTTAAAATATACATTTTTTTATTTTGTTTTTAATCAATTTTTAGTAAATAATTTGCAATTTTTATAAATTTCAAGCGAAGAACTTATTTGTTTTCAGTCATTTTGTTTTTGTTTTTTTTTATTATTTAAGCTTAGGTAATATCGCGAAGGCGCGGGTTCAATTCCGGCGGCTGGCATGATTTTTTTTTCAATTTCGCATTATTTACTATTTTTTTTTAAACAATTTTTTAATAAATAATTCTATAAATAAAATTTTGAGCAAAAAATTTACTTCTTTGCAGTCATTTTATTTTGTTTTATTATTTAAGCCTAGGAAGTTAATATGTATTGTCTGTGCATATGTTTAGAGTACATTTTATTTTAATTTTTTACCATTTCTTGCAAATAATTTAATTAATTTTATACATTTTGTCAGTTTTTTTTAATAATACTTACTTTTAAATGAAATAATTTTTTTAAAATAATGCAACCATTTGAGGAAAAAAAATTATAATTCAATTAAACATCCATGCGAAATCATCATAAAAATTAAAAATTAAATTTACTCTAAGCATATGCACATATATATTAACCACCTAAGCTTAAATAATAAAATAAAATAAAATGATTGCAAAGAAGTAAATTATTTGCTCAAAATTTTATTTATAGAATTATTTATTCAAAAATTGTTTAAAAAAAATAATAAATAATGCGAAATTGAAAAAAAAAAAATCATGCCAGCCGCCTGAATTGAACCCGCGCCTTCGCGATATTACCTAAGCTTACCTCAGAAAAACAGGTTTTCTTCTTGTTGCGAAGATCACAAATCATTTAAATTTTGTGATTGTGTTTGTAATTGCCATTTCTATCAACAAAAATAGCGAAAATTTGCAACAATGCACTTTTTCGCAATTTTGTTTAATTTCTATGAAGCTGGCATTTTTTCGCAAAATTCAATTTCATTGGATATGATTGCGGAGTCGTGGGTTCAATTCCGGCGGCTGGCATGATTTTTTTTTTCTTAAAATATACATTTTTTTATTATTTTTTTTAATCAATTTTTAGTAAATAATTTGTAATTTTTATAAATTTCAAGCGAAGAACTTATTTGTTTTCAGTCATTTTGTTTTTGTTTTTTTTATTATTTAAGCTTAGGTAATATCGCGAAGGCGCGGGTTCAATTCCGGCGGCTGGCATGATTTTTTTTTTCAATTTCGCATTATTTATTATTTTTTTTAAACAATTTTTTAATAAATAATTCTATAAATAAAATTTTGAGCAAATAATTTACTTCTTTGCAATCATTTTATTTTGTTTTATTATTTAAGCTTAGGTGGTTAATATATATGTGCATATGCTTAGAGTAAATTTAATTTTTAATTTTTATGATGATTTCGCATGGATGTTTAATTGAATTATAATTTTTTTTCCTCAAATGGTTGCATTATTTAAAAAAAATTATTTCATTTAAAAGTAAGTATTATTAAAAAAAACTGACAAAATGTATAAAATTAATTAAATTATTTGCAAGAAATGGTAAAAAATTAAAATAAAATGTACTTTAAACATATGCACAGACAATACATATTAACTTCCTAAGCTTAAATAATAAAACAAAATAAAATGACTGCAAAGAAGTAAATTTTTTGCTCAAAATTTTATTTATAGAATTATTTATTAAAAAATTGTTTGAAAAAAATAATAAATAATGCGAAATTGAAAAAAAACAATCATGCCAGCCGCCGGAATTGAACCCGCGCCTTCGCGATATTACCTAAGCTTAAATAATAAAAAAAAAACAAAAACAAAATGACTGAAAACAAATAGATCTTCGCTTGAAATTTATAAAAATTACAAATGAATTACTAAAAATTGATTAAAAAAAAAAATAAAAAATGTATATTATAAGAAAAAACAAACAAAAAACAAACAAGAAACAAACAACAAACATAAAAAATGTATAATTTATGAAAAAAAAGCCAAGTTATAAGGCAAAATATGCAGGCGAATGACAATCGATACGACATTTTGGTGAGAAAATGTCGAGTTGTCACTCTAACCCACAACATTGCATTATTTGAGCAGGATAATAAGTACGGCCAAATATCCCTCTTATACAACTCTTGCAACAAAAACCAAATGAGAATTATAAGAACTAAGGTTGCAACTGCAAGAGAACAGAGTGCGATGCTGTTGCTGCTTGTCGGAATATGTGTGTACGTGTGCGATGCTGTTGCTGCTTGCTTGTATGGAATATGTGTGTACGTTTCTCACACTGGTTCTGTGATGAACACACAGATAATCGTACTGCTCTTACACATGATGTTATAATACATAAAATACAAAGCATATGAAAATTAATACAAAATTTGAAGGAGTTAAATTTTGATTTACTTATAGAATCAAAAAATTATATGTAGCAATATGATTATTTAAATACAAATCAAAAGAAGAAATATTAAATATGTTACGAGCATACTTGAATTTTCTTCAATGCATGCATAAAGTATTAAAAACTTATAATTAAAGTGACAAACATTTTCTCAAAATTTTGTGCTCACGATTAACACTCCCGTATAACGTATTCTACGTTAAAAAATTAAATTACGGCTTTAATTGAGTCGACATACAGACAGACAGACCTAAATCGATTCAGGTGGTGATGCTGTCAGTAGGCGTGGTGGATATAAAAAATCTTTTATACAAATTTCAATAATAAATAAAAAGAAAAATCAAAAACAACACTATTTTTCAATATGTGTCTGTGTTCAAGACTTTTGTTTTGCTGTCAAATGAAATTGTTCTACTTTAATGCATGTTCATGTGAAAATTTCGTTAGTACTTAACTTTACTCAAAGAATAAAAAAAAATATAAAAATATCAAAATCTATCATGTTTTCCCAGTTGCTTACGACAACATTAGGGGGCAAGGTCTTAATATATTTTATACCACTGTACAAATTGTGATTCTGTAGATGTCTTTTGCAGATGCCTTTGTATCTGTTCAAATGCTTTGAAGCGAAAGCTGATGACACATCCTCTGGATTATGTAGTGTTTGTCATTCAATTGACGCGATAGAGTGAAAGCGGAGGGAGAAAGCTATAGTCAACCAGCTATAGTCAACCAGGCCAACAATGAGCTCCACTCTATAATAAATTTTGTATGAAATATTTCATTTCACATAAAATTTGAAATAGTTTTTTCCCCCTCAAAACATTTATACTGAAAATAAAATATCTTAATAGGCTTAACTGTTTGATCAGAATCATGTCGTTTTCGGCACGAGAGAATCGCTAAGAGTTGGCCCAGAACTGTAACGTTGGCTTTTGGTCTATTCGAGTACTTATCCAGTGAAAAATACCCAGCAGCAACTTGCAAGAGAGTAACGCACAATTCTCTCTCAAATAAAAAAATATCCAAAAAAGTACGCGAACGCCAAATTTGCAAAAACTTGCAGGCCTCGATAACAGTCTTGCTTACATTACAAGTGGAATGGAAAACAAAAGGAAATTGGACTTGAAGTGTCCAATTTTAAAATTTTTTTTAAAGAGTTTTTCAGCACAAAGAAACAACAGAAGTTATAAATACCCAGTGGCAACGTTTTACACAAAAATTTAAAATACCTTCTATATTTTGATGACTGTAGCAGTCAATCCTCCCCTCCGGTTTGTGAACATCAACTTTGCTAAATTTGTTTAATTGTTCAAATTGCAACTGACTTAAATCAGCTGTTTTCAGCTGTTTTCTTTCAAATTTTCGACAGTAAAATTGTCCCACCAAGTTAACTGTCACTTTGCGCTCTCAATTTCTCCTTTTTTGCGTATGCAAACGCCATTTATCGATTAATATGCCATTTAATTTTGCTTCAGTGTTCTCATCACACTCCTATTGAACTAATAATTTCTCTACTTACAATTATTCCACTACTTTTTGCAACACTCTTCATATAAATTCATTGCATTTTTAACTACACTGTTTACTCGCTACATTGGTTGACAGATTCTTCAAATTTTGTTATTATATGGCAACATTTTTAGAGAGCAGCTGAGGGAGCTGTCAAATATAAACATTTCTATCTTGGCGCTGTCGTTTTCTGTTACGATTTTCTCACATAAGGTTTTCATTGTCTCTGCCAGCGCTCTACCTGACCGACACAACAAAGACGTGATTGTGGTCAGACAGTAAAGTTCAATTTAAGATTTGAAGAAGTTGATTCCGCAAAAATATTAATAGAGGGAACTTTCAGCATACATAGGGGGCATTTGTCATCTCGGTATCGAGTACACCGCTTGTACTTTTCTTGCCGTTTATTTTTTAGTATTTTTTCCTTTTTTTGGATCTCTTCAAATTTGTCTTAGTTCAAAAGAGACATGATGTGCTGTTGGGTGGGAGAATCAAATGAAGAATGTTTGATAGCACATGTCTCAGCATATTCAAGCATAGAGGTTATCTTATTCGAATTCTTCACATGTATGCTACCCAAAAATACTCTGCGGTCGTATATTTTGGTGGATTATCAGCTGTCACTTTCCTCAAGTACAGCCAAGATATTAAAACAATGAAAAATATAAGGAAAACGGAAACCTACAGAATTGAGATTCGCATCCTGAAGCAAAAGCATAGATTTTAGGTGGGGTGAGAAGGCGAACTTAAAACTTTGCTTTGATGTGAAGACAAATTGAACATGAATTAGACATTAAAAAATATTAAATTATTGCTTGTGCGGTAAATATATGCCTCGATATAAATATAAAAATTATACTGGAAAAGGGATTCAGGGGAAGAGCGGCGTGTGCACAAATAATACAAAAAGACGTCAAATTAGAAACTTTTAACCTTTCGCAGGTTGTTTAGCTAGTTCTGTTTTCTTTCACATCAGTATTTTGAGATACGAGGAAAGCCCCCAGATCTAACAGAGAAAACACAAACAATTGGGAAAAAATGGCTTTATTTACTAGCAATGTTCAATAGCTTCGATACCCCGTTCATAGTGAGAACAGTTGAGCTCCCCAAACTACTCTTTCATTATTGACTAATCTTTTACCACCGAGCCGAATGGTCTTCAATTTTGACCATTGCAAAAACAAATGTGTGATCTGGTGCATTGTCTTGATGAAACAAAACTTTTTTTTTAGTCAAATGAATCCTTTTTTTCTTGACTTCATCACTCAATAAGTTCGCTGATACTCGCTGTTGATTGTTTTTCCTCAATGAAAATTATCCCACGTGCATTCCAAAAAACTGACGTCATGCCCTTGCTTGCAGATGAAACTGTCCTCGCCTTCTTTGGAGTAGATTGTCCCCTTTCAGTCCATTGTTTTGACTCTTCCTTCGTCCATGGTTATGAATCGAAGCAAAAAATTTGTTTTATTCAGACATGGTCTCCTCATTTCGTCGACCACGAACGTGCAATGAATTTTTATGAAAAAGATGTCATTCATGCAGCATTATATCATTTAAATTTATAGAAACACTAATTTTTTTTATGAAATTAAAGAAAAATTAAGGAATTTGATTCGCTTTATATTTTATGGTATTTATTTTAATACAGCCCTATTTTACGTTAAATTGTATTGCAAAGCAGTGGAATTTGTTTTTCATTTCCAACAAGGCAAATAGCTGTAAAAGTTCAATGAACGTCGGCGCAACAAAAATCGAACCCTTCAACTTTAAAAACGAATTAAAAAAAATTGTGACGACATTAAGAGGTCAGACCAAGTGCGATGGACTCACAACATGTCTCTCTTTAAGCATTTCTATAAAGTTTGGTTGTGTTTGTTTTTCGTCACACTGTGTAATAAAACACGACTGTGATGACTTGTGAGACGAAAAGTAATTGACAAATGTTAAAAGCAATTTTTTTCCGCACATCAAAGACAACTATTTTCAGCGTCAGAAGAAGCCGTTGATGCTTTCAAAAACTTTGTTTTGAAGGTGTATAAAGCGGAATGGGATAATGTTATGACAAATGATTAGAACGCGTGTAAAATAAAGGAGTATATTTCGAAAAACAATACAAAAAAAATGCAGTCTTTATATTTAATCCGTATTTGTTGCCGAAAATTATCTCGGAGTTAAATACACCGCCCATTCCTATAAAATCTCATCTTCACATCTAAACGGTTATTCAAAGGTTATAAATATAATTATAAAGATTATCACTAAATCATACCCTAATGAAGCCTTCTTGAAATCTGAAGCAATTTTATTAGTTGGGTTATTCAGCGCTAAACAAGCATCAGAAATCAGATTTCCATAAAGTCTTAAGATTTAATTTGATATATTTCTGATTTTGTCAAGTTAACAAAAAACAATAGCTTAGCAATTCAAAAAAAGTTTATTTTAACCTACAAGGCTGCCATTACAAAACTTGCAAATAATGTAAATAAATTATTAGTATTAAGTAATTATTTTTAGCCAGTTCTGAGAAAAATAGCAGCCTTGCGGGTTGGAGGGTTAAAGATAGATTTGCTGGTCTGAGCCTTAAACGCTCGAGTAGTTCGAGTAAAAGTGCAGTTCAATAAGTTCCTACCTTTTGTGGGGGGCTTTTACAGCAATGCATTTATTTAAATATTTGCATAACACGAAATTTCCGGAGTGTCCTTTTAATTAATTTATACAGTGTTCGGCAGTGAACACGGTATGGAAAATATGTACAGATTGCTCATACAGAAGCATGAACACAAGCATAGCAGAGATACATCACTGCAAGCTATACATCACCACTGAAACATCACACACGCAGATATCCTGTGCGAATGCAGGGTATGTTGTTTTTCTTAAATGCAAAAAAGGTCTGTGCTATACTTAAATGAATTTAATAAATTTTCATGAATATTCATGAGTGCTTTCTTTGACGTGACAAGGTTACGTTTTACCGCGCATGTTTCCAAAAAAGTTGAAAAGGAGCAATTTTTTCAAAGTCCATCGCCATTGCATTGAATTGTTACTCGCTGAGTATAGGTGCTATGATTAAAATAATGATACGAATGTTACGGTTAATTTTTTGACTTAATTATAAAAAAAAAGTTATTCAAAACGTCATCAGGAAGCGATGGGGGCTGCTTAAGCAACAGAACTGAATATTTTATATATTACATGGAATTATTACTTTCTGAGTATTAGTGCTAAAAAATATGATACGCTAATTAAAACCTGCTCTAAGCCCTCACAACAAAAATAGACAAAAAATTTCTGACGTCATGGGGACACAGAGAGAACCGCTCAAAGATTGATATTACACAATTCCAGTGTTCCCAGATTAGGGGATTTTCCCCTAGATTTAGGGGTTTTTTCGGTTGAGTAGAAAATTTAGGGGTCAAAAATCTTAAGGGGAAAACTTTAGGGGATTTTAATTTTCTGTTAGTGTTTTTTGAGAATTTTTAGTGTTTCTAAAAGAATCGGCAACATCAACTATGAACTGTATTTTTTTTGCATTTGATGCACCCTTTTGTATTCTCTTTTTCATATTGTTTGAGCTCTTACAAGGTTTATTTTGTCCAAGTGAGTCAAAACAATCGCGTACCATGGAAAAAATGCTGCTTCGCAGCTGATTGTTTGTCGAATGAGCGAAATAGCACCAGAATATGTGTGAAACGTGAGGCTGTTTTCAATTCTGACGACGAGAAAGCATATATTTAAATTTGTTTTTTTTTTTTGTATTTTTTAATGACTTAAATATCATTGAATTTGTAACAAACAAAAAAAAATGTTAAAAAACAAAAATTAGGAAAAACGTGGAAGAATTTCTCTAAATTTATTAAGCAGTTTTTATTTTACTAAAAATTAGTAGAAAGAATCTAAATAGTTCAACCTAATTACAATCGAAGAATTATATATTCATAAAATATAGTATATCTGCCTAATGTTTCTTAAAAAATTGGCTGCGCAAAGTTGCGCATAAGATAACACACTTCATTCAAAAAAACGCTTAAAAAACAAGTTTTCCTCAAAACGCACTAATTTTCAAGACCTGTTTTGAACTAAAAGATGTTTGTGAAAGATGTGTTTGTGTTAATTAACAAAGGTACTTAAAATTAGTAAGATATATATTTGTTTTCTCTCGCGTATTGCCATGTTTCCGTGCGTCCGATGTCTGTCTGTCCGTCTGTTATGGCGGTTATAGCTCTTATATTGAAGCGATTTTAAAGGGCTAACACATCGGCGAATCTGTTCGTCAAACAATATGGCGGCGCGAACGTGTGTGAAATAGCTAGCTAGCGTTCAAATTGAACGAACCTGTTCGTCACACAAGCCGTTGTTTTTTGTTGTTTTTTGTCATCATTTTGCTATAGACCTTTGCAGCGTAGCATCCCTTGTTCGACAGAGAAAATCAAAAATTTTTGTAAACACAGCCAACCGTGTGACAAATGGCGAACATTGCTTCTTAACTAGCGAACTTGTGTGAACATGGCCGCCGTGTGACGAACAGATTCGCCGATGTGTAAGCCCTTTTAATGAAATTCAAAATATATAATTTCTTTATTACTTAAGTTTGTGTTTTTAAGTTCCTCAATGAATTACTATGTACAAAAAGAATAATGTAATTTTTTTTAGTCCAAAAATTTATTTTGATATTGTATTTACTTACATCAATTAAACAAAGTATTCAATAAATAAACTCAAAAAAATTTTAGGGTTCTTTTTTTATTTTTAGGGGAAAATTTAGCAAATTTTTTCAGATTTAGGGGAAAGAAGCTCAACCTATCTGGCAACACTGCAAGATTCATACAACGGCGTTGCATTGAATTATTACTCGGTGAGTATATGAGCTACGAAAAATGTTTAAAACGGGAAATGATGGATTTATACTTGGCCTTACGACAAAAATAAAATAAAATTCTGACGTTGTCAGGTCCTGCAGCAGGTAGCAGCTTATGTAACAGAAATGTTGTATCGTTGAGTGGAATTATTACTCACTCAGAAGACATTCTACGGTAAATTTTATTTTACGACAATATAGATATGTTATTAAACCTTACAATTAAAATATAAAAAAATTCTTATCGTCATGATTTTAAGGTGGCAACCACATGAAACAACGTTGCATGGAATTTTAACTCTGTGACTACTGGTGCAACGGTAAATTTTAAGGAACGAAAATGAACGTGAGGTCTTTAAGCACGTGATAAAACTAAATGAAAAATTGACGATGTCATGAGGCCCCTCAGGGAATCACCTAATGTAACATATATGCATCATTCTTGCTGGATTATTTGCATGCAGCTAAGACAAAGTTAATGCACTACAAAAAATCACAACCAATAGAGAGGCAAAATCAAAAGCAAAAGCAAAAGCAAAAGCAAAAGCAAAATAACAAAATAACTATGACAAAAATTAGGATATGGATTAGGACAAAGATTTGGACACACTTTTCCGAACTAGGAAAGGGATAGAGACAAGGATGTAATCAAGAATTTGGTCATGGATTAAAACGAGAGTTTGGACATGTAGTAGGAAAATTATTGGGACGAATAAAGAAATAAGGATGAGTTATAAAATTGTGGCATATTTTAATAAGTTTATTTCTTTTATAATTCTTAAAAAACATATTTTTTAAGAATTATATTGTGAGCTTAATGCCAAATAATTCATGAAGCAACAGGTTGCTACAACAACAAAGTTCTTTGCAGAACTTAAACCAAGCTGACTAGACCATGGTTTCGTCGGACGCTACTCCGACTCATCAGTAGTCTCAGTGGTATAGCGCTTCTATAATTCCTCTTTGGTTTTATTGATCTTGCGCCTATTAGCTTGTCAAAGTTAGTGGACTGCTAGAACCACTGAGACTACTTATAAATTATAAAAGAAATGAAATATGGATGAGTTTGGGAACAAGGGAAGGATAGGGACAAGAATAAGGACAATGAAAAAGACACAGCCAACTCTTTTTTTTTATTGGTTTAATATTGGCCGATACCAATACGTGTACTTTGCAAAAACCGATCTTTTTGGCCAATCTTTTCATTTTTTAAGGTTATCATATCGTCTTAGAGAGGTCCTACTTGTGCGTCTCAAGTTCGAGAACCCCTTTAGTAAACACAAATCTGATGTTATTTTTTGCATAGCTTGCGTTGCTTTTGAGATATGGCGCTTTATTTAATTTTTTAAGTTCAAGTTATGTCATCGACTGACCCTCTATACTTATGAGTGAATGGAGCCGTTATGATGTGGTCGTTATGATTTCCCGTTACTTTGACTTCAGTGTCGTTCTATTGTTTGATATTTCATTTCATGTCAAAACTTTCAAAACACAACGATCAAGTACTCACGCCGGAGCAACCTTTGCAAATTTATTTCGAAAAACGTGGTACTGTTCGGGAAAGTTTTATCACAATATTCTGTTCAGTGATAAGACTCATTTTTGCAAAATTACCGCATTTAAAGTGAAGAAAATCCACAAGAGACTCTCGATTTACCCATATATCCACAAAAAAATCACTGCATGAGCCGGTGGAATCATAAGTTCATATGTCTTCAAAACTGATGATGGTCAGAATGTATCAGTCAACGGTGAGCGGTACAGAAACATGATTGCTTACTTTTTCGTGCCTCAATTGGCAGGCATTAATATTGTAGACATGTGGTTTCAGCAGGACGGTGCCACCACATGCCACACAGTGCGCGATACAATTAATTTAAGGAAATAAGCATTTGACAAACGATTAATTTCACGAAATGGACCTACGAACGGACTAATTTGACGCCATTATGTGTGAAAATTACCAGATTACGCCTTTCACGCGCCAGCTTGGCGGCCACATGACCGAAATTTTACCCGAAATTTTACCGATCTTAAAAATATTTTCCTGTGTTTTATTTCAATTCAAAGTTCTTTGCTTAAAAAAACATACTTTACATTTCTAGTTTTCCGTAAATACTTGTGTATTAGAGTCGGAAGTGTGTCTTTCGCGTTAACTCCGAATCTAATTGTTAACTCCGAATAATGACGGAGTTCCGTCAAATGGCATAATCTTGGAGGGCAATTGACATCGCCAAATATTAAGTTCACGGGATTCACACACACTGGATTTCTCTTACTATATGTGAAATAGGATCCACCGATTTCAGTTAAAAAGTTAGTTAATATTCTTCTGTAACACTGTGAATTGACAATAATCGTCTTTTGTCAATTTTCAAAACGAATTAACCGCAAAGCACATTTGGCCTAATATTATTTTGCTGATTGTTGGGTTGAAAAATATAAAAACTTCATTAATTTTAAGTTTATCTGGAGTTTACTGTTACTCAGAATTTAAAGACGACCGAAAATTTAATAAAAAACTATTTCTGCAAATAAAACATATTAAATGGTGTGCAGTTACAAGATAAATGGTACCCGCAACACTTACCATCCAACTTTTATGGAATATAAAAACCTTGTCAACTCCATGAATGTATCTATGTATGCTCGTAAAGCATCAAACACCCACCAGTAATGAATGTCAATAATATTTCATTATGATATAAAAAACTTTATTACATCAAGCAAGTAGCCGCTAAATGGCCAGCTAAATTATTCCATACGCTCATAATTTAATAGAAGACGTATACATTACCCGAATGAAGGCAATTCATAAGACGTACATATACAAAAATATTATTTTGTCCATCCCAGCAGTAAATTTGTCAGTGACTACTGCAGAACTACTTCATAACTCATTACCAAGTAAATTAAGCGTTACTTTTATGAAAAAATATTACAAAGTTATGTGCCTTCACTGAACTTGAATTAAGCATTGGAAATGTTGCTAGGGCATATCCTTTTTGAGAAGTTGAATTGCAAACATCTTTTTGCCCATTTTGCTCTGAACATTTTAGAAATATGTAGGGGAAAATATCTCAGCAACGAATCGATCTGAAGACAGGTTTTTAACATCATATTCAAACTTTTTTTAAAAAAACTTCAAACTTTTTCCAAATCAAATTCAACTTTATAAAAAAAAATATATCTTTTTAAAATCTAGAATAAATAGTGTTTTGAATTTGAATTTTTCTAGCTCATATACGAGGGTTGTTCCAGTAGAACCCGAGCTAACAAAGAAAACACAAAAATTGTAGTTCGAACCTTGTAGTGCGATACACCTTTCCCAGCGATGTTTAATAGCTTCGATACCCTGTTTATAATGAGAACAGTCGAGCTCCTCAAAAAAGCCATCAACCGGAGACTCTACCTCCGACCCAAACTCCTAGAAGATGAAAAACTTTCCTTGTTACAAGCAAGTCACAACCCCCGAAATAACAATGTCTACGCAGTGAATATGCAGGATATCCCAGCAGAAAAAAAAATTCCAGAATGTTACGTAACTTATGGTTTGAGGGTGCTGTTTCTAAAAAGGGTAAGCTTTCACAGCTTTTCATCGAACGAATCGTTTTTTTAAAGTTGGAAGATTTTAAAGCTGTTATCGATATTCATAAGGTGGTGGATGAAAATCAAAGAAGAAATTTTTGCTGAACAGATTCAAAGTCGTTAATATAACAAGTGTATCGTGGACACCATACAATTGAAGCATATTCTAAGTAAGGACTTGTGAAGTGAACAAAGATTTTGTTATAAAGGGAGCATAAACTCTTTTGCCCATCGTTAAATAAATCTTAGGGTACTATTCACTCTATTTGTTACTTTAGTTGTATAAATATGAATGCGTACCCAGTAGGGAAAGCGATCATCCTAAGATAGCTTCTTGGCACATCCTTTAAGACTCGGCAATCATACCCCTTTACTTCCAAATGCTATATCTTTTTTGTTTGGAGCTGCTACGTAAGTGGTATTAATGCCTTCGTCACATCTTCGAGTACACATCTTCGAGAGATAAGTCAAGATTCCGAGTACCTTCATTTGATTTTTTTCGTATATTATTTTCGTTTTCGTTTCGTATCATTTATTTTCTACTTATTTCTATTCTTCTGAATCAAAATTCCTAAAATTCTGTGGGAATGTTTTATTTCAACATTTTTTGATTCAACATATCGCTTTGTAGCTGCCATGTTCATCTCCTAAGGTATTAGTGCCATTTTTCAATTCTTGAGGCAATAAGAAAAGTTATATCACTTTAGAGAGGTTTTCGCTTACCTTCCGACTGGGTAGTTTAGATTCGATAGAATATGAAAATCTAAAGAATCTCAAGTGTAATCACAAATTTTGTTCGTGCGTTTTAGCCTTGGCTTACGTTGAGATTCATGTGATTTATTTTACACCAGCTATGAAGATTATTAATGTCAATTAGTAGGAATTCGGCGTCATATTCATTTTTGTAAGAAATAACTAGTTTGACGTCGTCAGCATACATCAAGATGTTAGAATGCAATATTACAGATGGCAAATCGTTTATGAAAAGTAAAAAGAGAAGAGGCCCGACGTGACTCCCTTGGGGCACTGCCGAGGTAACAGGGAACTCGTATGATTTCACAAATTAAAATAGAACATATTGTGTTCTAATTCTTATATTAAGAGAAAAAATATTAAATTTATCCAACAACTTTTTTAATTTATCCAAAAAGCGAGTAATTTTTGCATCAATAACGGATTTGCATAAATCGACTACGTAAACATTTAAAATTTATTTAAATACTTTTTTAATTAAATAAAATATAAAAATATTTAAACAGAATTAATAAAAAATATATGAACGCATTTTTTTAAATATCTTTCAAATGAAAACAAATTTGAGCTTTAGGCCAAGCATGTTGACAACAAGACAATATGAAGACAAAGAAGGCTTTCGTTTCGTTGGCCGCTACGCCTACTCATCAGTAGTTTTACATGACTTTTTACTGTGATCCACTCAAGCTTTGTACTTAGGTCCTAGTTATAATGCTGACAAAGTTACCCGGAAGTTAATTTTAGATAGAGAGAACGCTTCTACATTAGTAACTGAGTTCTTATCTACTTATGATGCCTAGATTGAACATTATGGGGATAGCTGCCATTATTGAAAGAAGATGATGAATAAGTCGAGTTGAAAAAATCAGCAAGAAAGTAACAAATACTGTTTTCATTATCGGACTCCACATTATTGTATTTCATAAAAAAAGGATAGGAGTCGTTGCGTTTTGTATTTACAGAATGCTTCAGAATGATTTTGCATCAGACTTAATTTTACTTGATAGATATTATAGGATTGCTTGGACAACTGTTGGTAACTGTAATTAGTCGAAGTAAAGCGTCCAAAATCACATCTTTTATGTTTTTTTTTTATATTTTTTATAATACGAGTACGGTACACTCTCACAAAGTAGAACTCTCACAAATTCGAACCGTCCAGAAATTAAAACCTACCATTTCAATATTGAACGGTCTGAAATTAGAACCTGTGGTTCTTATTTCTTGACGTTTCTTTATTTATTAAATTCATAAGTGATTTGTGTTCATTGATAAAAATATAAAAAGGGGATTTAAATGAGTTTTTTGTTGAAAAAAAAAACATTAAATATTAATAAATAAAAATTCTTTTGCGTTAACATATATTTTTTTAACCAGTTTCATTCGTTTGTTTTAAATATCTGTGAAAAAAAAGTCCAGAAATTAGAAAATTTCAGAAATTAGAACCACCCTTGGAACAAAGTGGTTCTAATTTGTAAGAGTCTACTGTATTTAGATTTCAAGTTTCTCATTTCAAGTTTAGATCCTTGAAAGCAATTCATGAGCGTTGAATTAAACGCATAGACCGCGGCATCCAGATTCTGTGACGAATAAAATTTTGTATATAGATCCAGTATAGATGACCAATATATATTTGACAAACTATATTTCGGAAGTAACAAGAGGATCAGACCTTGACACTGAAGCAATATTGCTCTCATAAAAAAATACCAGATCGAGCAAACTTAACATTATTCTTGTTAAGTGACAGTTTAGTTGGAAAAGACTTTGGCTTGAGAGCTCATTTAAAAAGTAATGATCAGATTAACTTTCAGATGCAGGTAAAAATATTGAAGGATTTTCGGAACAGCAGTTCCATGAAACATTGGGCAGGTTAAAGTTTCCAGTAATTAAAATATGCTCATTAGGATGTAGCTGTAGGTAGACTTTACTAATAGAGAGCAAATGTTTTCTATAAACTTCTTATTTATTAGAAAATGGAGGAATATATGAGCATTTAATGTAGAGACTCAAAGAACAGTACTTTGCGCTTCTCGGATATCTATTTCTTGAAAGAAATATGTTGATTTGACCGCAATCAACACGCCCCCACCGTTAGAAGAATTACCAGGAATGTAGTCTATCTTTACGATAAATGTTAAATTTTTTACACAGAATTTCAGAATTTAAAATGTTGGGTTTTAGCCAAGACTCACTGAAAGCAATGATATCATAATGAATGTTGTGACTCATAATGAATAAATTAATTCATTTAGTAGATATCAATGCCATGAACGTTTTGATATAAGATGAGGAACTGAAGGCAACAATCTAGTTTTTTTGGTTCATGTTACGAACAGGGCGGCCGTGGCGCAGTGGGTAGAGTATGTGACGCATACGCCAAGGAACCCTGGTTCAATTCCATCTGACACAGAAAGTTTTTTCAATTGTCACCTCTCTGCAGACAATGGCAAACCTCAGCGAGTAAATAATGCCATGTAAAGCTTCTTGAGAAAACATGTACATTAGCCGTACGGAGTCGGCATAAAACTAGTAGGTCCAGCTCTCGATCAATTGTGTACAAACATTTCTGTGGTCATATGGAAGAGTAGCTTAAGTCGACATAAGCGAGAATTGTGTTATTGCATTGGGAGCTTTACAGAAGTAAAGACGCTTAAATGTGTTTAATCCGTTTTGAAAAATTCTGATTTTTAACAATATTATGAGCGATTACTTTTTAGCTTAAGTCTTTTGAATCAACAATGCATTCATCAAAACAACTTATGTGCACATAGTTTTGTTTACATATTCGGATCCTCCATTTATCATTATAACTGTATCACTTAACTTGACTTAAGCTGTATAAATGTTCATCCTTAAAAAAAAAAATAAAAATTTTCAAACAGCTTATGTTTACATGAGTTCTTTTAATGAAATATTATTTTTGTATACAGTTATCTTAAGTGAATGTAAGTTCTTACGACGAAATGTCATTCGTCGAAATATACAAAAAACACATATTTAAACACATATCAGCTTATGTAGACATAAGCTATTCTAATGAAGCGACGCCAAAAACTAACGGTACTGTATGTTTACTTAAGTGTTGTTTGTTGTGCGAATTATTGCGTCAGCTTGCACATAAACGGCAGTCGTAAAATAATTGTTGTGCACGTTGCATCGTAGGAAGTTAAAAATGGAAGAATCTGAAAAAGATTTATATGGATTTGACAGCGATGATTCTGTTTTAGATCCGAATATTCATTTTGATGAATTAGATGCAAGCAGTACAGATTCTGCAGATGAAAATTTTGATGTAAGTAATAAGTTATGGTGCAAAAAGTGATAATACAATGCAAAATTTTGTAATTTAGGAAAGCAACTTAGAAGCAGAAGCAAATACGGATCCGTCAACATCCAAAAATTTGCAGAAGAAACTACGCAACGAAGGTAAATCTTACATTTCAAGCAGTGGCAAAATTGTGCCTTGCCGCGCGCTTCAATTGTTGCAGCCTTGCCGAAATAAATGCAAAGATAAAATTACACCAGAACAGCAACAAGAAGTTCATAACCTATACTGGCAGCTGGGATCGTACCAACTGCGACAAGCGCATGCAGCAGGCTTAATTGAAATACATACACCTAAAACTATGCGCAAAGATAAAAGTGAAACTAATCCAAGGAACCGCATGAATACATATAAATACTTCTTGGAAATAAGCGGTAAACGCGTTTTGATGTGTCAGAAATGTTTTAAACGGACTTTATGCGAAAGCGATCAGTTTTTTAAAACTGTAGTGAAAAAAAAAATTGAAGGACATGGTGCTTTTACACATGGCGATCTACGTGGAAAACACCCAAACCCCAAAAAACTGCCACCTGCAAAGGAAAGAGAAGTGATTAACTTTATAAATTCTTTCCCTTCGTATGAATCGCACTATACGCGACTTGACACATCCAGGAGATATTTGCCCGGCGATTTGTCTGTTGCTGAGCTTTACAGGCTTTATTGCGAAAATCATGATCACTCTATATCAATTACAAAATTTTCTCAGATTTTTCATACATTAAATTTAAAATTCAAAAAACCGAAACTAGACACTTGTCACAAATGTGACAAATTCCAGTCCAAAATAGCAGTTACACAAGCCGAATCGCTTGATGCCTTAAAATCCGAACAAGCAGCTCACCACTACCAAGCGGAACAAGCTTACGAATCAAAACGAAATGATAAGCAAAAGGCAAGTGCTGATGAAAATTTAAAAGTATTTTGCTTTGATTTGCAACAATGTCTTCCTACTCCATTCTTACGCTCGTCAGTATCGTTTTATAAAAGGCCATTGTGGACTTTCAATCTAACTGTGCATGATTGCTCAACAAATGAACCATTCTGCTATATGTGGCACGAAGCTTTGGCTAAACGTGGTGGCAACGAGGTAGCATCATGTTTATTCCAACACTTACAAAGCATACAACCCTCTGTCAAACATGTAATTTTTTATAGTGATTGCTGTCCTGGCCAGAATAAAAATTCTTTTGTTGCAACAATGTTTGTCGTATTCATGCAATCTACCGGCACAACAGGATCAATAAGTATAATAGATCATAAGTTTTTGGTTCCTGGCCACACACATATGGAATGTGATAGCGATCATGCTTTAATTGAAAGAAAGAAAAAAAAAACATCAGTACAAATTCACCACCCTCGGGACTGGTATCAATTTATTAGGACTGTTGGAGTGAAAAATAAGTTTCGTGTGAGTGAAATGAATAGAAACCAATTTATTGATTTTGCGAGTGCTGCTAAGGAATTATTTTTATGGAGAAAGGTGGATGACGATGGGCAGAAATACTGTTGGGGTGATATAAAGTGGTTACGATTTACCAAAGAATTTGGAATCGTTTTCTTTAAAACTTCCTTAGATGAAAATGAGCCTTTCAAAAAAATTAATTTAAAGAAAAGAGGCATAACTTCTATTAACAAATATAATTTAAAACAATGCTATTTTTCACCAATTGAAATTAATCAGAAGAAGAAACAAGATTTAATTGACATGTTACCACTTATTGACGAAATGTATAAAGACTTTTATTTGAACTTAAATACTGCAGACTTGTTGGACTTCCACCCGGATTTAACTGAAGCTGATGAGATTTTTGAATGATTATAAAATTTCATATTCAACAATATCATATTATTATTAATTTAAGAATTTAATTTTAATTTTTCGTAAGGAACAAAAATATTTTCATGTAAGCAATAACCTTATCAACTTTAATTTCTTTAAATAAATTTGAATAAAACGTCTTATGTTTACTTAAAACTACACAATACATACTTTTTATTTCAATAGAAGCGCTTAAGTTACTTAAGGTCCAGTAAAACGCGAATTTCAGTACCGAAAAAGCGCTTAAGTAGAAAAGGTGTCAAATCTTCTTTATTTGCCAATACTTTTTTAAAATTTGAACATTTATTTTCTAATAAACGTGTTACCAATATGTTAGTTTATAGATTATTCGCAAAAATCAATTAAAATAAAAATTACACAAAATTGGTGATATCTCAAAACTTCAATTTTCGACTTAAGCTACTCTTCCATGTGACCACAGATTTAATAACACGCACAACACAATTTGGTTATAAGATGTTCGGTCAAAGTTCTTGCAAAGGCTGAAAAGGTCAGTTTATTTTTTTTTTGTTTTTTGTTGCGAACAGATCAAGAAGCTAGTACAGTTCTAGAAGCATATTTATGTACACTGAAAAAAAAATGTTTTAAAATTGACGACAATTGTTATAAATTTGACGATATTTGTGTTTAAAAAATAGCTTGCAACAAATTTCGTCAAAGTAAGAGCAAATGTATTTAAAAATTTTGAAAAACATATGAAAAAAAAGTCAAATTAACAACACATTTTGTGAACACATTGTGTTTAATTTTAAGCTAACTTTTTTTTTTCAGTGTACTTAAGTATATTCTGGCGAAAAACTTTGATCGATTACTTTATTGTATATTACTTGGAGAAGGTACTCGTGGAGAATTGCCATTTGCTAAGAAAATGTGTTAAAAGGAGGAATACTTTTTTCAACAAGATTCTGCTCCAGCCCACAAGGCAAAAATCGTGCAAGGACGGTGCCGTAAAAAATGACCATGTCTTACATCGGCGGGTCTTATATCGGCCGACTTAAAGCCCTCAGATTTTTGCATTTGGGGTTTGATGATGGGTAAATTGCAAAACGTAGAAAACAAGACAGTAACAAATTTGAAGTGCCTGTTGCCTATGATATGGACCTATATTCCACAAAAACAGGTGAGTGCCGCATGCGAAAGTTTCGAAACACCTTTAAAAATATGTAAAAAGATTAAAGGTGAGAGATTCGAATTGAACAATTATAAATGCTAGAGAAAACCACAATAATAAAAATTAAAACTGTTTTGTATGAACATTGTGTGTTTTCTTTAACTTATCGCAAAAAAAAAGAGTGCAACACCTATGAGAATCAACCCTGTAAATTCAATAGGTTGAACTTAAAGTTATAAACCTGTATATGAAGAATAAATTATCAGATAGTCACAACTACTTCCAACTTTATTACATTACAATATAAAGAAGGCCTTACATTTTACATTAAAAGATATAGAACATAAGTGTGTGACAAATTACTTTGTGGAATTTTTTTTTATATCAATTATCAATTAAGAGCAACTGATTCCAAATTACCTCACAATGCAAAAAAGGGCCATCTACACTAAGGGAAATAACGCATATTAGCATTATCCACGCCTGAGTATAAATTTTATTTAAATATTTACGTGGATAAATCAAATGTTTTCCTTACAACTCGTTTTGTTCCCGTATTTGAATTTTATTTATACCACACATACACACATATCCCATACAAGTAAGCAGCAACAGCATCGCACACGTACACACATATTCCGACAAGCAGCAACAGCATCGCACTCTGTTCCTGCATTTTATTTCTTGCAGTTGCAACCTTAGTTCTTATAATTCTCATTTAGTTATTGTTGCAAGGAAAATATAGCCGCATGTTTGGCCAATTTTCTTTGTAAGTGCGATTGATGATCGCAAAGTAAATAGGGTTTGAGTGACAACCGGACATTTTCTCAAAAATGTCTTGCACCGGTTGTCATTTGCCTGCATATTTTAGGTATTTTATTTTTCAATTTTTGTTTCTCTAGTTTACTGTCAAAATAGTATAAATCATGGTATAATAATACAAGGTAGCATTGACAGTTGCTTGGGAAATCATCTACTGTCAAAAAATATACTCAAAAAGAGAGCGCTCACAATCCGCCATTGAAAACACAAGCAATGTTGAAAGCGTTGAAGTGAAAAAAAACAACAACCACAGCAGCTGCTGATGTATTTCCACAAAAAGCTGTTTTTGACAGTTTATGTTTTCCTGTTGAAGAGAAAATAAGCAGTTGTCAATGCTACCATGTATTATTATACCATGAGTATAAATTAGAGAACAAAAAAAGTAAAAAAGAAAATAAAATATACTAACAAATGCCATTTGATGGACGCATCTCGTGGGAAACATTCTAATATATTTGTTTTTAATTTCAATATTTTTATATAAATTTTCCTTAAATGCGATAGTTTTATTTTCAAATAGTAAATATTGGAAAGATATTTAAATATATTCGTGCATAATTTTAATATATTTTTTATTAAATTTTAAATATTTACGTGGTCGATTTAAATAAATGCGTTATTGGTGCAAAAATGACTCGCTTTTTGGATAAATTAAAAAAGTTTTTGGATAAATTTAATATTTTTTTCCCTTAGTGTAAAGTAAAATAAGATAGCTGTGGTTGAGATATATACCGCTGGTAATCGAAATTATCTTTGGCCCAAAATACACTGTAGTGCTCAGTCTGCGTGAAACCGGTTTTCTTTTGAATGACTTACTGCTCACACAGACTGAGCACTACAGTGTATTTTGGGCCATTAGTATTGAAAATTCAACAATTTTCTTTTCCTGTGTCATGCCAGCAGCGGCATGGTTTATCAGTGACTACAGTAGAGATTTCTCATAACCGAACAGTACTAATTACTAAAATTAGTTTACAAATTACTAATTACAAAACTAGTTGAGTTAAAAAAAAATTCCAGAATATTCGGATTATATTTCTTCTGTTGCTTGGATATTTCATCTAGGACGTTACAAAATCAAGTTGAATCATGCTCTGAACCCTAAACCTAATTGAACGCAAAAAAAAAAATAACTTTAAACTTTTGATAGGCCTTTTAATTAATTACATTCTCCATCCACCAATTTATTAGCTCAAACATTTTGAATCTTTATAAAAAAACAAAAAAATGATTAAATTAAGGTCATTATAACTCAACTGAAACTTAACCCAAACTTTTAAGCATTTTGAAATCTTAAATATTCAGAAGGCAACAAATTGATGCCTTTTAACTGATGCGGATGAGAAGTGACAGAGCCTAAATAACCAAACAAATCGTAGTTTTTAGCTAAAGTTAAATTCTAATAAAGAGCTTAGTGGGTGCATGTTTGTGTGTGATCATTTTTTTTGGAATGGTAACTGTAAAAAGTTCATTATTTTTAATATCTTAAGCCGGTTACAAATTGTTGGCTTTTTATCCGAAATTTTCAAATGCCAGTTGTGTTAAATTGTTGGCTGGACAAAGGAGTGTTGTGCTACTACAAATGGTACCCCGAAAATATGTAAGCCAACTGAACAATTGATGAGTTCAGCGCAAGAATAACTTTGTTATGCTTTTACGCTTCGTTATGTAGCAACTTAGTATTCAAGAGACCTTGTTACTGGAATCCGGCCAAAAGCAGTCGAATGGAGGTTTTTCTTTTATAACTCAAAAAAAAAAAAAAAAAAAAAAAAAAAATAAGAAATTAAGAAAAAAAAAGAGAAAGTTGCAAAATGACAACTTTTCTTCTACTGTGCATTAGATTATTGCGTTGTGAAAACCACAGAAGCCGGAAAGTCAAAAAGTCTGAAAGCCGGAAAGCTGAGAAAAGTGGCTCAAATGAAAGGTTATATTGGTGATATGTTAAAAGGTCGCAGCTGTCTTTTGTTGTATTCAATTTCCATGCAATTTCATTTGTTCGAAATTTGTTGGACTCATTTTTCGTATTCAATTTTCATCCTCTTTCGTTTTTAAATACATAAGCTCTGCACCCTTCACAACCAGACTATTTATGATTGTTCATGCCATGATTTTCAATTTTCGTTTCTCGTTCCTTTTTTTTCATTTTGTATCTCTTATTTTTAGAAATAATCGAGCCGGACAGTTTGTTTTTGCTTAAATTTGGTTATTGGACGTGGGGTTTTTTTCAACAGTTGTAGTACACGGAAAGAAATAATATTCTTATATTCAGCAAACATTTTACTTTACCTATGAACATTTTAAAAGACCTTCGCAAACGACCTTCGTTTGTTGTCCTTGAAATCGTTATTTGCAAACGTTTCAACAGTTGTCATAATAATAGTCAGTTGCGAGAAACGCGTCATTTAGTTGCAGTAAATTAATTTCGTTTGTCATAAACGCGAGTCATTTTTAATTTGCACCAACTGAAAACTTCGTTTGTTTTCCCTTCGTTGTAAAAACACAACGCTTATAGTTCAGATTTACTTTTTTGACAAATTCTTACTATATAAGCAAATTGGTAATTTGTTTAATACGTGGACGGAGATAGCAACAGAGGTGCGATGAGTGAAATCTATTAGAAGACGGACTGACATAGGGAGAAAGGTAATTAACATAATAAATAATAATGACCGAAATAGCTTGCAGAGTATATATATATATATATATATATATATAAGATATATTTTTAAGTTGATGACAACTGAATATTCGTTTACGGCATATGCAGCACGCAAACGAAGTGTAGTTGGTGAATTTTTCAGTTGCGGTAAACGAAAAATTTCTTTACATGTAGTATATAGAAAGTATAATGTTTAATTATACTTAAAGTAAAGTAGCTACAAAACTATCATATATAAACAAGATTGCTATCGTGGGCTGATTTTCATGAGATAACTCAATTTCTAACCATGCGCTATTTTAGTAGCCCTAGAACATTGGTTCTTACCCTTTTATCGATGGCGGACCACTTCACATCTTTTCCATTAGTCGCGGACTATTCAAGCAATCTATATATATAAAAATAAGTTGCATTGTGTATCAAATTGATGTTGTCTGTAATGCGTGAACCGATTTTGTTTCTGGAATTTCCCATGAAAGGTGACGTCAATACGAAGGTTTTTATGTACAAACGGTCTTTGTATGTGTATTGGTTCATGAATTATAGGCATTTTAGTGAACTTATACAACAATACAGGTGTGAACAAATACAGGTGCACATATATGGTGTATATGGGGAAATATTTGCAAGGGAAATTGGAAATATTGGAATAATTTGGCAAGTCTCACTTTAGTTTACATTTGCGCGAAAAATATAGGCATAGTAAAAATTTTCCATACCCGTTGTTTTCCTTACCCCCTTTTACCACCAACAAATTAATAAAAATGCTATATTTAAGACGGTTTTGGTCGTATTAGACTAAAATTTGGTAAATAAGTTCGTATGCTTACGGTCGGCAACTTTACTAAAACTGGGCGTGGTATAACTATATATATACGCCCACTTTTTAGAAATCATTATTATTCCTGAGTTGTACATGTTTTGATAGTGAAACTTAATATGTAGATGCTATGGGCCCAAGAGGCAGTTACTATATATTTGAGCGAACATTAGACAAGGGGTATCGAATTGCTTTGGAACTAATTGTCGTATAACAATGAAGGTCTTTCTACTAAAAAACTGACACGAGCATTCGAAAACGGGGCGTGGCTCCACCCATATAAGCCAAATTTACGATACAGAATAGCTATAGAAGTAAAAGTCACAGAACATTGAAACTCAGAATGTAGATACCATTTGGTGATGTCCTTCTACTAGAAAAGGTGACATGCATTGGACAAGGGGGTGTGTTTCAACCCATACAAGTAAAATTTATGACACAGAAAAGCTATGGAAGTAAAAGACAAAGAACATAGAAGTAAGAATGAAGTTACTACTTGGTAATATCCTGCTACTGGGAAATGAAAAATGCAAAAAATTTACAATAGAGAAGGCTGTGCAGTAACTATGGGGTCATTCATAAATTACGTTACCAATTTAGTAGAGAGAGGGTTTAAAATGTACTACGATAAGTAACGAATGGGGGGAGGGGGTCTCAGATATAGTAATGTGACCAAAAATAAAAAAAACTCGAAAAAATTGAAATTAATACAACCCAACATTTCAAACAATTTTCATCCCTACATCTTCATGTTTAACCGTCTAAATTGACTGTTTACTATTGGCAAGTGTAGTAAGGGCATAATTTTTCCTTGCTTGCTTTTCGACAGTTATTTCTTCTATTTTCGAATATTTTTTAATCAATTAATTTTTTTATTTCATATACTACGTTACGTTATGGGGGTGGAGGGGAGTGTTTTTGAAATGCACTACAAAGAGTACCAGAGGGGGGTAAAAAACCAATTGAAAATCGGTCACGTAATTTATGAACTGACCCTTTGTTTCGAGTACGAGATGGTTTAGAAATAATAACGCTGAAGGCATTGCAACATTTTCCTGTACTTATCTAGATAAGGTGCAGCAAAGCGCACCGGGAAAAAGCTAGTCATCATTAATAAAGAATATGTACGCAAAATTTTTGGTAACAACAACCATTAATTATAAAAAAGGATGGGAAAATTTACATCGGAACTATTTTACACATTATTAAAGAGATTTTTGAGCTTGCATTTATCTAAATAATGGCTGAATTCTTGGTTCGGTATTGCTCAAAGCTACCCGCATATCATTCCTAGCATCCAAACGATATCTGCGCCTAGAATCCCTGCTCGAATAGGTATATTGTTGAAAACATAGTAAGATACCGCAAAGCGATCTCTTGAATTTTACGAAAAGAACCTGCTTTTGGCTTCAGAAATCTTCAAGACTGAAAGCGGACTGGTATTTATTTCTGCAGTCACTGTCGTTTTGCAATTCAATAACCTCTTCCTGTAAATCATCAGGAGTTTAAGTAAACTCACTATGAGACCATTTTCTGAGCACCTGTACCATTTTCTGAGCACTTCTAATTTCGTTTATGTTGAATTCTGGGAAGTAACGGTTGAATAAATTTTTCAACTGCATGTGTACAACAGATATTAACAGACGATTAGAATGTATACACTGAAAAAAATATGTTAGCTTAAAATTTGCTCTTACTTTGACGAAATTTGTTGCAAGCTATTTTTTAAACACAAATATCGTCAAATTAATAACAACTGTCGTCATTTTTAAAACATTTTTTTTTCAGTGTACTTATCGTAAATATTGAAGTATGTTTGGTGAAAAATCTGGAACCAGCTGCACAACGAAATGTAAAACGAAATGGCCAAATCAATAAACAATTCACTATAGCCCAGTTAATACATTCATTGACACCCTACTAGGTATTAAACTTTCTAATCAAAAAAACTAAAGTTTTTTTAATTATGCCTACAATAAATAGCTAAAAATGCAAACTTTTTAGTTATGACTACGCTGACCACTTGCGGACTGCTCGCGGACCACCTGTTAAGAACCACTGCCTTAGAAGATTGTTGAAATTTCCAATTGATTTAAAAAAACAGTCAGGACCAGCAACGATGAGCTCGGTATAAGATATTCAAATCTTAGCGAAAGTACCTGTCATATTGGTGTCTTGGATTGGTGTGTCCAGCCTGACAAGATTTTTTGTGTATAATTTTTGGGTCGAACTAATAATGAAATACTTGAAAATATCTGTAGAAAATAGAACAGGCTAAACTACAGTTCATCTCTAAAGAAAACGTAATCACATCTCTTTGTCTAAAAACTTAAGGAGAATTTCTATGTTTAAGAACTTTTGCTACAAGAGCACTACCTTACCAAATTTCAAACACGAAAAGTCGATTTCGAAAAGGACCACTCTAGCAATGTAGTAAATATCTTTATATTTCGAATTCAATCAGTACGCTTTTTTTCCTTTCGGCTAATTTGTATCGTAATGAAATATCGAAACCCATTTAATTTCTGCTTTTGACATCAAGTCAGAAATTTCTCTTAAAAGAGCGCTTTAATTAATTTTGTGTTCCAATATTCGGAACTATCATTCTGCAATAATTTTTGTAGACAGGTGTCTGTTAGAAAAGTTAACAGAGTTTTATGTATTATACACTAAGGGAAAAAATTATTATATTTATCCAAAAAACTTTTTTAATTTATCCAAAAAGCGAGTCATTTTTGCACCAATAATGCATTTACTTAAATCGACTACGTAAATATTTAAAATTTATATAAATACTTTTTTAATTCAATAAAATATTAAAATATTTAAACAGAATTAATAAAAAATATATTAAAATTATGCACGAATATATTTAAATATCTTTCAAATATTTACTATTCGAAAATAAAACCATTGCATTCAAGGAAAATTTATATAAAAATATTAAAATTAAAAACTAATTTATTTGATTATTTCCCACCAGCGGCGTCCATCAAATACCATTTGGTGGTATATTTAATTTTCTTTTTTACATTTTTCGTTCTCTAATTTATACTATTTTTGACAGTTGGTGCAATGCTAGGGCACGAAATGTCAAAAATAGTATAAACTATTAAAAGAAAAATTAAGATAGAGAATAAGAAGCAAATTATGCAAGTAAATGACAACCGGTTCAAGATGTTCTTGAGAAAATACCGAGTTGTCACTCCACCCTACATAATTTCATCATGCATTGCAATCACCATCGCACTCACAAATCATATTTGCCAAAAATCTAGGCTATATTACCCTTGCAACATTAACTAAATGAGAACTATAAGAAACCTGCAACTGCAAGAAATATACTGCAGGAACAGAGTACGATGCTGTTGCTGCTTGTCGGAATATGTGTGTACGTGTGCGATGCTGTTGCTTGCATGGAATATGTGCGTACGTGTGTGGTAAAAATAAAATACAAATACAGGAAAAAAACGAGTTGTAAGGAAAACACTTGATTTATCCACGTAAATATTTAAATAAAATTTATACTCATGCGTGGATAATGCTAATATGCGTTCTTTCCCTTAGTGTACTTATAGTCGATGTTATAGTATACAGATATAACATAGTTATAGTTATAGATGTATAGGAAACTTACGAACACGCTTATTTCAATTTTTCCATTTCGATTGCAACACCAAATAAAAAAGATCTGTGAAGCAAGCTAGTTTGTAAATTTAATAAATCCGGAAACACCACAATCACTTCAATTTTATTTATTACTGAGTTTAACCCTTTCGAGTGACACATGGAGTCTTTCGAGTGCATTTTTTTTTTTATTTTGACTGTAGTTTTTTTACGGGTGTATAGATGAGGCTGGGAGTTACGCGGAAAAAAATTGGGACTGCAGTGTCCTGCAGTTGAACAGTCTGCTCTTATCTGTGTTGTAGTACGCAGCTACTGACCCCACGTGTCACTCCGAGTAAGTAAAAAGTACAAACAAAATGTTTTATTTATTAATTTTTTATCATCAAAATTATAATCGTTAATGCATATATTTACTATGTAACGCTTAATCTCTTAGACTTCGGCAGGATGATCCTCACAAGACAACGCGTGCGTAAGGTGGGCGATCTTCACATGGTAACGTGTCTGACTGCCTCAACCTGGTGAGGCCAGCATTATCCATGTCGAAATCGTCTCAACTCGACTCAAACCTTTCCATGGTGCACTCTAGAAACGGCAAACTGACAACCGTTAGTTTGACGGCTAATCTGAGCGGCGGGCTCCCTGCCTTTAAAGGGTTGTGCGTCGTGTTTGAAGCCCACCACGTAAAAACACATTTCAATGAAACGCAAAAGAATAAAGATAAAAATGATCCCCAAATCTGATGACGACTGCAGTTGGAACGTCCGAATCCATGATTGGGATGGTGCCTCTATCCAACTGTAATCCAAGAAATGCGCTGGAAGGGACAGGGCGTCTCACGGCAAGCATCCTCTGATATCAACTACAGCGGCCATGCGGAGAAGTACGAGTTTGGATGCGGATTCGTGGTTGGCAAGAGACTACGGCACCATGTCCTGCAATTCACACCTGTGAACGAGCGAGGTCCCATAATCCGTTTGAAGGCTAAATTCTTCAATGTACGCCTGATATGTGCGCACGCTCCGACAGAAGATAAAGACGATGAGACCAAAGACAGCTTTTACAAGCGCCTTGAAGAGGCCTATGAGCGAAGACTCCGCCACGACATAAAAATCGTGCTTGGTGACTTCAACGGCAAGGTGGGAAAAGAAAATATATTTGGTCCGACAGCCAGAAAGTTCGGCCTCCACGACAATACCTCCGAAACATGGTCGTTAGTAGCACTAGATTCAAGCATCTCAATATTCATAAAGCCACTTGGCTGTCTCCTGATCAAGAGACGAGCAAACAAATTTATCACGTTTTGATTGACGGAAGCACTCTTCCAATGTTTAAGATGTACGCACGATCCGTGGTGCCAATATAGACTCGGATCATTATCTTGTCGCAGCCAAGATCCGTACACGCCTGTGCGCAACCAAGAATGCGTGCAATCCAGCACAAAGAAAGCTAGACGTCGAAAAGATGCAATCAAAACGAACAGCCTGCTCTCGACTCTCACTCCTGCATCAAGAAAGCACTCATCTTATCGAAGATATATGTGCGCAGTGGAATCACATTTCCCACTCTATGCGTACGGCTGCTGAAAAGGTAATTGGCTATCACCGCCCTCGCCGAAACCAGTGGCACGAGCAGGAGTGTCGCGACGCCACTGCAGAAAAAGACGCCGCCTACAAAGCCACCCTGCATTTGGTTGTAACGCGTGCTGCTAAGGAGCGATGCAAAGAGAAGAGGAGGGAAGAGAGACGTATTTTCAGGCGAAAGAAAAGTGTGAGTGCGAGAAAATTGAGATGTATGGTGATAGGAATGAGGTCCGAAAATTTTTCGAAAAAATAAAACGCCTGGCCGATGGTTTGGCCTACACTAATGATGTGGAGGGAACACTTCTCTAGGCTTCTGAATGGCGATGACGACAACAATCGCGACAATAATAGAGATAATATCCCGAAAACTTCAATCGTGGACGACAGCGTTGAAGTTTCGTTGCCCGACTACAGTTAAATCTTGAAAGCTATACCTCGGCTTAAAAACAACAAAGCCGCAGGAGCTGACGGCTTACCTGTTGAGCTCTTCAAGAATGGAGGCGAAGCTCTATTTGAATGCATTCATAAGCTTTTATGCAGAATATGGTCGGAAGAATGCATTCCAAATGATTGGAACCTCAGTGTGCTCTGGCCAATCCACAAGAAAGGCGATCCCACCATTTGCGCCAATTACCGTGGGAAAATGCTTCTTAATATCGCATATAAGGTCCTGTCGAGCGTGTTATGTGAAAGACTAAAGCCCATCGTAAACCAGCTGATTGGACCTTATCAGTGTGGCTTCAGACTTGGTAAATCCACCATAAACCAGATATTTACGCTACGACAAATCTTGACACACCCTCTTTTTGTCGATTACAAAGCCGCCTTCGACAGTCCAATAAGGAATCATCTATATTCCACCATGTCTGAATTTGGTATTCTGCAAAGCTCATCTGTCTTTGCAGAATGACACTGAGTAACATCAGCAGCACAGTTAAAACCGGGAAGGATCTCACTCCTTCATTCGATACCAAACGAGGTTTCAGACAAGGTGATTTCTTATCCTGCGATTTATTTAACCTAATGATGGAGAAGATCATCCCAGCTGCTGATTTGAAACATACTGGCACGATATATTACAAAAGTATTATGCTGCTGGCGTATGCTGATTATATCGATATCATTAGTCATAATACGCGCGAAATCAGTGCAGCATTCTCCAGATTAGCGAAAGAGTGGGTGGGAGGTGTTGGTGGGTGTTGGTGTTGGTGTTGGTGTTGATGTTGGTGTTGGTGTTGGTGTTGGTGTTGGTGTTAGTGTTGGTGTTGGTGTTTGTGTTGGCGTTGGTGTTATTGTTATTGTTGATGTTGGTGTTGGTGTTGGTGTTGATATTTGGTGTTGATATTGGTTTTAATGTTGGTGTTGGTGTTGGTGTTGGTGTTGGTGTTGGTGTTGGTGTTGGTGTTATTGTTATTGTTATTGTTGATGTTGGTGTTGGTGTTGGATTTGGTGTTAATATTGGTTTTAATGTTGGTGTTGGTGTTGGTGTTTGTGTTGGTGTTGGTGGGTGTTGGTGTTGGTGTTGGTGTTTGTGTTGGTGTTGGTGTTGATGTTGGTGTTGGTGTTGGTGATGGTGGGTGTTGGTGGGTGTTGGTGTTGGTGTTGGTGTTGGTGTTGGTGTTGGTGTTGGTGTTGGTGTTGTTGTTGGTGTTATTGTTATTGTTGATGTTGGTGTTGATGTTGATGTTGATATTATTGTTGATGTCGTTGTTGTTGTTTTGTTGTTGTTGTTGTTCTTGTGGTTGTTGTTGTTGGTGTTGTTGTTCTTGTTGTAGTTGGGTTGGTGTTGGATTTGGTGTTGATATTGGTTTTTATGTTGGTGTTGGTGTTGGATTTGGTGTTGATATTGGTTTTAATGTTGGGGTTGGTGTTGGGGTTTGTGTTGGTGTTTGTGTTGGTGTTGGTGGGTGTTGGTGTTGGTTTTAATGTTGGTGTTGGTGTTTGTGTTGGTGTTGGTGGGTGTTGGTGGGTGTTGGTGGGTGTTGGTGGGTGTTGGTGTTGGTGTTGGTGTTGTTGTTGGTGTTGCTGTTGTTGCTTTTGCTTTTTTTTAATTTGCTTCTCCATGGGTTGTGCTTTTCCTTGGTGCATTAACTTTGCCTTAGCTTTATGTAATTAATCCAGCAAAAGTGATGCATGTGCGTAGACGGTTTCCTGGGGGGCTTCATGACGCTTTACTTTTTTGTTATTTTTATCATGTGCCCGCAGACCTCACCTTAATTTTCGTTTCTTAAAATTTACCGTTACGCCAGTAGTCACGGAGTTAAAATTCCATGCAACGTTTTTTCATGATTGAAGCATTTTTACTGCATTATGTGGTTGCCACCATGAAAGCATGACGATAAGATTTTTTTTTTTTTTTTTGTAGCAATTCTCTTGAGTGAGTAATAATTCTATTACATTTCTGTTACATAAGCTGCTATATTTACGACCTGGTGACGTCAGAATTTCTTTTTTATTTTTGTCGTAAGGCCAAGTATAAATACTTCATTTTCCTTTTTAAGTATTTATCGTAACTTATATGCTTATCGAGTAAAAATACAATGCAACACCCTTGCTTGAATGTTGCATTGTCGATCTTTGAGAGGCTCTCTCTGTGTCCACATGATGTCAGAAATTTTTGTGTAATTTTGTTGTGAGGACTTAGAACAATTTTTTCCTAGCAATAATACTCAGTGAGTAATAATTCCATGTAACAAATTTTCAGTTGCGTTGCTTAAGTAGTTCCCACCGCGTTCCGTTACGTTTTGTATTTTTGTTTTGTTTTATAATGAAGTCAAAGAATCAACCTTTAAAGAGTTACAATTTTTTGATCATAGCATCTATACTCAGCGAATAACAATTCAATGCAATGCCGATGAATTTAAAAACAATACCTTTTTCAACTTTTTTGGAAACCTGCGCGGTAAAACGTATTTTCGTCACGTCAAAAAAAAAATATTGTTGCTCGTTTCTTTCACGAACGGGTGTGCTCTCTTCGGAATATATAAAGATGCGGTTAATCATATCTATATCATATATACTATATTAAAGATTAAGAAATAAGTTCGCCTTTACAGTGGAAGACCAAACAAGTTCAGTAGGGTAATTATTATATGTGTATTAATTTTTATTAATACAACAATATTTAAAAAAATGTGCATCTATTATCCTGATGAATTTCTTGAATTTAACTTATAAAACATAAACTTGCTTATATCAAATTTCCATTCATCCTAAGTATTTATTTTAAATGCTATAATTTAATGATATTAAAGCCAAGGCCAACGGACGTGTATTGTCAACAATTCAGCAATAATGCTCATAAAATTTGGCCACCAGCTATTCGCGTCGGGTTTTTGAAAGTTACCAACGCAACGACGGTTGGTGGGTTTTACAGTGGGTTGGTTGAATAATCTGGCCTGCAGCCTAATTTTATGCTCTAATATTTTTTTATTGTTGCTTTTCGTACACCAGAGCAGCAACAGCGTTTAAATGAAAATAAAGATTTATTTGAGAACGATGCGGTGTGCTACACACTGAAAATAAAACAAACCCCGATCAACCATCTATATATACATGTTTGTGTATATGTATGTATATGTATATTAGAAATTTCATTCAGCATATTACACTTTAAAAAAGAACTGTTTATACAACTTTATTGCCAACAATTATTAAGCTTGTTCAATTAAGTTCTCTTTTACGAATATGCTTAAATATTTTTTGAAAAATACTGCAGAAGAGGCTAATTCCACGTGTGACAAACACTACAAATGAATTTTTTGGCTCACAAAAAAACTTTTTTTAAAAAACTCTCTGATTGTTACGGTATATTTTTAATTTCAAAGTTGCCTTATAAATTCACAGTATTAGAATTAATTCAAGTTTTTTTAGCCAATACTTGCTGTCACACAAATAAAATTGTCAAATGGTACCTGTGACAGACACTACACGATGAGAACTAAAGAAAAGGGGTCTGACAGTAAGTGCAATATCTTCGAAAATTATGAAAACATGTTTATGATTTTTATATGAAGCTACTGCATTAAAATGAACTTTTGAAAAAAATTAAAATCATATAGCAATTTGTATTAAATCATATATTTCAAGTAAATTGTATGGCAGACACTACACTGTTAATCGTGACAGACACTACATACATTATTTTTCATTAATTTGGGACATAATATTATTTATAACACTTTGTGTGCGCCGGATATAAAATCAAATATTGTGAACGTTGTTGGATTTTGTGCAACGTGGGCGTATTTTATTTTATAGGGAGCAATTTTAATAAAGCAATTTTAATAAAGCAATTATAAACAAAGCTATGACTATCTAACATAAAAAAAAATGTGAATTGGATACAATAACATGTAATTGGCCAAGAGCGAGTCGAAATTGACAATAAATATGAAAGTAGTAAAAAGAAAAATCATTTGTGAATGCACTTAAATAACAAAGCATTACTTTTCCAAGAAAAAACTCTAATTCATGGATTTCCAAAGAGTTTAAAAAATAAAATTAGATAACATAAATTTGAATTTGGAGTTACACTACTGCTTGATCGAAGTAAAAAACTTGTGTGTAATATACGGTGTATGTAAAGTAAAGGTGATTTTGAAATTTCTCGGGCTGTGTTAGTCCGATTGGTACGATTTTGACGTAGAATTATGTTTTACAGCGCATTTTGTATGGAGTCGTTTCCATGCTAGAATTTTTTTTAGCATATGTAGCGTTTTAGCAATGAGTATTGGGTTTAGTCAACTCTTTGGGGAGTAATATTCATCGTAGAAAGATAAAATGTATGCACAAATTTTAGTTATATGGCGAATGAAACGGATCTAACTTTGGATT